>JAJHZJ010000198.1:7959701-8224701 GCA_023548195.1 Bettongia penicillata ogilbyi | reverse complement strand
TGGTGGTTATCTGACTTGTGTCTTGGTCAGGGTAGGACATAGTAAGGCTTGGAAAAATGTTGAAGTTGGTAAAGTTTTCTTCCTCTGCTGTGTGTTTAAGCCCAGAGATGTAGGTGCCTTTAGGAGAGAGAGAGAGAGAGAGAGAGAGAGAGAGAGAGAGAGAGAGAGAGAGAGAGAGAGAGAGAGAGAGAGAGAGAGAGAGAGAGAGAGGTGTGTCATGTATGTGGCAGGTGTGTGTGTATGTGTGTGTGTGTGTGTGTGTGTGTGTGTGTGTGTTATGGGGAAGGGGAGCATTGTGTGAAAGAAATCACTATTTTAACTCCTCATACCCTTACTTCATTCACTCAAATTTTCCCTGACTTTGCCATCTGTGTCCTGCCTTTGGACCCATTGCTACTGAACTCAGGCCATGTTTTCTCATTTAGTCCTCTGTATGTGTTGCTAGCATTGATCTGTCAACTTTGGGACCATTTACCTATTATTCTCTGATCCCCAATTTTATTCTCTATAAAATGAAGGCTCTGAATTAGATGACTTCCAAGATCCTTTCTAGGTTTAAACCTATGATCCCATGATCCTTTTCTCTCAGCTTTCTGAATAAGTATTTTTCTTGAAATGCCCTTTCCCTTAAACTTGTGGATTCTGTTCCATATTATCAATCACTCTGTATTCCTGACTTCTATGTTATTCTTCACCTGCATCAAATTCTTCTGCCTCACTTGTAGGACCTGAATCCCATCATCCTACCCACTGGCTGTTCAGTGTTCCCCATCCTTTGCCAGTGCTCTGTGGTTCAAAATCACCAATCCCTTCCTCCCCCTCCACTAAAAGGCCAGTTCCTAACAGATTTTCACACAGCAAATTGATCTGATAAACTCATTCGTACTAATGTGTTAATGACTAATAATTATTCCTTGTGTTGCCCTTCCTAGGATAATTTGCATTTTAACGGGGTAGATTAACTCAAAAGAATGAACCTAATATTCATGTAGTTTGGGGTACAATATAGCAGGCTGGTAGGGGAGAGTTTTTGTTTTAGGGAGGATTACTTCATGGTACCTAATTGGAGGGGGTCCCACAATGTAGAACTCTACTTAAACATAGGCCTGCCTAGCTGGATAGTCTTGGGTTCAATTTCTGGCTTTATCACTTTCTTGTCATTCGATTGTGTCAGACTCTTTGTGATCCAGTGGACCACATCACTCTAGGCAACACGGTCTATGGGGTTTTCTTGGCAGAGATACTGGAGTGTTTTGCCATTTCTTTCTCCAGTCAATCACCTTTCGTCAGAACTTTCCATTATGACCTCTCTGTCTTGGGTAATCCTGCTTAATGTAACTCGTAGTTTTACTGGGCTATGCAAAATCCTCTGCCACCATGAGGCAGTGATCCAGAGTAGGAGTTTCTGGATCAGGGTTTCTGTTTTTGGACTAAATAGTTCCTAAATTTTTTCAGATCTAACATTCTAGGATTTTCTGATTCTGTTTTATGAATTATTGTGTGCTTTACAGATGTGGAACATGAATATGTGCGTGCACACACACACACATATACATACACACCACTCTCTCTTAGGGTAGAATGGATCTTAGGGTCCTGAACTGAAGGAGAACCACTGTAATATAATAAAAAGAGTAGCTTCTGCATTTAGGCATATGAGTCTGAATCTGCAACCTGAGGCAAGGGACTTAATCTCTTTGGGCCTCAGTTTATGCATTTGAAAAAGAGTTGGACCACATGATCATAAAGAACCTCCTAGCTTTAAATCTGTGATTAAGTGTAGCAACCCTTTCTCTGGTTTCCAGAATTCTCCTGGGGAGAAGACTGAGCTTTCTTCAGCTGGGTGCTCTAGGGCTGAGGACACCGAAGAAAGAATGGAGCCTGTCATGTGTCTTGTTCATATTCTCTGAGCTCTTCTATCAGAGAGCTATTTTGGGCCTGCTTTTCTGGGCCTGTTCTCTTTAACTAGGAGTTACATACTTGCACCAAAAGAGCTGTTTCTTTCATTGAAGAAGACAGAATTACTGTACTGATGGGCGTTTAAAAAAAACACCAGGGAGCATCAGTTCAGCTGTTTGATCAAGTCACCTTTCCTAGATCTGTGGTGACAGTAACAACAGTAGACATCACTACCCTGGTCCTATTTAGACTAGTTCCAGAAGGCACTGATGGAACTAAATGAATTTGCTGCCCTGTAGGTTCTAGCTTATACCTCAAAATGTCTGTTTCGCTGCTGTTCTCCCATCATGTGCCTTGAAATAATATTAGCTCAGGTAGGTCAGATATCTTTTAATAATACCCCTAAATCAACTGGGGAATAGTTAAGGGGGTGTAGCTCCCAATTCCCCCGATTTATTTTCAAGGTCATGTGCCAGGGGCCTTAAATCATGAAAGGTATAAAACTGGAGGGATTCAGGGACTGTCAAGAACTAGAAAGTAGAGTATGAGAGATATTGACATGAGAGACCCAAACAAATCAGTGCAGGACTTTAAGAGATGAAGTCTCACTGTGTTCTCTCTGTCATCAGAATTTATAAAGCGTTTCAGTGAAAAGCCCCTGGAGAATATTCTTAGAACTTTGCAAGTCATGAGCGTGTATGTAAAAATCTGAATTCCTCTCCCCCCTACCCCCGTACCATTAGTCTTGTAAGAGCAAAGTGAAAAAATAATTTCCAAGTCTGCCTGGTATTCCAACTAGCCTCTTGGTTTGGACATGATGTCATATCATGATGCCATTAAATTTTTAGTTCTCCATATCTTGATTTTGAATGAAGTGAAAGATAAAGATCTAATTTAGAGGAGAGAGAGAGAGAGAGAGAGAGAGAGAGAGAGAGAGAGAGAGAGAGAGAGAGAGAGAGAGAGAGGAAGAGAGAGAGAGAGAGAGAAAGGGGGGGAGAGAGACAGAGAGAGAGACAGAGAGAGAGAGAGGGGAAGAGAGAGAGAGAGAAAGAGAGGAAGGGAGAGACAGAAACAGAGAGAAACAGAGACAGACAGACAGAGACAGACAGACAGGGAGAGACAGAGAGAGGAACAAACCATACACAGATCCATCACTTCTTTTCACATTGCAGGATTACTGAAATGCTAAATTTGAATTTTTTTGTTCTGTCTCCAGAGAAGAGCCCAGAAATTTGTTTACAAATAGCCAACATCCATGTTACACTTTGAGGAAACACTTGGGTACACAATCGGCAAACACCTTTTGCTTGCCAGAGATAAAACTTGGAGTTGTACAATGTTACAAACAGTAGCCTGTGGTGGAAACTTCTTAGGAGAGTGCTGATAAAATGTTCCATTCTTCTGAAAGCACCTTTGTTTGTCAGATGCCTAGTCTTGTAGCTTCACCTGAACCCTGACACTGCATTACACCTGCAAATTCAGTGAAATATAATCTAGCAAGAAAGAACTTTATAAAAACTACATCTGTAATAATGCAGAACAAACGAGATTCTCAGCTGCTCCGGACAGGAGTCTGGGTTGGAGTTAACTGACTTGATCCAGGGTCGTGGGTTTTTTTCCCCTTTCCTTTTCTTTTTTCCCCTTGCTTACTAAAGTAAATGGCTCTGAAATCACCACAGACAAGTATCTCAGCTTTTGCTTCAGGCCCTTATCTCATCTAAGTGTGCTTTATTAGATGAGATCATCTACGCAGGACTTATTTCAGTTATAAAATGAAATAAAAAAATTAAAAATGTAATTGTTTGATGCTCTCTTGCCCTCAGTTTGGGAGGGAAGATTTTGATATGTGAGTTACTAGCCTGATTATATGGGAATTTACCCATTCCTGTCTTATGATCTCCAAGAACCCTGATAAGCACCAACCAGCTGGGGAGGTTAAGTACCACTATCTTTGGAGAGAATTTGATTCTTTTTGCTTGGGCATCACCAACTCCAAAGGCAGGGTCTAGTAGCTAAAGGATGGTGGGGTTATTCACGGGCTTCAGACATCCTTGAATAAAAGCTACTGGGCTTGCCAAATTCCTAACCTCCATTTTAAGCAAGTTTCACAGATGAGGGAATCATGGGGAG
Organism: Bettongia penicillata ogilbyi; assembly: GCA_023548195.1. Lineage (NCBI taxonomy): Eukaryota > Metazoa > Chordata > Mammalia > Diprotodontia > Potoroidae > Bettongia > Bettongia penicillata. The sequence continues at coordinate 8,220,672 of JAJHZJ010000198.1, read as the reverse complement.
GGGCAGGAGGGAATCCTTCTGTTTGTTTCCTTCCTTCCTCATTGAGAGGAGAGAGTGAGAAGACACTCATCTGTTTTTTTTACCTCAAACAGATAACAGTTCTTGCTTTACGTAAATTCACATTACACAAATTCAGCTTTACATAAAGAATTCCAAAAGACTATTTGAGGATAATATTGCTTGCTATGATCAGATATACAAAGAAACAAGAACCACTGTCCAAACATCTCTCGATAGCTTCCTAAAAGAAGTGGTTCAACCAGTCACCACTGATAAAGGCTGGTACAGGGGGTGGGGAAGGAGCTACATATTGCACACTTATGTTAACCTTACTGTACAGTACTGGTCATATTTTTTCACTAACTTTTCATTTCATTATTCTGTTTATTGTCAAACTAGAGTATTTAATGTGTCTACATTTTAGTATATTTTATGATACATAAAGCTGTTATTTTGTGTATGCCTTTGTTATATAAACTGATTGGAGAGGGTCAATAGGGGCAAATTTGCATTGTATAAAAATTGCTTTACGTAGAGGTCTGCAGAATGGTCCACTTACATAAAGCAAAACTGTCTCTGTTCCTTTCTTCAGTGGTGTGTGTGTGTGTGTGCTGTGTGATCTGTGTATGTGTGTGTCAGAACATAGAGGATTTTAAAATTCCTAGAATTGTCTATTTTAAAGCCTGCCCATCACAAAATCAGACTTTGCCTGAATTAATCTTAGCTTACATGTCTTGTTGAAGCACATCTGTTTGACATTTTAAATTTCTCACAGGTCTTATTTTTACAGTTCCTGACCATCAGTCTCTACCCCACGTCTTTAAGAAATCCCCTCAATCAAGAGCGAGGTCCATTGCTTTAAGGATAACCTGGTAAGAAACATCCAATTCATGATATATTAAATGATATCTGTTTATGGGTTTGTGTGGGTAAACTAAACTACCTCCTCTGGGAAGAGCGCGTTTAGGGTTAGAGATTGGGATCCTTTGCTGAGATAGGAGCCCCTTCATCACCGCATGGACTTAGACCCTGTCACTTCAGGCTAAGTTTATGACCACTCAGTGCCTTGGGGTGGTGGTGGTGGGCAGTGGAAGTAGAGAGTGGGAAGATATTTTTAGGGGAGTTTTTTATTCAGAGGTCGCTGTATTCAATTGTGAGTCATGGGATCTTGGTGGGGGGCAGCTGGGGAGGTTAATGATCAAGCAGTAGAGGGATATAGTAATTGCACTTAGAGCAAACTGCTCTCAGTGATTTTATTATCAGGCTCCTGAGTATTTGAAGCTATTAATAGATTGGTGCACTTATCAAGGAGTTTTTGACTTCTATCTTGGTTGACATGCCTGCAATCATTCTCTCGTCCATATGCACAGTGTGGAACTTTGACCTGATGCTACTAACAGGGCCAGCCCACCAAGGGTGGGTTCACCCTAAAAACCAAGGCATGTGCCCAAGGAAGGCAGGAACACCTCCACGCAATGACACACCTACAGCCAGAGTTCAGTTCTTTCTCACTGACCCCATGGTTCAGCTGCAGTCCGGAGAAAATCATTTTCAGAAGGACTCAGCCCATAGTACACAAATAAAACCCTAGGAGGGGTTTTTGTAATTGACAGTTGTTTTTAGAATTTAGGCAGATAGAAACTTAAAATAATTATTGAAGCACAGCTCATAGATTTGATTTTTTTTGTATGTGTGTGTATGGTTTTTTTTTTTTTTTTGTGGTCTCTATTGAGGCCTATCTGTGACATCCCCATAAGCTCATATTCCATTCTAATTAGCTAAATCTACCTTCTCCTGACCATGTTCCTTAGAGGTCATCACATAAACCATTTAAATTGATAGCAGAATTATGCATGAAGAAATTAATTTTATATTGCCCTGTATACAGTTTTTTTTTTATTGTAACTTTATCTTGTTTCAGAAGTGCTTACTTTCTGATTTTGTGGCTATTACTGACCGTGGATTACTTTTATTTTGGGTTTTACACAACAGTTATATTAGAAATTTGCTGTTTTATTCTTACCTTCTTAGTAAAAATCCTTTTATCACACAATGGGTAATTTATATCCATTACCAACCCTTTCAATCCTTTTCAGTGGGGCTGTCAGTGCCTTTGGCACAGTAATGATTAATGTGATCTAATAATAGTGTGCCATTATATTACCTTAGTAAAACATGTACCAACATCCTATTCAGATCTACCAAATTCATAGCTTCCTATAATATTTTTGTTGAAAGACAGGATTACTATTTTTCAAAGCTGATTTTTTTCCCCTTTAACATATTTAATGAAATTCACAATCCCTTGCCATAGTCATCACAGGCATGTGTTTGGGCTTGATGGGTGAATTTTATATCGTTCTGCCTTATTGTGATTTGTTAGGCAAAAGGTCTGACTTGCAAAGAGATCGAATGGAGAGATTATTTTGTTTTTGTTCTGTTACGGCTGTGCTGTTGGGGAGGGGGATGAAGTTTCTTTGGGTTTTTATTTTTATTTTTTTGAAGCTGGCTTATTTTTCAGAGTCTCTCTGGGTTTATAATAAGGAAGGCATATTTTAGATCAAAAGGCAAATGAACAAACTATGGTGCTGAAATTATATATATGCATATGTATGTATGTGTGTTTATATACATACACACACACATATATATTATTGTCCTCAGTTTCTTATGTCTTCTGCCACCTGCCACTGTCTGGAGTTGAGGCAGCTAACACTAGGGGTGGGGAACATCTGGCTTCCAACATCTGTACCCAGGGACATCTATCAGTATAATAATAAATGACTTCTGATCATCCTCCCACTTTAGGGTGAGCCTCTGGGTTTTCCCTCAGACAGAGAGAAAAGAGTACTTTCTGGATTGTTCAGGACATTGGAATAGAGCATGTTCCATAGATCAGGAGCTGGGGTTGCATGGTGAGGGTGTTAGCCTTTAGAGATTGCAAGGGTATGAATTTCTTTCCTTTCCCTCATTATTATTTAAGGATAGTTTGGGTCAGATATTCCTTATTGCTTTCCCTTCCTGCCCCTCCTGAGGCAAGTCCTCTACATCAAAATGGTTACCCTTGCTGTCTAACCTCTCAGTGTTAGTGTGTGCATGTGTGCATTCGAGTTTGTGCCAGTGTGTATGTGTGTGGGTGTGTGTGTGTATGTGTGTGAGAGAGAAAGAGAGAGAGAGAGAGACAGAGAGACAGAGACAGAGTCAGAGAGAGACAGAGACAGAGGGAGAGGGAGACAGAGGGAGAGAGAGAGAGACTCACTTAGGAATGACTGTCACTCTGAAGTCTTGTCCTGACTGAAATAGAATTGCCTTCCTCCTTTCTGCTATTATAAGGCTCTGTTGTAGTCTGGCCTGAGAGAGGATCTGTTTTTTGGTTTCATCCACTTAAACCCCATCATAATCATCCATGTGATTGATAACATTCCACCTTTTCATTGGGCCTTAAATCTCTGTCAGCCAAGGAGGACATTATTGTACTGAGGGTGAGATGTATTCAAACAATTACACACTTAAATCTAAATGGAATGGTGTGTCCTCTGATTCCCCATGCTTTGTGATTGGTATTAACTAGTGATGTACTTCTACCTTCTCCTGAAACCTTAAGTGGGGGTACAAATTCCTTCTGAATAGGGGTTCCCCTATCAGCTTTTTGCCACTGAGCACCCAAAGGCAGCTGGAGTAATAGGCTTCTTTTGGAAGTGGGGATGGAGATTGGAAAGAGTGGAAAAGAGATAGAGGGGGCTGGGCTGAGTGATCCTTGTTTTTGATTCAGAACAGAAATCACTGCTGCAATATTGGCTTGAAATATGCAATCAGCTTGAAATCAGGAAAAGTATTTTGAATACAGAATTTATATTGGAATACTTGAATCTTGATACATGCATACACACATACATGTATATATTTAAATCAGGGATAGAGGAAAAGCAGAAATAAAGTCTTTGTCATAAAAATATTGCCTGCAGTATTTGCCATCCAGTTATGCTCTGCCACAGCAGAATACATTCTTGTACTATTAACATTTAAATATGAACCATTCTTATTTGTTTTTATAACTGATCCTTGATAACAACAAATGAGAAATGCTGCCTCAGTTTACCTTTTGTAATTGGAAGATCTTAAACAAGGCACAAAATTTTGTGAGACATTGATATTGAACAAGAGGCCTGAGAGATTCAGTGGCACAGATGGGGTGCAATGTGTAGCAGTGGAGGTAATAAGTGCATTGTGAAGATCCATGGAAGTGATCAAGTAATATTACATACTCTGGTCTAACATAATTATGCATGAGTTGCTAACTGGTGGTGCCTTTTTCCTCCCCATCTATGACAAAGCCCAAATACATTGCAGAGGCATAAAGTGTCACAACAATAAAATGTCGAAGGAATTCTTTATTCTTGTCCATTTCCTTTCTTTTTGTCCTATTACTCATCCTCCTTAGTACTTGGAATGTTGGAATGGTTTTTCCTGGCATGTTTGCGTCCACAAGGCTTTGCTGTGATTTCATCCGTTAAGTTGAATGGAGCATTGGGAGCAGCTGGATGGTAACAGCGGATAGAGGGCAAGTTCTGAAATCAGGAAGACTTGAGTTAAAATCTAGCTTCAGATACTTGCCAGTTGTGTCACCCTAGGCAAGTCACTTAACCTCTGTTTGCCTCAGTTTCTCTGTCTGTAAAACCTGGATAATAAAAGCATCTACCTTGTAGGGTTGTTGTAAAAAGCAAATGAAATGATAGTGGTAAAGCCGTTAGCACAATGCCTGGCATAAAGTAAGTTCATATAAATGTTATATTGTTATTATTTTTGTTGTTATTATGTGCCTAGGACTGTGCTAGATCACAATGAACTGAAAGTAGTGAATCCTATAGACACCCTGCTGGCAGCACCCTTAGGGATCTGCAAGCCAGTGTAGAAAGCTAGCAACTTCTTACCAACAGGTTTTTTTTTGGTAAGCTGAGAATCTATTCGCCTCAAAGTTAGACACATGGGTTAAAACTTTGTTGAGGCCAGAATCTGACTTTTAGTCAGAATACTAGTGCCCAAGACTAGGCTTTGGGTGTCATAACAGCAGCTCACATCTGTATAGGGCTTAGGGTCTGTAAAGCATTTTCCTTATACTGAGTCTGTGCAGTAGATGGTATGTGTTGTTATCCCCATTTTGCAGATGAGGAAACTGAGAGCTACATAGTAAATGCCCAATGATTCCAACCTAGATTTCCTGACTCCAAGACAAATAATACACCATGCTTTCTCTCATTAGGGGATATGGGGCAGATCTGTGATTTCTTTGACTTGGGGAACTTCAGGAAGAGGAAATTCCTTCCACCAATGCAGGTTGGCACTTTCTCTGCAGCGTATAGACTCATAAACTACTTTGAGCTCTCAGAAGTTAAGTGACTGGCCTATGGTCTGCATGTATCCTTTGGAAAGTCACTTAATTTTCCAGTTCTCTATGTGACTTTCTAAGGCTCACTAAAGTGTTCCAGGCTCTCTCTAACTTAATAAGTCTGTAAGATTTTCTTGGCTCTGAGTCCAACCACATATCCACTATGCCATATCGATGCTTTCCTCTCCTTAGAATACACATACACACATGTATACATATATATGTATATACACATTTCTAATTCCATCTTTTTATTCTTCTTCAGTCTTGTGACATTTTGTCACATTGCTGGCCACTGGTAAGCATTTTTGACATCTCTGCAGTTTTCTGGAGATGCTACTTATTTCCTTCATTCAGCATATGTTCATGTTGGCAGAACTGGAATCTGGGGTAGGGGTCTGCATATTGAGGATAAGCCCTCATTATTCAGTGGTTTGATTTGCTTGCTTGAAGGAACATGTTCTCAGTGGTTCTCAGGTCACTTAAATTCTAGAAGGTCTGACAATCTTGTGAGGTGAAAGTCTGATCTTTTTCTTCTCCTAGTTTTTGGGAGAAGGGTGAAGAGTATTGGGGGAAGGGAATCCAGATAACTAGCCTCTCCAATCTTTTATACATACAATATGGAAGAAACAAAGAAACCAACACATATGAAGACATTTTTGAATTCTACAGGATTTGAAATATTTTGGGGAAGCACTGTAGGTGGGCTACAGGAAGATTGGTGATCTTTCTACAGTTTCTCCATCTTTATTTATTTGTAAAAGAATATTGTGGACACATAACTCAGAATTTGGGATTATTTGATGTTTCAAGAAGATATGCCCTCTGATGGATGCCATGTGGATATGGTCAATGGGAATGGGCAATCCCTGAAAGGGAAGAAAAGGATCTCTCCCCCTCAGCCCCCAGAATTTGTCTTCTGTAATGGCCCAGTTCTGTATTTTTAGCATCCACTGAAATTTAATGTTTTGCTCTTGGTTTATTATGTATGCAAGTATCTTGCTGATAAATTACATGTGTAATTGTGCTCTAGTAACCACTGCTATTCAATAACAACATATAATTAAACTCACCCTTGTAGTCATTGAACTCTTCCTTTCATGACAAGATCATTGACCATTCCAAAGAAAGCTATATGGTTGCATATATTAAATACACAATGGCCTCTGAGTACACACCCACAGGCTGTGTATCCAATTTACGCCTGTGTAGAATGACTTCCTCCAGACAAATGTGTCAACTGTGAACTAATCTGTAGTCTCTGGGATTGGATTAAAAGAGAATCATGGAGGGAAAACAGGATGGGATCTGTGGCAAGGGAGAAAGTATGATTCTCCTTATTGATGAGATATATTCCTTGTATTATCCATATGTATAGCCTACACAAATGAGCACACAGTAGGTGGTCAGCAAAAATTTGATGAATGAATGAATGAATCCCAGAAGTTCCCTGATTTGGACTCAGATCCTCTTTTTCTCCCTTTATTGCCAACTTTCCTTGGTTATTTTGGGGAGTATTACTCCCTTCACAAAGCACTGAGTGTTCATATGTGCCCTGAAATGTGCCACATACCTAGGGCCCAGGTGAAACTGCAGGGGAAATGACTTTCTAATGGTTTGTATTTCTTTTCATAGCTAATAATTATGATTTAATTTTTGCATTTGAAAGGGGAAGATGGGAAACCTAGAGAGAAAAGAATGAAGTTATGTTAGGTAAACATGCCTCTCACTCAAACCTCTTATTTAATTCTTAAAGTAGGGCATTTACCTACTTATTTTCCCTGGTCAGGTAGAACAAGGGAACTTCTTGGATAAGAAGATAATTTCAGAAAGCTAGCATATATGTCTATATGCACAACATTTCCTTAGGATTAGAAAGGGAATCTAAGTCTTTCAATAATTTCTTCTTGAATTAAAAAACTGAATTATTTCTATAACCCAGAAGAATGAAGATCAGGGGCACACAGGATTGATTCTCTCCCCTTCATCCTTGCATTCACACTATGGGTTAAGAATGAGTTTTGGATCTAATATCACTTGATGTTACCACCATCCCCACAAAACTTAGCCCCATTTCCTAGGTTTGGTGCTGAGTTCTATATCTCAAACCTGAATATGCTCCATATCAATCAATCAATCAATCAACAAGCCTTTATTAAGCACCTGCTGTATGCCAGGCATTGTGCTGAGGATAAAAATCTGATGATGACCACTCTTATGAAGCTTACATTCAAAGAGCTAAGACAGCAACTACACATCTAAGTATAAATATAAACAAATACAAGTAGTTAAATATAAACTAGTTGGGGAGACACTACTGGTAGAGGGATCAGGAAAGTCTTCATATATGAGGTGAGATGAGCTAAATCTTGGAGGAAGAAGAGGATTCTAGGAGGCAGAAGTGAGGGTAGATTGCATTCTAGGCATGGAAGGTGGCCGGTGGAAAGGAAGGGAGAGGGGACATGTATGTCACACAAGCAGAATGGAGAGATCACAGACTGTGGGATGGAGAATAATCTCCAGAGAGGCTATCAAGTCAGGACGGGACCAGGTTGTATAGAGCTTTAAAAGCTAAACAGAGGAATTGATACTTGACCCTGTGGGCAATTCATTGGAGTTGACTGAGGAGGGAAGTTGCATGGTCAGATCTGCACTAAAGGGAAATCATTTTGGTAGCAGTGTGTAATGAAGCCTGGAGTGGGGAAAGATGAGGGAGGGGAACCAACTACGAGACTGTTGCTGTAATCTAGATGGGAGATGATGAGGGGCTGAACTGAAAGAATAGCTGTACGAGAAAGTGTCAGATTCAAGAGATGTGGAGGCAGAAACGGAGAGATTTGCAACTGATTGGCTATGCCAGGAAGAGTAAGGAGATGAGGATAATGCCAAGAATATGAACCTGGGAGACAGGATGGATGATGGAACATTCTGTATAAATGAGGAAGTTGGAAAGACGGTAGGGTTTGAGAGGAAAGGTACTGAGTGCAGTTTGGGACATGTTGAGTTTGAGATATTTCTTAGCTCCCCTTCAGGTTTCTAGTTGAATTTCAAAAGTTCATGGCCAGTGGAAGACAGACCCATTAACCTTTCTATTTGTCTCCCCTTATCTCCCCTACTCCCTCAGTCTGCTGTGTCATTTAACGGATAGGTTGACCTGGTATTAAGAATTTCCTAATATTTCTTGATATAGAAGACAGACTCTAGTTGTACTGCCTTCAAAAGCGAGTGGAGAACAAAGTCTTTGCTTTCTTTTCATATTTGTGTGGATAATTGAAATCACCCAGTCAACCAGATATGCTAGGGATGGGAAACTGCAGGCAATGGTGAGTCTTGAATCCATCCCAAGAAAACAGCATTGTAGTTTTCCCTTTATATTTAAAAATATAAGATTTCATCTCCCCCACCCCCCAATAACTACTGTATTTTGACAATGAGTTTCAAGTAGTTGCTATGTGAGACACAACAGCGTTTTTCATGAACTTTTGGCTGCAGAATAAGCCCAGCAAATTTGGGCTCTTACCCTTTCAGTTTTCTGGGTCAATTCATTTTATACAAAGGAAAGAATGATAATTTGAGTTGTAGGCTGAGAATGTTTTCTACACATTTTAGCACTCTGCAAGGAAGACAAAAATGAGTTGTGATTTTAATTTATTTTTTCTCTTGAGAAATTGTAATGCCTTGACAAACCCAGAAACCTGCACATAGTACGTCGACATTTTTAGAATGAATGAATGAATAAAAGATATAATTGATTACTGCTGTTTGTTATATTTCTTGGGCTTTTGTGGACCTATGAACTCAAACAACCAAAAGTAATGGAAATAATAAATAACAAATAATATAATATAATGGGAAATAATAAAAATAATCTGGTGAATTCCAAGATAAAAAGGAGGGTTTTCATTGTTCTTTGTTAAAGACGAACTTTTGTGGCACAGACTGTCCCTAACTCTCTAACATTCTAGCAGGCAGCAGCAACATGGGACCCAGTCCTTGAGCTTTTGACCAAAAGATTTCATTCTTTATATTTCCAGCTGAATTTCTTCTCCTCCCAAACAGTCCACCCATCATTCAGGATTTATGGAGCACCTACTGTGCTGATCTGTGCTAGGCACTGTGGAGGATACTAAGAGTTACGAGTCATAGCCGTTGCCCCCAGGAATTTTCAGTCTAGTTGGGTAGACCAGAATAACTAGAGATGTGAATCCCTAGAAGAAAATAGGGAAAATGTTAAATCTTTTTTTTCCACTTTGAGGACTTTTATTTTTAATTGATATATTTGCCCCCAGTCCATTGACAAATTGGGAAAAAGAAAAAAAAGTTTTCTTCCACATTTTCCATTTTTTGGAGGGAATGGGGGGTGGTAGAGGAAGTATGAGAGAGGGGGACTCTTCACATGTCTAAATAAATAAAACATGAAATCAAATTAGACGTAATATTTTTATGTCCCTAAACAACAATGGATAAAAACCTGGATCTGTAACTTTGCTGTAGGGAGCTCATGGGGGAAGACCCTCCCTCTACCAAATAAGTCTGATACTTTCTTTACACCTCATAGCCTTAGACAATTGCCTGCAGGGTTGAGGTGCTTGGTGATTTGCTTGGGGTCTTGTAGCCAGCATGTTTCAGAGACAAGACTTTCTATCTTTTTGGTTACTGGGCTTATACTCTAATCGTTGCCTTCCAGTAAACTAACAAAAAGATTTTAAAAAGATAAAAAAGTATTTTTTTCTTTTCCAACTTCCCACCCCTCCTCCTACAAACTTCTTCATTTTTTTCTTCCACAGTCTTAAATATCCAGCAGTCATACTTTTCTAGTATATAGACCTGAGAGACCTGGCTACCACTGTCTCTTTTAGGGGAGTCTTCCCCAAACCTGGTGTGGGAAATGCTTGTTGAATTGAAATAGCTTGAATGAAAGTAGTCATGCTTTGGACTGGATATTAGAAAATTCTCCTTGAATGGTCAATGGGGAGGGCAAGAGAGACGAGGGAGGGAACAAGATTCACAGATCTCCAAGGATGGGGAAGGAGTAAAGCAGGGTGGGAGTTCCAGAAGGGTTTAGATTTCCTACTGCTTGAAGGCAGGGATTGAACCTCTTGTAGTGTTTTGTAGTCCTCTGCAGTAGCATTCCTCCTCTTTGGCTGTGGAGATGTGGCTTTTTCCCTCCCTATTTCCTATACTTATTTACTCAGGCTTCTCTTCTTGGGGAGGTAGGTCAGTGTGAATCCCTCGGGTGACGGGGAGGGAAGAAGCTGGGAAGTCAATCGTTCACATCTCTCTTGAGTTCTTTGATAGACAGTGAAGAGATATCTCTGTCAGGGACCTTTGTGGATGAGCTTGGGGTTTTGTGTCCAGTGTTAATGCACTTGCTCAGATTGTATTTCCCTGCTTTGGGAGCTGCTGCTTTGAACCACTTTCCCAGTCTTGCTGGCCTTAGAAGCATGCTCTCTGCCCCTGGCGATTTCCCTAGGGAAATCATAGGTTATGTCCAACAGGGCTAGCTTCTGTCGAGACATCATGTTACAGCTAATTCCTCTGCCTGTCTGGAGAGCATTCTTGGGGCCAGAACATGGTGGAGAAGAAGCAGGCAAGACAGCATGGTCTACAACAGGGCTACACACAGACATGAGGGCTGGGGAGGGCAGCCATTTGCCGCTCTGTGGGGAAGGAAAGAAATGAAGTCTCAGGGCCTTTCCTTGGCGGTGACTTAAAGCTGATATTTGCACTTGGAGTGGGTTTCCCTAGATGAGTCCCAGGATTAAAAGTTTGCAGCTGGTGTCTGGTTGGGGGAGGGGAAAGGAGAGGAGAAAACAAATGGCCAGCTGTTTGAAAAGATCTGCTGCCTCAGTTCAACCAAATCAGAAGAATTCTGGCTGCTCCCTACAATGATTGGCTTGTCTTTCAAGGTCTTCTTCTTATAGTGAAAGGACCAGAAGAACATTACTTTTAAAGTCCCTAGCACTTTCAAGCCCAGCACAAAGTTAGCTGAGTACCTCTCCATTCACTACCTCTCTGCCCCCTCTTTCACCCCTCACCGGATAGATTTAATGAAAGGTTGGATTTGAAACCCTATTGTGACAGTATTGGACAATTTATTACAGAGGTATTTCTAGATGCAATTATATAATCTCACATTATATTCAGAAATTTGATGTGTGGGTGAAAGTTTACATTGAGTTTAACAGAATTTCTCCTTAAGTGCTTTTTATCAGGGAACCTGTTTGACCCCGAAGCCTCTTCTCTCTCTAGCCCTTGAGGTCTTTATTACTAAACTTTTAAAAGATTGTACCATTTCCCCTAGGTGGTGTGTTCTTGAATACAGATGCATCTTGTAAAGGAGGAGATAAACCTTTCTCCTCTGACAGAGATGCGCATGTGATTTATCATGGATCCTGTCTTGGCACTCCATCTTTACAGTAAAGCGATGTAAGGAATGGGGTTGACTCTATCTCTGGGCAGGATTAGAAATGTAGATATTCCATTTTATATTTGAGGAGAGGATTATTGTGCAGATAAAGAAGAGACCATTTACCTTGGGTGAAAAGCTGTGGTTTAGAGTGGAGTGAAACCCACCAGGCCCAACGAGGCCACACACACTAGCTAAATAAACACTCCACACCCCAAATCTGGCTTAAGCAAACAGCCTGCAGTTTTATTGTAATGCATATGGAACAGCGGACCAGGTGCCAGGCAATAAGCTCCATGCTGCCTTTTAAATAACCTCCTTTACGAGGTTCTTCATTGACAGGCGTGCCCTTCGGAAAGGGGGTCATCTTACCAGCCTCGGCTCACTTGCCTTTCCCACTCTTGACAAGAGAGCTCTAGTCATGGGAGACCAAATCATTGCCTATTATCATCACAACCTTGCTCCAAAGTTAAACTTGACCCGTCTTTTGGACCGAGCAGGGGTTTCCCTTTCTTTCCCCATGGTGAAGTTGTGATGGAGTGACCCAGTTCTTCCATTTCCCCCTCCCCCCAAGTACACAAATTAAGTAGGCAAAATGAATCAAGAATTATTATCCAGTGTGTTTCATCATTCACTCCTTTGAACTTTTTTTCCCAGGCTTTTGGTTAGTTCAGTTCAAGTCAGAAAGCATTTAATATTCAACTTATACCTACTATGTGCAAGATGCTGGTTCCTAATTATATGCTGACTCTTCCAACTTGGTTTTACTTCCTTAGCCATGACCCAGATGACCTCCAGGGTCTCAATATTCACATCCATTTGGAATCAATTGTTGGACACAAGATAACTAGCTGATGAAACACTTCCATTGGTCAACTGGTTGTTCTCATTCTGTGGAGACATAATCTTTACTACTTTGATGAAAGACTGCTCCCCCTTTGGGGTCAGATTTGATAGTCTTTAAGTTCCCTTTCAGATTTCAATCTATGATCCAATGATCTTCATATCCCTAATACCTGGTGTATCATTCTAACCTTGATGTCTCCTATTGGACAACTCTTTCAACTCAGTAGGTCCCCATTCCTATTCCCGTCCCTGTCCCTGCTCTTATCCATTTCTCTGCTCTGCTCCTGCCCCTGTTTTTACTCTAGGTACTTCAGTTTGCCACCCCCACTTTTACGGTATTTCTTCCTGGCCCTGGTCGTTTTCTCCTATCCAGGACTGGGTTAGAGTCTGAGCTAGACCAACTGCCAGGAAAGCAGAAGCTCTCTCTCTAGCTAGGGAAGTCTTTGACCAATCATAAGAATGCAAAATGTAGATGCCCTTCAAAGGCTCAGATCTTTCTTCTATAAAAAGTGAATAAAAATAATTTCACTGCTTCTTTCACAGAATTGTTGTGAACCTTTGCAAACCTTAAGCTCTCTGTAAAGGTGGGTGATGGCTATTCTTTTTCTGGTGTAATCACTTCTTTCCTAGGTGATCTACCTCAAATCTTTCCTCCCTTTAATCCATCCTCCACACAGTGGCCAAAATGATCTTCCTAAAGCACAGGTCTGACCATGTCACCCCTCTGCCCAAAAAACCCTCATGACTACATATGGGCTCTGAGATAAAATGCAAATTCTTTTCTTGGACATTTCAGACTTCTTGAACAATTTCTTTAGTACCTCTGTGTTCCACTTAAAATGACCTACTTCTTCCTCATGGAGGACAATCCAACTGTTGAGTTCATAACTTTGCACAGGCTCTTCCTCATGCCTGGCTTGCACTCCCTCTTCCCATCTGCCTGTTAGAATTCCCAGCTTCCTTCAAAGCTCAGTTCAAGAATCTCTTACATGAGGTTTTCCTTTCTTTCCCCTCCACTCCTCTCTATGAGGTCCCCTTCCAATATTACTGTTGATTTCTTTTGCATATATTTTGTATTTCCTTATGCGTATATGTAGTGTTTACCTTGATAGAATACACTGAAGGCTGAGATCTTTATTTTTTATCTGTTTATCCCCAGCTTTACTTTCCCATTGTAGCTGGCAATAAATAGTAGGTGCTTAATAAAAGCTTGTGGTTTTGTTGATTGACCTTGGAGACTGGGAAGCTAGTAGACAGAGTCTATAGTGCATTATGTATTGGAAACCCTGAGAGATGTGTTCTCCCCCAAAGGGGGAGATGGAAAGGCAAATGAGTAGGCCATATGATGACAATATAGGAACGAGGATGTCTTATGCATTGTTGAACCAGCATTATAAAGTTAGCATCCATCATATAACATTTTACATTTATTGAAATCACTTATTTTAATCACCTAGGATATTCATTTGATAAAAAATTATAATCCTCTGTAAATTATGAATACCTTGAAATTCACAAATTCTATCACATTTATGATTGGCAACATTAAATGGCAACAGCTCATTTAAATAAGGAACATCTGGACATTATTATTTTTAGGGATTTTTCATCTGTTGATTTAGAAATCTGGGGCCTTTATGAATCTTGCATGAATATTCTTTCATACCCACATGTACTGTCAAGACACAAAGAAATAGCCATAAAAATATTGTCCGGTGATGTTTGGATGGAGCACATGTGTTTTTTTAAACAACAAATCCATTGTGTACGAAAGAGGAGATATTCAACACGGCATTTGATTGTAGGTGCGGTAGAAGCAGCTTGATCTTCTAATAGCAAGAACATGACAATTCAAAGGCACAGTGGGAAGAAGATTATGATTTTGTACCTAACGATATAATGTTTTAAAATAACAATATAATTTTGTTCTGATGGTACCAGAGTACAATACTCCCTATTTCTCAGAATAATCCAATTTAGAACAATTTATTCTGAGCAGGTTTGGTAAAAATAGAAGATCTATCATGCTATAGTGTAAGATAATGCATTAATTTTTATGAGTGAGTTATGAAGATGTACAATTCGGTTAAGAATTAGGATAAACATAATATTCCTTAATTAATCCATTATGCTATGGTACACATGTGCCATTTTTATTGCCTTAAAAATGAAAAATGTCAAAAAAGGAAATTGCTGCTTTTTTATACCAAAAAGGCCTTTTTCTAAAATCATAAAATGTCTAATCCAATTCACCATATAATACTAATGAGCTTAACAAGCAATCTCAATGCACAGTTTTAGGAAAAAAGGTCATCATTTTCTGGCAGTCAAATCCAAATACTTTTTTAGATTAGTCAAAATGTTTCAGCACCAAATATCAGAAATGGCATTTATGATTAGAAGTGTTATTAATAGCTATTTGTTATTAACATATGAAAGTTTCAGAGATTTATGGTATCTGAGCACACAGCTGACATTGTAAGCCCCAAGAAAGTGTCCTGGGAGTCCCTTCACTTTAGAACTATAGTCCTTCCTCAGGTTCTGGCTGCATCAGCCATCTCTTAAAATGGCTCCCCACTGGGAGGTTCTTCTGTTTTGTGATTCCTGTGTGCCTCAGTGCCCTATGATGTTGAAAGGGGCACATCTCTGAGCCTTCCAGTGCCCTTAAGTTAACTTCCTTAAATCTTCCTCACTTTCTTTTCTGGCATCTCAGTTCTGGCCAAGCAACATTTCTTCATTCCTTCTGTGTCGGCGTCATCAGCACATCATTCCATTTGTTTAGTCCTAGAATAGGATGTTTGGAGGCGCATAATCGGCAACTTAGGCAGCAGTGTACAAATAGTGCTTGCAGTTAGGGCTTGTTATGGAAAAGGATGGCCCGGTGGGTTGAGAAAATGACCAACAGTGGACCAGAATCATGAAGCTGAAAGTAATATTGCCGGCCAGAGGTCATTTTTCCCAACCGAGGGGCAATAGTTTGCCACTATAAACTGCACATTGCAGTCAGTATATGTTTTATTAAACCATTTAAGGAACTTGGGAGCCCTTTAATTTAAACTTCCTGCTTCACATAGCTCAGGGAAGAGGCCCAGGGCAGAGCACAAAAGAAGTCTGACGCAATTTGAAGAATGAATACCCTAAATATTCTGTTCTATACACAGCACTGGGTGATCTCCAAGGACCATGCTTCCCAAGGGCAGTTCAGAACCTGTAGAATATACCACATATACTCCCCACCTCCCCCTATCTCTCCTATTCTGCCTCTAAACCTCTCACTTGAGTTTTCTTCAATTCTCTTGTAGAAATGATCATTTTGCTTTTGTGGTTTGTTATTTTGTGTTTTCTAAAAGAGTGCTCTCTGTACAAAGCCAGCAGACCCTACTCATAGGAGCCTTCATTTTGCAAATTCGTCGTTTGTTCTGGCTCTGACTGGGAAGTCACAGAGATGGCTGACATTTTACTAAACCAGAGGGAATGGAAATGTCTCCCGGTCTTATGGCAATCCTTGAATTTAAAACAAAACAAAGTGAAAACAATTTACAGGATTATGAGAAGAAATTTAGGACAATTCCTTCACTTTAATGTAACAAAAAAGGGACAAGAGGCCTAGAGACAGTAAGTGACTTGCTTGGGGCACACAAGTAGTAAGTGGTACAGGTAGGATTCAAACTCAGATCCTCTGATTCCACATTCAATGACCTTTCCATGTTGTCTCCCAACTGGCTTGATCATTAAACACTAACCCAACAAAGACAACTTGCTTTCTTCTCTGTGACTGTGCAGTTGATGCAAGAACACATACATACTCCCATATGAATAGACCCACATTCAAGGGGGAATAACCAATGAATTCTTCCATAAATTATGTCCTTTTACTCTGCAGTCATACCTTGAATGTAAGATCATAGTGATGGTAAGAGAGAGACTATTCCAATCCCAGTAGGACTCAGCAGCATGGCAAAATAGCCCATTTTCATTTTCTCAAGCCATATGAAATCCCCTATTGAGTGGCTTCTAGTAGGTGGCCTTAATCTTACAAAGTTATACAGCCACATCTTTTTGGCTAATTGGCAACTGCATTTGGAAGGTAGAGAAATATGGGGCCCATTCATTTCGATTAAATTTTTTATTATGCACTCTGCCTTTGGATTGACAACTATTAATATTAAAGAGCTTGGCCAAATTGAAATTTGTATTGCTGGAGAGTCTTAAATGTAATGTATGATGCTAAAAAAATAGAATTGTGGGAAATATCAGGCTAGAGTGCAGATGTGGTCAGGGCCAGGTGCTGTGGCATTGGAGAGAGATTACTTTGAGTGAAACTCACCACTTGGGAAACAATTTAAAACTTTTTCTTCCTAGGGGATATCAATCAGTCCAATGTGGAGTTTTCTTGTGTCTTCAGGGATGGATTCAAAAAGTATAGGTTGAAGTGGATGGGAGTTGAGATTGTTTTCATAGAGATAATGCCAAATAAAGATGTAGAGCACATTTAGGCATATTATACAAATAATTTTTTATAATAACTGTTGGTATATAGTATTCTCTGCAGCACTAATAAGAAGGGTTTTGGGGAAAGACAGAGGCATTCTAAAATAGAACACATGCATCACTGATGTAATGATGAAAAATAAGGGACATGTTTCCTCAGAAGCCTAAAAGCACATCATATTACTTTTCTGCAGTCCTTTTAAAGCAGAAACAAATAAAGCGATTATGGAAGAAGCTCCCCTCTTAGAGGAGGAAGACCCGATTTAAAGGCCTTTAAGCCAATTTAAATCTGGCTCCTCCAACTTGCCTTGTTAACTTGCACCAATCATTTCCTCTCCCCAAATGTCAGTTTCCTTATCAGTCAAAAGAGGACAAAAAAGAAATTCATTACCTTCCCTTTGGTGGAGAAAGTGCTTTGGAAATATCAAGTGTTATGTAAGAGTGGATTATTCTTCTTGTTGTTATGAACAACATGAGGGCTGAGTATTTAGGATAAGAGCGGGAATTCTAATCCTGCCTCAGCCACCACCTAACTGATCTCAGGTAAATTATCCATTTTCTTTAGACCTTAGTTTCTTCTAATACTAACACCACTTTTTCTGTATAGCACTTTAAAGTTTTCAAAGCACTTTCCCTAAATGGTAGAAATGAAATATACTTTGGAAAACTTAAAAGTGATAAAGATTAGAAGGCATTATTTAGGGCTGATCACATAGTAGGCATTCAATGAATGTTTAATGGAATCAAATTAAAAATATTTTATGCACATAGGATGCTGGGGAAAAGTGAACATTATCATTGTCTTCAAGCATTTGAAGGTCTACCATATTAGACTAATTCTCTGTGACCTTGTGAGGTGTGTGTGTGTGTGTGTGTGTGTGTGTGTGTGTGTGTGTGTGTGTGTGTGTGTACAAAGAACTAGGACTCGTGAAAGAGAATTAAAGGGAGTCAGATTTCAGTTTGGCACATAGCTGAACTTCTTAATAGTTAGAACTGTCCAGTCATGAAATAGACCATCTCAGTAGGTGTGGAATTTGAAGGGCTTCATGTAATGGTGGGGTATCATCTGTCATGATTGTTGTAGACAGGAATACAGGATTAAGAACTGGATTAAAAACTTTAGATTTCTGTATCAAGTACTGAGTATTGATGCCCTTGGTGGCCCTTTTCTTTTGAATTTCCAGCACAGTAAGCTCTTGATCCTTTTTACCTTTCAGCTCCTGTGATTATATAGGTTCTGTATTCACAGTTTCGGAACTGAAAAGGATACTAGGGCTGTCAGGTTCACCACATACCTGAATAAAACTCTTCTCTATAATCTTCCAGAGAAGTGGGCATCATCCAGCTTCTGCATGAAGGTCTCCAAGGAGGGGGAACCAACTCTCTGACCATGCAGCAAATTCCTTTTTTTAATACTCCTAATGATGAGGTTATTTTCTCTTATATGAAGTCTAAATTTACTTCTTGGTAATTTCCACCCATAGCTTCTAGCCCTGTTCTCTGGAGTCAACCAGATCAAACTTAATCTCTCTTCTATTTGAAACTGCCCCAAATACTCAAGGACAGCTGTAGTGTTGGCCCAAGGCTTCTTTTCTCCAGGCTAAATGGAAATTCATGTGGTATGATCTCAAAGCCCTTTACTCCCTGGTCTTCCTATTACGAAGATACTTCATCCTATTGATAGTCTTCTACAATGTAGTTCATCCAAATGAACACAACTTAAATTCTAGTGTACCCAAGGGTAGAGTATATTCAGACTACCACTTTCCATGTTTTGTATGCTATGTCCCTCAATGAAGCCCAAGATAACATTCTCCCTTTTTGCACTGTTGACTTGCATTAAGCTTGAAATCCTTCTTCTGCCCCAATCTTATCAACAAAAGCTATAATCTACCATACTTCCTGCATTTTGTACTTGTAATGCTGATTTTTTGAACCCATAGGTAAGATTTTTTATGTAATCCTATTAAATTTCATCATATTAGCTTGAGCTCAAAGCCTTAGTCTGGTGAGATTATTCTGGATCTCAACTTTTTCATCCAACATGTTATCTATTCCTCTCTGTGTCATGTTACTTGAAAATCTGATAAGTGAGCCATCTATGTTTTCATCTACATTATTAAAAACAAAGCAAAATTTAAATAGCACAGAGCTTATCACAGGACCTGGCACATAGTAGATGGTTTAACAAATGATTGTTGACTTGAATTGACTTGACAGGCTTAAGAAAGGATTCCTGAGGAGTATTACTGGGTTATGATCTCCTTCCAAGTTGACAAAGTCATTAATGGCTACTCTTGAGGTATGGCCATTCTACCATTTCTGAATCCATATCATTCTATCAGCTTGCTTACATCTCCGTAGCTTTTCTGCAAGGAGAGTAAGAAAGACTTGGTCAAATGCTTTGATAAAATCTAGGTAAACTATGTTCACAACATTCTTGATATACAAGTGAAGTAATCTAGTCAAAAAGGAGATGAGGTAACTTTGATATCCCTTCTTCTTAATATTGTATTATAATATCGAATAATATAATAATATCTAATAATATAATATCTATAATAATATCTAATCTTCTAAATCATATGCCAGTCCAGGTTCTCATGATGCCTGGTTGATATTGCCAAGGTAGGTATTAGCTGTTAATATAGTAAACCAATATTTGGATGAGTTTTGTGCCTGCCCCCATTTAATTGGTGAATCAATTGATGGCTAAGCATGAGAGAACTGGTAGCAAGGTGTGATTTTTAAAAAATTCTCCTCTAACATCCTGAATAGGGTTGTACAACCTTAACCCTTAAATGAGGCAGATTTCTATGATGCCCAAATGCTGACTGGACTTTCTAGAGCAGTCAGCATTTGTGGAATGATCAGAGATTGGTGATGTCTTGTGTGGTGTCACTTTTTTGGTAGAGATAGCAATGCTTTGGAGCTGACTGTTGTGAGCTGGTAGCCACTTGCCAAATTTCTGAAAACCCGATGAAGGGGATTCTATTCTCCTTTTTTTGAGTTATCCCCTAAAATAAAAGTTTTGGAATTTTTCAAAGTCACACATTTTTTTAAACCAGATTTGGGATGTCAGTAAGATAGGAAATTTCCTCCCCTTTCCCAATGTAGATAAATACTTGCTCTGTAACTTTTAGTCTAATAGAGTTAGTTGGAGCACTGGGAAGCTAAATGACTTGTTCAGGGTGGCATAGATAGTTTCTGTTAGAATACTCAAGCTTCTGTCACTTAGTACCTGTGTGCCCTTAGGCAAGTCACTGATTTTCTTTGGACCTCTGATCTCTTATTAAACCCAGGTCTTTCTGACTTTGAGACCTGTTCACTATGTACTATGCCACAATTATATACTTGTGCATATACATATATATATACACACATTCATATATACATATGTATAGCAGTACTTTGATTAAGGTATAAAGTTTAACAATATAGAACAAATAGTGCTTCACAGCTTCAAGTGATGCATGAGTTCATTGGTGTGAGAACTGGCTCTACTAATACCCATCAGAGTCCTGTGCTGCAGTGGACAGATCTGCCTGAATTGTGATAGTTGTATAGGCCTCGGTGAGGGTTCCTTGACTTGCCCAAGGTTACCCACTACGTGCAATGGGCAAGTTGGTTCTCAAATCCAGATCTAATCTATGTCGAGGACTCTTTGTATAACATCACAACTTTGTAGTAAGACTGAGGTAGCTAGAAAATGGTTCACCAATGAGGAATCTGAGTCCTCAAGAGCTTGGTTAATAGCTATTCATTGAAAGAACCTAGGCTCTAGATTCGTAGTCTAGGACATTCCCCACTTCATCCTTGTGCCCTCTTGGGTAAAGGAGTGACCTTGTCCAAGGAAACTACCTGGCAGACCAGACCCAAAGGTATTTTCCTGGCTGCCTTTGATGGCAGAGAAGTACGAGGAGAAAGCTAGATTCTCCCGTCCTGTCCCATAGATAGTGTCTGAGCAATAAGTAATCAGCCAAGGGAAAGGGCCATCCCAGGAAGTCATTGAGGCTGACAGGTATGGCGGCTGGGTTAGCTCCCTAAGCACCATTTTGCTCCCATTAGCTCCCTGCCTAATGAAAGAAACAGTGGTGAGAGGCCTGAGGCTGCCAAATTAGAGACAGATGAAAGGCCCTTCACTCACCCGCTAGCTCATCTCAGAGATGATGATAAGCCTTGTAACTCCTGTCAGCCAATGGGAATTCCTGTTCCCTTCAAATTGGACAAAGAGTAAGCATAATGAAAAGAAGAGAAGGAAGTTCCAGCTACAAAGTGATGTCTACCTGTTAGTTAACAACTGCCTGCTCTGTTTGCTGAAGTCTCTGTGCTCCAAGGAAAAGAAATATTTTTCAGATGACTCCTGGCTTTTCTTAAAAGAGCACAGATTTGATATAGACTTTTTGTTATTTTTTTTCCTTTGCAGAAAGTACTTTCCATTGAACCTAGGGCTGATTTAAAATCACGGTCTAAGGGAAGAGTCTATGGTGTTGTGGAGAGAGCTAGGGAAGGAATTGGGGAGCTTGGATTTCGAATCTTGATCTTGCCACCTGTGTGACCCCTGTGTTATTTTCCCTCTCTGAACCTCAGTTTTCCTATCTAAAATAATGAAGGAATGGAGTCATCACAGTCATTATTTAGAGACAGAGCTAGGAGGGACCTCAGAGATCATGTAGTCCAGCTTCCTCATTTTACACATGAAGAAACTGAGGTCCAGTGAGGGGATAGAAATGTCTAAGATCTCAATGTCTAAAATGTTAAGTGACAGAATTAGCCACATCCTCTGCCTGCCAATCAGTTGCTCTCTCCATGGTACCATGTTGACTAACCTAAGACTTCTCAGGATTTAGACCTGGAGGAAATTTTAGAGACCAATCTAGTCCTATCTCCTAATTTTACAGATGAGAAGACTAATGTCCAGAATGGCTAAGAGGGAGATAATAGTGAAGCAGAGAGAGTGTTAGTTTTGGAATCATGGGTTCTAGGTTTTAATTCCAGTTCTGTTATTTGCTATGTGGGTGACTTTGGCCAAGTCACAAATTCTCTGGGTCTCAGTTTCTTTTATTGTAAAATGGTGGAGTGGGAGTACGTAGCTACTGGTCTCTGCTAGCTCTAAATGTGTGATCCTTTGTGATTTGCCAAAGGCCACCCAATTGACAAAGAGAAGAACTGCCCAATAAATGGTTGTCTACCTTTTGATTCAAGACATCCACTAAAGGGAAATCCACTTCCTCCTGTTCAACTTTACATGGTTCTAATTGGGGCAGCTAGGTGGTGCCGTGGATAGAGCACCTGTGCAGGAGTCAGGAGGACCTGAGTTTAAATCTCACCTCAGACACTTGACACTCAGTAGCTGTGTGACCTTGGGCAAGTCACTTAACCCCAATTTCCTCATCCTGGGTCATCTGCAGTCATCCTGATGAATATCTGGTCACTGGATTCAGATGGCTTTGGAGGAGAAGTGAGGCTAGTGACCTACACAGCCCTCCCTCACTCAAAACAAAGTCAATTGCAAGTCATGTCATCATTTCTCTGATGGCATGGTCTTCTTCGGCAACGAAGGATGAACACACATGGTTCTAATTGTTAGGGAAGCTATGTGGTGCAGGAGATAGAATGCCAGTCCTGGAGTCAGGAGGACCTGAGTTCAAATATGAACCCAGACACTTACTAGCTTTCTGATCCTGAGCAAGTCACTTACTTCTATTTGCCTCAGTTTCATCATCTGTAAAATGAGCTGAAGATGGAAATGGCAAATCACTCCAGTATCCTTGCCAAGAAAATACCAAATGGAGTCAAATATGACTGAAAAATTAGTGAAGAACAAAGACAACAATTGTTAGGGAAGTTTTCCCTGACATTATGCGTAAGTTTGTATTGCTTGTATGCGCTTCCACCCATTGCTTCTACTTATGCTCTTTGGGGCCAAAAAAACCAGGTCAAATACTTAAAGACAGCTATCATTCCCCCTCTCCCCCATTTTTTCGCACCTAGTTTTCCACAACTCCTTCCATGATTCTCATATGGAGTCAATTCAAATCTCATCCTTTTTTCCTTTATTTACAATCAGTGTAATTCTAAGACATATACTTCCCTACAGCACCTGAGCAGAAAAATAGAATAAACAAGGCACTCTTAGATGAAGGGGGATGAAACAGTCACTCTGTTCTTTTGCTGATTTATTTTAAAGCATGAATAGCAGAAATGAAAAAAAAAAGGCAAGGGAAGCATACGAGTCAGCTTGAAATATTCTTTAATGACTTGACTCTCAGAAAATGAATTCTGATGAAATAGTCCTGATGAAAGACAATTCTTGGACAACACACTTTAAAAGTGGTAATAGTGGCTCAAGAAAGTCTTACAGATCATTTGCTATAAGTTATCTTTCAAAGGTTGCTCTTTCTCACTTCGTCTTGTCATTTCAGTCGTCTGACATTTTATGACCCCATTGGGGTTTTCTTGGCAAAGATACTCTAGTGCTTTGCCATTTCCTTCTCCAGCTCATTTTACAGATGAGGAAACTGAGACAGGATTAAATGACTTGCCCAGGGTCACACAGCTAGTAAGAATCTGAGCCTGGATTTAAAGAAGATGAATCTACCTGACTTCAGGCCCAGAACTCTATCACTGTGCTACCTTTTGTTGTTGCCTTGAAGTTTTTCAGTTGTGTTTGATTCTCCATGACCCCATTTGGGGTTTTCTTGGCAAAGATACTGGAGTAGTTTGCCATTTCCTTCCCCAGCTCATTTTACAGATGAGAAACTGAGCTCCCTCTTTCTCACTTACTAAGTGATAATACCAATGACAAACACTAAGGGTCATGAATATTTCTCTCCCCACATCTGTGGGCAATTCTGGGAGCCCCTGTGCCTCAGAGAGGAAAAATGTCCTTTCAGAACCTGCCACATGGGAAATACAGAGCACAGGTAGGCAAATTTATGCAGTAACTCCAGTGTCTCTGCACCATGAGATTCAGAGTTGGAAGTAGCTGATAAATTTTTAACAATCAGCTCTCTGGAAAAAAAAATGCATAGGGAACACTTTTCAGTTGAATCTACACTATTAATATTTTCTTCATCACTTTCCTAAACCTAAAGTAGACAATCAACAAAGCTATAAATCAAACCCTGATTTGTGGCATTTGTGTATATATATATATATATATATATATATATATATATATATATATATATATATATATATATATATATATATGAGGTTTAAATGCTCATACTGAAATCTTAACGGTAGACTCTCAAGAACTGATTGGACCTGTCTCTGACACATCCCTGATGGAAAGATCTTAGTTGAGGTCATCTATATGTAAAATTAGAAGGCACCTGAGAAGCCATTAAATCCAAGACTCCCTATGCCCCCATTTTGCAGATGAGGAAACTGAGGCACAGAGAGGTTAAATGACTTGTCTGGAGTTACACAAGCAGTAAGGCTGGTTTTGGATCCAGATGTTTTGGATTCCAGTGCGCTATCCACTGCACTATGCTGCATTTTAATCATATCCTGTCCTGTCTTATGCCTAAGAGGAAGCCTGATGTGGAATAGAATGAGCTCTTGCCTTGGAGTCAGGAGAGTCTTGACCCAAATCCCACCTTGGACACTCACTAACTTCATGATTCTGAGCAAGTCACATGACTTTTCTTCATGCCTCAGTCCTCTCATTTACAAAATGAAGGCATTGACTGGACAGTCCCTAAGGTCGGTTCCAGCTCTACCGCCATGACCCTATGGGCTCTTGGAGTATCTGCCATCACCCTTATGAGGCAGTAAGCTTTGGGAGGGTAGCATCAAGCTTTATTCATCTTTTTATCTTTCCTCAGTATCTAACGCAGACCCTTAAACTAGTTGAGACTCAAGAAACATTTGTCTTCAGAGTTAAATGACCATATGTGGCTTTTGAGAAAGCACATTTTTGGGGGCAAAGCAAAATTATGACCTCATGTCCTTCTTCATTTCCCTCCTCCTAGCTCACTCTCTAAAGCAAATCCTCTAATGCTAGCTTGTTGTCCCAATCGAACTCTTGTTCTTGGCTTGTTGGGACGACCACTGAGTCTTGACTCGTTCAATATTTTGCATGGGGAGCAAGAGGAAAGGGCTGTTTAATCCACAAAGGACTGGCCCAGAAACAGGGAGAGAGGAATCAGGGTGTGGGGCCTGAGCCAGGATCTCCTCCTATTCTAATCCCAGTCTTGGCGAAGGCTCACTCAGCCTCAATTTCCCCAGCTGTACTGAGTGAGTAAGGGAAATGGCAGTTGATTTCCTGGTGCTGTGTTGGGGGCTGGGGGGAGGAGAGTTTATATCCATGTATGTATGTGTGTGGGGTTTCACTGGTTAATTTGGTAAATAAGACACTTTGAAGATGGAAAGCATGGTTTAAGCAGCCCACATTAAACCTTATTAAGTGGTATTATAGCCGGTTGCTGGATCTGACCCACTGTTTATGTTCCTCAATTCAATGCATCTATTTATCCCTCCTCTTTCATATACTTTTTTCTTTGTCTCTTTCCCTTCTTCCAGCGTCCAAAGATACACAAATTCCTAGTGGATCTTTTGTTGGATAATGATAATTATAAGGTAATGAAAAACAGTGTTACATATTGGGTAGAGAGCTGGCCTCGGAGACAGGAAGACCTAGGTTTCAATTCTGCCTATGTTCCATGCTAGCTGTGTGACCCTGGGAAAGTCACTTAAACTCTTGCTGCCCTAGATACATTTCTTAGATCATAATTTATAGAGAATGTGCGAATCTGCATTAACAGACAAAGTTGCATATCTTTATATATGCTCTCTCATAGCTCTCTAATCCAATGAAATCACAGGTCTAATAAAAAAAATTTAAAAGGTGATGATGAGAGGAAGCACGGTGGGATGAATAAATAGCTGTGTGCCTCTGATACATACTAGCTGTGTGATGATGAGCAAGTTACTTAATCTTTAAGTGCCCCAGGCAACACTCTAAGACTATAAGATATGAGTTCTCCATTTGATTTAGAGGAGGAAATTTCCATACTAGGGATTCTATAGTGATGAAATCACAGATCTGAACTGAGTAATAGTGGTAGTAGTGGTTTTGGTGATGCTAGTAGTAGTAGCAGCAGCAGTAGTAGTAGTGATAGTAGTAGTGGTGGATGTAGTAGTAATGGTAGCAGTGGTGGTAGTGTTAGTAGCAATAGCACTGATAATAGTAGTATTATTATTAGTAGCAACCACAGTAGTGGTAGTGATGAATGTAGTAGTGGTAGTAGCAGTGATACAGGCAATAGCAGTAGCAGTGGCAACAGTAGCCCTTGGGAGAGTCAAATGTTAAATTTCCCATAAGAAGGTTTACACTTGGAAATTGGCAAACACTACAAATTAGGCTCGATTTATTGTTTTGGTGATTTCTAGACTTAAGAAGGTAATAGAAAAAATGTTAATAAAGCAGATTAAACTTAAAAGTGTGTCCTGCATACATTTTGGGGAGTTGGTTGTTAAATATTCACCAGCGCACCATTGGATCTGCACTATTAACATTTTTTCCATTACGTTTTAAAGTCCAAACAGTTCACGAAACAATGAATCCAGGCTGATTTGTATGATTTGCTACACGTTTCTATGTGTAAATTCTCACATTGAAAATTTAATTGAGTATATATGTTTGCTTTAACGCAACCCTGCCTGATTAAATGTAAAAGGTATTCTATGGGTTTTTTTTGGAGAGCTGGTTGTTAAACATTTCCCAGTACACCCTTGCACTAAGGACTTAATCATCTTGGGAGTCAGGATGGGTGGAGAAACATAACTGAACCTGTATATCATGAGCTGAGTCTTGAAGGAAGCTAGGGACTTTATCAGGGAGAGGTGAACAGGGAGTACATTTTAAGCCTGTGCAGAGTCTTGGAGATGGATGGCTGTGTATAGAGAATAGCAGAAAGCACATTTTGGCTGGAATCTAGAGTGCATGAAAGAGAGTAATATAGACTCCGCTTAGAAAGGTAAGCCAGATCCAGGTTATAAATGACTTCAGATGCCAGAGGAGTTTGTATTTTATCTCAGAGGTAAGAGGAAGCTTTTTGATCTGGGAGGAGGAGGGAGGTACAAAGATCAGACTTGTGGTTTAGAAATATCACTTTGGCAGCTATGGAGAGGATGAATTGGGGGTAGGGGGTGGCAGACTTGATGTAAAGAACACCAGTGGGGGGTTACTGTAATTGCCCGGGTGGGAGATAAGGGCTGGAACTAAGGTGGTGTTAGAGTGAGGAGAGAGAAGGGGATGAATTTGAAGATTCACACAATCTGAATCAAAAGGCTCAGCAGCTATTGGCTATAAGATTGAAGGGGAGAGGGAATTGTTGAGAATGATTGTGAAGTTTGGAATCAAGGCAACTAGAAGGTGCCCTCAACAAAAAAACAAAAAAGGGAAATGAGAAAGAGGGATCTCGTGTCCTTTCCACTAAATCATACCAGTGGTTTTGAGCTCAGGATCTGGTCTTTAATTTCTTGATGAAGTCAGACCCTGTGCTCACATCGCAGTGGTAGAGATGAAGATGGAGTTCCCATTTGGTGAAGGAGAAAGAGATGTGCTAGGCTAGTCGTCATGGAAGCCGAGGAATCTTGGAGACTTTAAGAGTCTCAGATCCATGCTCCTTCATTGAGGCTGGTTAATGAGAGGTGTTTAAATGACCTAAAACTTATCAACAGTTTAGCAATTCCCCTCTTTCCCTCTCCCCATATCCACCCAGCTTAGATTAGTCTTTTATGAGGACTCCAAGGGGAGAAGTGGGAATTTCCCAAGGTCATCAACATCTACAAAATATACTGAAGGGATTTATTTTTAAGTGCCTACTATGTGCCAGGTACTATTATGTTAAGTGCTTTAAAAGATTTTCACAACAACCCTGGGGGTGGGAGGAGTAGATACTACTATTATCCTTATTTTACAGTTGAGGAAGCTGACAGAGGCAGAGTTTAAGTGACTTGCCCAGAGTCACACAACTAGAAGTATCTCAGGGGAAATTTGAACTCGTATCTTCCAGACTCTAGGCCCATTTCTTTTTCCTTTGGGCAGCCTTCTCCATCAAAAACTTTGCTTGATTACTTCAGTGATGTTTCTCTCCCTTCAACTCATATCAGATATTGTTCATACCATTCATTTAGTAATTATTGCACACACATGATATTTCCTTTTGGACTAGTGACTAGAGCACTGGACTTGGGAAAAATTGGGGTCAAATACTGACGCTGACACTCCGTCCTTATGTGACCTTTGGCAAGTTAATTAACATTCAGGAACCCTTCAGTTTCCCCATCTGTACGATGAGGATAATGATAATATCTCCACCTCACAGAGTTGTGAGAATCCGATGACATAAAGTATGTAAAGTACTTTATAAATTTTAAAGTACTCTAGGTGTCCTGATGATGCTGGAGGGGATGATGGTGATGATGATGATGATGATGGTGATGATGATGATGATATTGATGATATTATCTCAAACTTTTATTCGTTAGTAGCCATTTACTAAGTGCTAGCCATATGCCAAGCACTGAGTTAGATGATGGGGAAATAAAAAGAAAGTTATGACATGGTCTTTACCTTCATGGAGCTCACAACCTAGAATTATTATTTTACTTTTTAATTTTAATTCATCCTTTTAGGTGTCTTTGTCTTGTCTCCCCAACTTAAAGTTTCTTGAAGGCAGGGGCTATGTTTTAGATTTTTTTCTGTACTTTTGTGAATTCTCTCTCTCTCTCTCTCTCTATATATATATATATATATATATATATATAATATATATATTGCCCCCCTGGAGCTATACAAAGAATAGGGGCTTAGTAAATATTTATTGGTTTAAGTGGATCAAGAACCACTATTCATGTTTCCCCAAAATGTAATCTAAAGTTCATTATTAAAATGTTGAGAACTGACAAATATTTGCATTATTCCTCCATTTATTTATTTATATGTGAAATCAATCTTATGAATACTGTTTTTGCTTCATTAAATACATTCCCTCTTTCCCCTTTCTTGATTATCCATTCTCCCCTCCGTGCTTATTTCAGTGGTCACCTGTGACACCTTGTGGCCTATGGATCAGCAGCCTTTTGTTTTTTGCCTTTTCCAAAGCGGTTCTTCCCTCTGAAGATGGAATATTTGCACTGATCAATCCATCCAGCAAGTTTTTATTAGGCATCTACTATGTGAAAGGTACAAAAACATAACAAAAACCAGGGTCTGTTCTCAAGGAGCTACACGTCCCTCTCAGCACAGAGACTTTAGAATTCACTGGACACTTTCTTACGCCTCTCTGGCATCTTCTCCTCTCCTGTCCTCCTCTCCCCATCTGCCTCTCACTCATGATCTTTGATACACTTTATCCCACAATGAGATTTTAATCTTTCTGCTTGTTCTAGATATTAAAACATGGGAACAATAAAATGGAAATGTATCTTTTGGGTTGGTAACAATTTTATTCTTTCTTCCTTTTTCTTTTTACCATAAATAGTTAGAAAGAAAAAAAAGAGACAAATGTCAAAAGTCTTTGTACATATCCCACAAAGTTTAGATTATGCAGTTATTTCCTTCCCGGGCAAACTCACCAGGGCCTTAGATCTAGAGCAAAATTTTGACTTGTTCTTGGATTTTGAAAATGTGAGAACTTGGTTGCGTTTGTGTGAGGAAAAAGAAACTATTCTGGAAAACTCTAACTCCAATAAAAGTTACTTCTGAGTTGTAGTGTTAGAAGTGTCAAAGATCTATAGCTTGACGTTTTATTTGATGGTGATTTTCTCTATGCAGCTGTGTTTGCTGCAAAATCTCACATTTCTGTATTGAACACTGAATGAAATGTGAATGCGCTTTTTAAAATTTAGTATTTATAATAAAGAATTTGTGAGCAAAAAGCTTAAATATGTGCAGCACAAAACATATAGATAAAAATATAGCCATAATCACCCATCAGACCCTGAAAAACCATTCTGTAGGGAACATCAGTAATTGAAGGAAGCCGAGAGGGAGCAGCTAGAAACGTATAAGCCTGGAATTCCAAAGGCATGAATCCTTTTAACTGGGATCAGGGCTTCCGAGTTTTCTAAGGTGAGGATTTGATGAGACTGGACACTTTGCAGAGAAGAATGTAATTTATTATCATTGAATTTGCATGGCAACATGAATTTGGATATGACTTTCTTGGAGAAGTTTACAATTAATCCTCATATATATTTAGAACTCTGAAGAATACTCAAAGTTAAAATAACTTAAATACCTCTCCTCCCCACCTCCCTTTTTTGATTGATCTGTGAAATATTGCCTTTCTCTGGAAAAACAAAACAACTGGTCATTGCTAAGTCAAGCTTGGCTATTGTGTGTTTCAGTCCACTTTCATCGGAACACAGTTCGCAGGGCCAGAGATCATGCATACATACGTACCGGCTCAGGTACTTTGGTGGGTAGGATCATTTTAATCCTGCTGGGTTTTCATTGTCCCAAAACCCTAAACAGAAGTTTTAATAAGCAGAAACAAGCCTCTGGAGGCAAAAAAAAAAAAAAAAGATCTAACAGAAATCTGGAAGGCTCGATTTTTATGAAGGTACACTGCTTGCCTTTATTCTGCTGTGCAACGCTCTTATGTTAAAGTCCTCCTAACTCCCCTTGCCCCCTGACGGATTCCTTGTTGCTTTGTAATATTTAGGATTCGTCATTGCACTGGGATCTCTCTGGGTTTTTATATTAAAGTACAGAAAGATCTTGATTATGTGTTTCTGTATTTCTCGGTCTGACCTACGAGTGAAAAAGCAACCATAATTTAGTTACTGGCTTATGTTTATTGCCAATGCAATAAGGTTGTGCTGCCTGACATTTTCTTCTCACTGTGCTGAAGCTTTTAGCAAGTCTCTTTTCTTACAGGGAAAGCAGCCGAACTTGGCCTCTATTTACAGATGGGTTACACATTCCTTTAACACTAGCATGCTCTCTTAACCTGCTTAGGCTGCTTTCAGTGACTTAAAAACACAGTAATTGGCGTGAAGGGCTGCAGCTTTATTTTACAATATTCAATCATTCTTTTCTGGAGACCAAAATATGCAAAATATACCGCTCCTTTTGGGAAGGCTGCATTAACACCAGGGCTTTGCTTTTTGGCTGATGATGTCCTTAGGCGTTGAGGTACCAGGGGGTCCTGGAGCATTCTAACTCAGTTCCAAGGGGAGGTGGAACTGAGTTTTATCCTACTCATGTTTCCCTGGGTGGGGGAACCTAGTAGATTTCCCTAGTCTTTTAGTTAGTTACAAAGACTTTGAAAGTCTTTTAAAAAACGATGATTGAAGTAAAGTCAGCTTCTGCTACATTGTTTTAAGGACCTGGAAATCTTTCCACCTAATCTTGTGAACAATCTGTTTTTTATAGGAAACATGCTTTCTTGAAACAAAGAGGATTATCAGTCATAAGTTCTGAGGCCTCAGAAGGGGAGGGGAGGAATGACTTAGAAAACTGAGATATTTAGAAGACCTTCAAAATATGACCAGAGTTGATTTTTATGACTTCCAGTGTTAGGAAAAGAACTCAGATCATCTAGGCTTAGCCTTTCAATAAACAGGTGAGGGGAATGAGACCTACAGAATAAGGCACTGAAGGTCTTGAATGCTTTGGATAGAAGGGGATGGTCAAGAAAGGCCTTTACTCCGGTACCTGGAAGCTCTCTGGGGAGTAAGCCTGTCTCCAATTCATTCTAATACTCTCTCTGGAATAGAAAAGGATCTGTTTTCACTTGGAGGGTAGAGGGCCCAGATGATTTGCAAGACTATGCTCTTCCTGTTCAGGTTCAAGGACATCTCATTGCAAATCTTTGGTGCTTTATGTTGGAATTTTGTGTTGCTGAGCCCCTCGAAATAGCTATGTAGTACATGAAAATGTCATCCATTGGCAGAGGGACACTTCCAGCTGGGGCACCAGGCTTCTCAAAGAGGGCAATGTGCCCAAAGGTCCCAGGGCACTTATGCCACCAACGCTTTTCCTTCAGAAAGAAACACCTGGAGTCAAGCAGAGCCTTTTTGCCACAGACATACAATAGTGAGCAGAAGTTTACCTAAAGCAGGATGGGGAACCTGTGGCCTCGAGGACACATGTGACCCTCTAGGTTCTCAATTGTAGCCCTTTGAATCCCAGCCTCACAGAACAAATTCCCTTAGTAAAATTATTTGTTCTATAAAACTTGGACTCAATCAAAAAGCCTCATCTGAAGACCTGGAAGGCCACATGTGATCTTGAGACTGAAGGTTCCCCACCCCTGATCTAAAGCTTCCCTTATGACTTACTACTTTAGTGGCGTTAACCAAATGATTTAACCTCTTTGTGCCTTATCTGTAAATGAGGCTAGATATTCTATGATATGAGCTGGGCTAGATATTCTCCAAGGTCATCCTCAGCGCTAAATTTGTGATCTTCTGAGTCTAAGGAGCAATAATTCTTTTTATATTTACTTTGCATAGATCTTGTATTTACTTATCTATGTGTGTTTGCCTCTCTCTAATAAAATGTAAGCTTCATGAAGTCAAGGACTAGTTTTTCTATTGTTTTTGTATCCCCAGGGGCTGACTCAGTGCTTTGTCATTGTGGGTAATTGAGAAATTCTAGTCAAATGAAGTCCCCTGAAATTGACTATATTCCAACCTGGTAGACTCTTCCAGTTCCTTTGCATTGCCTTAGTCTTAGCTGTTTTCACACTTGTAAACTTTGGACAACTCTATGCACGTTGGATGTTAAAAAAATACATATTCAGATACCATTAGGGAGGAAAAGGGCAATGTTAAAGCAAAAGAATTCTTTAGCCAAGGACAGAATAGAGTTTTTATAGGAGACCTGTGGTCCATTGGGACCCCAAAGGATGAATAATACTCCCTTCCCCCTATATTAATATTCATATACTTACGGGGCTAGCCAGTTTAGTAAAATCACTTCAGAGAAGAAGAATAGCATTGGATTGGAATTTATAATTGCTGTCCAGACTGTCATTTATAAAAGAAAGCAAATTTGAGCTGGGGTGATGAAGAAAAAAATCCCAAACAGCAAACACAAAACCAAACCAAATTAAAAAAAAAACAAAAAAAATCAAAAAACACCGAAAGATATACTAGTTATCTAACTGGTATCAAGTGGATAAGTGTCGAGTCGCTTCCCATGTCTAAAAATGATTTTGTTAGTATGTAGGTCACATTACAGTACCGTCTGGTTATTGGACATTGGCTTAGATAACTGTTTGTGGAGTATTAAATGGTTTTGCTGCCTCAGCACACTTTTTAACTGGTATTTTTTCACACAGTTGTGCTGCTGAAAAGGAGCAACACCGCAGCAAAAATCAATTTATCTTTCCCTCTGTTACTTGTGTATTGTGAGATCTTGTAGTGTTTTACCATTTGATTAATTGATATTCATTGTGCTGGATATCATTTGTAATGCTGCTGTCTAACTCGGGCTGCTTTAAAAACTTTCATAAGAATGCGACATTATTTATGCGAGACCTCCTCGTGACAAAGTACAATGGAGAGATACAGAAAGAAAAATTAGATCAGAACACTTTGGGCTTATAAGTTTATTAAGGAGGAAACAGGGTCTGTATTTCTTGCTCTATCAAGTTCTACCTCTTTGCAGCATACTTGATAGCAATGAGAAGTGCTCCCAAAAGTTGGTCAACTCAGCTCCTGCCACTGCCTGGCCCTTTGTAAGTGGCATTCCCTTTATGCAGATGGGAAAATTGAGGCAGAGAAAGCGAAGGGATTATAAAGAGGTTCCCATATAAGCTTAGAGTTCAGAAATGATTTTAAAAGCCCTTGGCAGAGACCCCTGAGTCCAATGGCCCAGGTCATAAACAGACTACATCTAGGGCACATAGATCTGCATCTCTATAGATCTGTCTGTTCATCTATAGGCTTTTCAGGGAGAGGACTGGTGCTTTTAAAGTAACTTGTTTGTATGCATTTCACATGGCGTTGATCTGTAGGTATTATTAATATCTATTTTTAGAGACAAGAATGTGGTGGATGAAGGTACGCAGGCCCAGCGTTATAAAAACAGAACAATACTGTTTCTTTCCCATTTCATTATAAAGTTTCTTTGACCCTGTGGTTTATTTTCAAACATCCAAGTTATTTGTTCTGGTGTATTCTTAAACAGGGGTTGTTTTTCTCCCTTTCAGAAAATGAGCACAGATGGTGATTGATTTCTCAAGTGCTGACATCCCTGCTTGAGAAAATGTTCCCACCTTCTTTGTGCTGAGCAAGTCAGGCAAACTAACACGATGATGCGATCATCGGTTTCATGCAGACATGCAGAATTGATTGACAGGGGAAAATTTAACATAAACCACACATTCTTTCAGTGCCTTCAATTTTTTAATGATGTTTATTTGTTGGATATTAGCCGCAGTTGGAATTTCATTTGAGGCAAAAAAGGGGAGAAAAAGAGAAACCTGGGGAGGGAAGAAAAACTTGGTTCAGGCAAGCAGGTTAAGGAGAAAATTTACTGCCTAGGACGGTCTATCTCAGAACCATTTGTAATAGCTCTTCTGAGCCCGTTGTAAAGCTAAAGGCTGTCAGTGGCTAACTAGCCATCCCCAGACCATTGCTTCTGTTTGCGTGACTAAATACATACAATTAAAGCCGAGCACTTTCATTCTCTATGAACTCATTGTTATCCAGGGTTCAAGTACTCGGATAATGGGCCAGGAGAAAACAGGCCTATAGGCAGTGGGCAAGGCAGAGAGCTAGTTGGTAAAATACATTTCTCATTATCAGATGCATGCTTCTCAGAGTGAGTGATGATTCCGGGCCTTTGTGTCTTCCCATGGATTTTTAGAAAAGAAATGACCTAAGAAAATCTATAATTCTCAAGCCCCACTTGAATGAATGGGCAGCTTTTGGGCCACTGATGCTCAGTTGTGCCAGTCTTCCAATTACAAGCTCTTCTTGGCTGGGGCTTCAAGTCTGGTCCAGAGAAACTCTCAGCAAGGGCCGGATGTTGACAAACTGGAGGGGATCTCTCCCAGACGTTGAGTTTGGTTCGTTTTTCTTTCTTTTCGATCCTTCTTTCCTCCCTCCCTCCCTTTTTTCCTTCCTTTCTCCTTCCCTCTTCCCTTTTTCCCTTCTTTCCTTCCTTCCTCCCTCCCTCTCTTCCTTTCTCTTTTTCCTTCCTTCCTTCCTTCCTTCCTTCCTTCCTTCCTTCCTTCCTTCCTTCCTTCCTTCCTTCCTTCCTTCCTTCCTTTCTCTCTCCTCCTCCTCCTCCTCCTCTTCCTCCTCCTTCTCCTCCTCCTCCCCACCCCCATCTCAATGATTTTTCACTGATGGGAAGGTTTCATATATTTGGGAATCTTCCCTTCCCCCACATAGAGGTGAAAGGTTGTGGTTTCCTTGCCCCATTAGACTTGGCAGCTATGATGTGGGGGAAATATTTTGATCTTTTTTTTTTTTTAATTGCAAAAGGCCTTTCTGAGCTTTCGAAGATCTCTGTCTTTTCTTTATGAGGAATTTCTTAATGATGTTCAGCTGCTTGGCAACTTGTCTCTGAGGCAGGCTCTCTGCTGACCTGGGAGCCCACCTCCTTCCCCCTCCTCCGAATTTTTACTAGGGATGGAGTGAGTGATCAGTGAATGGATGCTTTAACATTTTTTTAGGTGCCATTCTGGCTTTTCCTTTTGCAGAATGTGGTCACCACTTGCACTGGATGCTGAGCTCAGAGAGCTCTGAAGGGGAGCCCCTGACTCTGAGGGGACCATAGGCTTTGAAGTAGGAGCCCAAACTGCATTCTCAGGGCAGTGGATGGAAGGCAAGTCAGCAGAGACTTCTTGTTCCTTCTCTCAGGGAAACTTTTCTTTGGGGGATGTACTATGTTATCTGTCTCCTTCTGGAAATGCTGTCAGGGTTTTTCAGATTAAGTTCTGTGGAATACTAGAGTTCTGAGAAGGTCACCAAAGCTTGGTGGAGGCTCTTGAGAGGTGCAGTTAAGAGTACTCACTAATGACTGTGGTCAGATAGAGGATCCTCTTTTGCCGAAGATGTCGTATTTCTGGGCGGGAGTGAGAAGGGGTGGCATTCAGATAGTCAGTAGGCAAGCATACAGGAGGAAAGAAGAGCAGGCTATCTCAAAGTGATACAGGAGGATTTGATTCCACAATCTCTGTGACAACCAAGTCTCAGTTTCTAGATCATTCCCCTTCCCATTCAGAAGAGGTAGAGTACTTGACTGCCTGTTAGATACAATTCATCTTAGACCCCAAATTTCATTATATTGTTAATATAATTAAAGATTTAAAATGATAGATTTTTGAATCAACTCAGAAACTCTTTGACAACCAGAACTGGGGAACAGGAAGGTTTTTAAAATGAGTTTCTTTTCTGTTTAAAAGTAACTGCAAGACTTTGGCCCAGCTTAGGGAGACAGGTATAGGCTTTCTCTGGGGCCCCTCAGTGTCCTGTTTGGAGGGGTTGAGGCTGTCTAAAGTGAGGCATTTGGGGTTCTGGTGTCCTGAATGCTTGGCCCAGCCTCATTTCATTGAGCGGTCCATCTAGCTCAGCTAGTGGGGTCTGGGACCCATCCCTCCTCCAGCTTGGAGGCTAGCTTGGGCATTGGCACTTAGTAAGTGCTAAATTATATACAATTAATAAGCAGCCAAGGGCAGAACATAACCCCCAGACTGCTGTAAGTAAAACCATTAGCGGAAGCTGACCCTAGCTCCTCAGGGGTCCTGCCTTCTCTCCCCTACCCTGCCAGGAGAAAGAGTGTTAATTTGCAGGACATATCCGCAGACAATTCTTTTCTCCTCCCTGCCCCCAACAAATACCAACAAGAGGGCCATTTAACCCCTAGGTTGGGAATGCCCATTCCTCTGAGTCCCAGCCTGAGATACTGCTCCCTTGCTTATTTTCCATAGGCCAAGGATCACGTGTTGGATGCCAATAATTTTTGGTTACTGGTGACTGGGGTTTGATTTAAGGCAGTAACCTCCAGGGAAAAGGCTCCATGTCATAACCCTAGGCCATCGAGTCCCCTGTGCCAATGATTACTAATGTTTTTGTTTAAATCCTGTCAGAGGATGCCCAGAAGAATGTCCATCAACATCCAGATTCTGGCCTAAAGACTGAGCTGCTTACATTATGCATGGGATATATAGTTTAATATACTCATTATAGGTGGGCCCCCACTTTAAGAAAACCCAGTGTATGGAAATCTGAGCTTAGAGAACAAATGTGATTATTCACATGCTAAAAGGATTCACTGAAGGATTCCTTTAACTAACAGGAGCTCCCTTGGTGCATTTAAGTGTTTGATTGCGATCATTAACTACTTGACAGAGAGACAGGGGCAGTGGAATTTAAAAATAAAGTATTAGGAGCCACTGCCCAGTTAAGAGCAATTAGGACTGAAGATGAAGGCACTCTGAAATGATAGATCAATGGGAAAAATAGGCCTCATTTTGAAAAAAAAAATGTGATTTACTCATGACCATTTTAAGAACTCCTATTTTGCCTTCACTGAGGTACACCTGTACTTGTACATAACATATGTTATATGGGTCAAAGATATTCCAGGACTTAGGCTTTACCTGCCTTCCAAATCATGATTTAACTTTCAGAAAGAGCAATCCAAATATTTCAAGAATATTCTCCCATCGATAGGGTTGTTTGGGGGAAAAAAATCAAAGTGGGAAAATTGAAATTTATGAATTTGAATTCATTCAAATCTACTGAATTTGGATTATTGGTACTCATCCTAAAGTTTGTCACCTGACTATATATCCCAGAAATCATAGTTCTTGGCGACCCTCCCACCTTGCATGACCTTCTCTACCTTTCTCCTTCCTTCTACTCCAAATACATCGGAGGCTGCTTGGTCAGTCTGGAGCAGGGAATGGGGAAAGGGGTCATGACAGCTCTCTTAGATGATGTGTGTGTGTTCATCCTTTGTTGCCAAAGAAGGCTATGCCATCAGAGAAATAATGACATGACTTGCACTTGACTTTGTTTTGCGTGAGGGAGGGCTGTGCAGGTCACCAGCCTCACTTGTCCTCCAGAGCCATCTGAATCTAGTGACCAGATGTTCATCAGGATGACTGCAGATGACCCAGGATGAGGCAGTTGGGGTTAAGTGACTTGCCCAAGGTCACTCAGCTAGTGAGTGTCAAGTGTCTGAGGTGAAACTTGAACTCAGGTCCTCCTGACTCCTGCACTGGTGCTCTATCCACTGTACCACCTAGCTGCCCTTCTTTTAGATGATAGAACTAGAAACACTGAGTGAAAATCACAAAGAAGCAAATTTATGCTTGATGTCAAAAAAACTAACAGAAAAACAGAAAAAGTGGAATGGGCTTTTTTGGGAGGTCTCCTAAAAGAGCCTGGGCAACCCATGTTGGGCATGCTGAAGTGAGCATTCTTGCTCAGGTATGGATTTGACCAGATGGCCACTCTTACATGGTCACATCCTTTCTACATTTGAGATTCCCCTAGAAGGCCTTATTCTGTCTTGTGGGCCAAACAGAACCCACTTAACCCTTCAAATACTTGACAAATGCTATCATGTCCCCTTTAAATCTTGTCTTCTCCAGATTATCGCTTAAGTGTATACTTATATGGCATGATCTCAAGGCCCTACCTTGTTCTAGCCACCCTCATCTGAAGGTTTTCCATCTTATCAAAATCTGGCATTAAAAATGGAACAAAATAGTCCTGAAGTATCTGCCAGGGGAGAATGCAGGGCAACTATTCCTTTCTAGCTCTTTATGCAATTCTATTCTAAATGTGTATGGGTTTCATAACTCCTTTAAATCATCTCTTGTTTTCTCCTCCTTCATTCTAGTTTCTGATGAAGAGGTGAACTTTCTCCTGGACAAGGTAAACCCCTGGACCCATCCCCTCCTATTTTCACTAGGCTTTCCCCTCTATTCTCTCCCCGCACCCCAACTAATCTTTAATCCCTTTCTACTTAGTCTCTTTCTTCCTTGATGTCTACACACACATTCCCTATCTTTTCACTAAATCCTCCCACCTCTCAAACTATTGTCCTATATCTTTTCTCTTTCTCAGCCAAAGTCCTAGGAAAAGCTTTCTATTTTTTTCCTTACAGCACAATAGTATTCCATTACAGTAATATACCATAATTTGTTCAACGATCCCTAATTGATGGGCACTTCCTTAGCTTCCAGTTCTTTGCCACCACAAAAAAAGCTGCTATAAATATTTTTGTATCTATAAGTATATTCATCGCCTCCATTTCTCTTCCTCTCCCTCACTTCTCAATCCTTTGCAATCTGGTTTCTGACATCATAACTTAATTAAAAATGCTCTTTCCAAAGTCAACAATGATCTTCTAATTGCCTAATAGATCTAATGGCCTTTTTCTCTATTGACAACCTTCTTGACTTCTTTGTAGCATTTGAGGAGTGAGTGAAAGATGAAATATGGGAATAATAAGTGTATTTATATATAAAATAATATTCACTGCCCAGATACTCTGTCTTTTCTGGCTTTTCATGATGTTCCATGGTTCTACTGGCCTTCCTTGCTGGAACACGTTTACATTACACTCTCTAATGGTGTAGCCTAAGGCTCTGTCCTCTTTTCTTCTCTCTCTATACTTTCTTTCTCCTTTAGTGACCTCATCAGCCATTAAAGGTTTAATTACTATCTCCATGTTGATGATAACTAGATCTTTATATTCAGGCCTAGTCTTTCTCCTGAATGCTGGTCCTACATTTTCAGCTACCCACTGGAAATTTCCAACTGTATTTTTTGTAGGCCTCTTGAACTCAATACATTCAAAACAGCACTCATCATTTAGTTATACAAACCATTTCCTTTCCCTGCCTTCTTTATTTATTTCAAGAAAAGAATTTCTGTTAGCCTTTCAGTTACCCAATTTTGCCACATGTGTGTCAAACTTGGCTCTTCACCTTCACGTTCCCCACATATCTAATTATTTGTCAAATTTTGTTATTTCTATCCTACAGATATCTTTTGCATTTGTCCCTTTTTCCATATTCACATGACCATGCCCCTAGGCCTTATCACCTCTAGCCTGGAATATTGTCATGGCCCTGATCGATCTTTCAGCCTTAAATTTCTCCCTACTCTAATCCATCATCCACAGAGCTCCCATCCTAAAGCCCAGGGCTAACCATGTCAACCCCTATTCCGTAACTCCCACTGGCTCCCTCCCATCTCTAGAAGCAAATGTGAACCTTTCTCTGGCGTTTCAGAGTCTTTACAATGTGACCTCTTCCTGACTTCTAGTCTTCTCATAATTTCATTGTCTTCATGTGTTCTACAGTCCAATCTGACTTTCTTATTCCTGTTCTTTCTTACACCATTTCTTTGCTCTCCCCCCATTCTAGGAATGCACCCTCTTCTTACCTTTGTTTTAGCAGTCTCTGGATTCCTTCCAGACTCAGCTCAGATGCTATCTTCTATATGACAACTTTCTTGATTCTCCACCCATTACCAACTTCAGCACCTCCCCCCACCCCCAACCCCAGTTCCTGTGAGGCAGTTAGGTAACCAAGTAATAGAGTGCTGGGCCTGGAGTCGGGAAGACCTGAATTCATATCTGGCCTCAGATCCTTACTAGCTGGATGACCCTGGACAACTCACTTAATCTCTGTTTGCTTCAGTTTTCTCAGTTGTAAAACGGTAATAAATAATAGCACCTACTTTGCAAAGTTGTTATGAAAACCAAATGAGGTAATTTGTTTAAAAAAAAACCTTAGCACAATTCCTGACACATAGTAGGCACTACAAAAATGTTTATTCCCTTCCCTTTCCCAAGATAACTTTTATCTGTGATGCTCATTCTTGTATTTGGATATATTGTCTCATTGGTTATATTTTAAGCTCCTTAGGGATGAATTCTGGCACATGGTAGGTGCTTAATAAATGCATGGTGATTGATTAATTGCTTGAATGCAACCTAAGATTCATTAGCTTTTTGGGCAGCTGAATCACACTATTGATTCCTATTGAGCTTTCAGTCCACTAAAGCTCTCTGGGATTTTTCAGACAAACTGTAATTGTAATAATCCAGGCTTGAAGGGATGAGAGCCTCATCAGGCTGCACAAGGAGATTGTCTGTTTTTTCCTTTCATGGAAGGCATATGCCCTCCCCCCAATACTTTGATACCTCAGTGTGTCTATGATGTCTCCTCAGACATAGATATTCCCTCCAAAGGTGCAGATCACTACCGACCCAAGACTTCCCATCCTGTTCAGTCTGTGTCTGTGCCTTCCTATAAATCTCTTAGAGAAGCTCCATAACCCCAAAGATTCTCCAGGTCTTTTAATATTTCATCTATTGCATTAAAATACTCAGGATATCCATCTGTTATCCTTGGCTCTTTCTACATGCCTGGGTCAAACACCCCAAACATCCCCTGCAGAAAAAAAGATTTCCCAATCAAGAAAGTAGGTAGAGATACAATTCAACCACTGCCTTCTTCTATAGGAGGCTCTTCCTGATTTTACCAGCTCCTAGGTCTTCCCACCCCAACCCAAGCTACCTCCAATCTGCTTTGCTTGTGGTTTGTCTATATCTATATAGAGATATTGGCTCCTACATTAGAACAGAGTCTCCATGAAGGTAGGAACTATTTTGTTTATATATCCTCAATGACTACAACAGTGCTTGCATACAGCAGGTGATTAATAAATGCTTGTTGATTCACTGAGCAAGTGTAGGTGAATAAAATGATCTTTGAAAAATTTCTTAGAAGTGAAAGTGGAGGACTGCTTCCCACATCTTTCCAGGAATCTTGGCCCAAGATCACACAAGTGGTAAGCACTGGACCTAGTGTCAGGGGATCTGGTTGTTAACTATAGTGTTTCTGAGGCTCAGCGGCTGTGTGGTTTCATTTTTATACCCTCAGTACCTAGCACAGTGCCTTGCAACATAGGAGGTGCCAAGAAACTGAGACTCAGGAAGGACTTACCCCAGGTATTAAGGACTTACCCAAGAACCTACCCAAGCTAGTAAGCTCTAATCTGATATTAGAGGACCAAGTAGACTTTAAGATCTTTGTGGTCAGGGGCTATTTTGTTTGTGGTCTTGTATCCCTGGCACATACTGTGGTACAACCTTACATGTTGTAGGGGCTTAGTAAACATCTACTGAATAAACAGATGCTGGTCTGAGAGGCTAAGGGGCTGCTAGATGCCATAGTGAACAGAGCTGAGTGTGGAGTCAGGAAGACTCATCTTGCTGAGTTCAAATCTGGTTTCAGACATGTACTGGCTGTGTAATCCTGAGCAAGTCACTTAACCCCGTTTGCCTCAGTTTCCCGATCTTTAAAATGAGCTGGAGAAGGAAATGGCAAAGCCCTCCAGCATCTTTGACAAAAAAAACCCCAAATGTGGTCACAGAAAG
Source organism: Bettongia penicillata ogilbyi (assembly GCA_023548195.1). Lineage (NCBI taxonomy): Eukaryota > Metazoa > Chordata > Mammalia > Diprotodontia > Potoroidae > Bettongia > Bettongia penicillata. Next base: position 8,178,150 of record JAJHZJ010000198.1, on the reverse strand, counting down.
TCATATGCTACTGAAAAATGAAAAATGACTGAACAACATCTGAACTGAGAGGCTAGAAAAATTAAATTATCAGCCTTCCTGTTTCATCCCTGTTAGGTTACTTTTTTTGACCCCGGGAGTTGCTGAGGAGGTATCTTGAGGAGGCTCTGTCTGTTCTCCTAGACCCCAGCTCGACATGACCTGTTATGCAGGGGATTCAGAAACCCAGCGAGTGCCAGTTTCTGGGCCTGTCTGCAGTGCCCTTTCGCTGGAGGGCTAATCCTAGGTGCTGCTGCTGGCTCTTCACTCCGGGGAGTCTGAGGTGGTGAGGGAAAGCTGGGAGGATAATCTAAGCTCAAATGGAAAGAACAGTCTTTCCTTTTTAAAGGCAAAATATGACTGTGGCTTAACTCCAGGTGAGGCCTGGACTGACCTATTCAGCTGCAGCCCATCCACAGGAGCCTTTGCATTTGTGATACACCACGCAGGAGGGGACATTTCTAATCAGGCTCTGGGCACATGACCAGGCATCTGGGACTGTGTGTGATAATGCTCTCATTGGTACTCCAGTGGCCTTTGAGACTGAATGAGTCTCCGTAGGCACTAACTCACTAGCATGAAGGAGATTAGACTCCAGGGAGGGCTGAAATGATGCACTTGAAATCTAGTCCTTCTCCTAGTTTGCGACTCAGCCCCACTAAATTCCCTGTTTGTTCCGTGTCTGTGAAATGGGGGTGGTTGAGTTCAGAAGAGCATGGTGAGGGCTTGTTAATTCACAGAATATAGAATTACTAACATGGCTCATTATCCTTGTCATCTGAGGTTGCTCTTTGCTTGGTCTTGTTTTTTGCCCCCAGATATCTAAGAACTAAGTTGACGTTTGTAATTTCTTAACAGTCATATTGAAGAGACAGAGGATGCCCTGTGATCCTCGGAGAAGCTTTGCAAAAATAGTCAAAGCCATTCAGATTTTAGATTCTGAGGTCCTGGGCTCAAACAGAATTCCTTACACTTAGTACTTGTGTGAGTCACTTGATTTCTCAGGTCTCAGTTACCTTCTCTGTAAAGTGAGCAAGTTGGGCTAACTGACCTCTAAGGTTCCTTCTTTCTCTAAATGTATGAGATTGTGATCCTCACCAAAAAAACACTGTCTATGGAATAGACTTCTTTAAGGCAGGGACTATTCACTGCTGTCTTTGTGTGTGTGTGTGTGTGTGTGTGTGTGTGTGTGTGTGTTCGTCCTTTGTTGCTGAAGAAGACCATGCCATCAGAGAAATGATGACATGACTTGCACTTGACTTTATTTTGAGTGAGGGAGGGCTGTGTAGGTCACCAGCCTCACTTGTCCTCCAGAGCCATCTGAATCCAGTGACCAGATATTCATCAGGATGACTGGAGATGACCCAGGATGAGGCAATTGGGGTTAAGTGACTTGCCCAGGGTCACACAGCTAGTGTGTGTCAAGAGTCTGAGGTGAGATTTGAACTCAGGTCCTCCTGACTCCTGCACTAGTGCTTTATCCACTGCACCATCTAGCTGCTCCTTTTTGGTATTTATAGCGCTTGGCACAAAACAGATGCTTAATAAATGCTTCCTGGGTAACTAGGGGTCAGGACCCAGGTGCTCACATTCTAGCTCTGTCACAGACTTACTATGTGACTTTGGGTCATAGGTCTAGAGCTGGAAAGAACCTTGGAGGTGATCTAATCCAACAACCTCTTACTTTACAGATAAGGAAACTGAGGCCCATGAAGTTTAAGTGACTTGTATAAGGTAACAGATGTTGATGTTCAGTTATATCAGTCATGGCAGACTCTTCATAACCCCTATTTGGGGTTTTCTGGGCAAAAATACTGGTTTGCTATTTTCTTCTCCATCTCATTTTAAAGATGGAGAAACTGAAGCAAACAGGGAAGTGACTTGTCCAGGGACACCCAGCTGGGAAATGTCTAAGGTCAGACTTGAACTCAGGTTTTCTCCAATCTGTATTGTTGAGAGTGTTGGACTAGATGTTTCCCAAAGACACTTCCAACTCTAATGCTGTATAATATTATTTCTCCTTTCAATCCAGGCTACTTTTAGCAGTCATCTAAAAAAATACCTGAACACAGATCATAATTTGCTGGTCTTTACCAATATAAATATTTGCTTTCTGGAAGCACTATTGCTTAGAATGTCTAAATGGCAGGCTAAGCAACTGTGGGAATATTTGAGGTCAGAAATCTGACCTTTGGGGAGCTGGCCATAATAAAACCTCTCCTTGGTTCTTCATAGTTGGTGTCTGTAGTGAGAGTCAGAGGGATAACGGAATGACTACCAAGACGAAGTCCTTTTCACTTTTGGAATTATTGGCATTATTGCCACTTGTGTTTATAATGAATCCTTTTTCTGGGAGGGATCCAGCACCTTACCCTTGGCCCTTGGGGGAAGTGGTTGGTCCACTTGTGTAAATCCATTTTCACCGTTCAGCTAACTCTAAATTGTGAAGTATAATTATGAGCCAGTCAATCAATTAGTGGATATTTATTGAATTGGGGGCAGTTGGGTGGGGCAGTGGACAGAGCACCCAGCCTTGATGGAGTCAAAAAACCTGAGTTCAAATCTGGTCAGCTGTATGACCTTGGGAAAGTCACTTAACCCTGTTTGTCTCAATTTCCTGATCTGTAAAATGAGCTGGAGAAGGAAATGGCAAAGTACTCCAGTATGTTCACCAAGAAAACCCCAGACGGGAGTCACAAAAAGTTGGACAAGACTGAAACAACTGAACAACAAATTATTAAATACCTGTTATGTGTCCAGTCCTGTGCTAAGCACGGTGTAGGGAATATAACTATAATGCAGGGTGCCTACCCTGAAGAGGCTTAGAGTAAAGATTTGCAGGACTTTGGAAGGAGTCCTGGATCTGTCATCAGAGGACTTGTGTTCAAGTGCCACTTCTGTCCTTTGTATGTTTTTTTTTTATATATATACTCATGTGACTACATGTTGTCCCTCCTATTTAAAATGTAAGATCCTTGAGGGCAGGGATTATGTTGCTTTGGCTGTTTTTTCCCTAGCACTTAGCACAGTGCCTGGAATACAGTAGGCCTCCAATAAATACTCGTTGATTGATTTCTTGATTAATCTGTTACCTTTTCCTTATATGACCATGGGCAAATTACTTACCTTTTGGGGTCTCAGCTTTCTCATCTCTAAAACAGAAGGTTTGACTAAATGCCCTCCAAGGCTCCTTCCAGTTCTAAGTATGGTCCTTGCATGAGTCTACTTTCTTTTTTTACTTGTCTGTTATAAGACCTGTTAAGAGAAGGGAAGAACATCAGGAGAAAATGGTTTTGAAAATAATTGTAGAAATAACCCAAACCCATAAAAAGATTGAGAGTTGGTTCCATGTCACCAAAGACAAAGCACACCAGTTTCTAAGCTAGAATGCTTGACCCACTAGTGTAAATCCATTTTCAACCCAATAGAATTCTGTTATAATCAAGGAATCACAGGATCAGAGATCCAGAGATAGCTAGAGGGGACCTTGGAGTCAATCTGCCTAATCCCCCCTCATTTTACAGATGAGGAAACTGAGGCCAAGGGAAATCAAATAATTTTCCCAAGATTATGCAGAAAATAAGAGCCAGAGGTAAGATTCCAGCCTTGGTCCTTTGACTTCTGTCATTCTTTTTCCATACACCATAATGATTTTTTTTTTTTTTTGTTTGTTTTAATGGGCTCTGACCAGTGGGAGTCCTTACACTCATTCCAAGCTAGTTATTTTACCTTTTTCACCCAAGATGTCATCTATCATGGGGAAACCATAGCTCTCCTCTTAGGACCTCGGGTATGTGTCTACCAAATCTCTCATATGACATGTTACATAAAATCCACCAAGACCCAAACCTTGGTTCACTCCTTCTCCTGTCCACTTCTAGGCTTCCCATTCAGAGAGAGATGCCTTCAGTCAAGACTTCATGTTTGGAGACTTAGTATTTTAGGATTGCCTACCAGATAAATTATTCTCATCTTGCAAATTTAATATTACTAGTTTTTATAACCCAAATGACATTCACTTTTTAACAAATAAACGAATGCTAACTGCCAATTTCCTCGGTGGGACAGATGTGAATCAGCTTTCGCAAGTGCATAGATGACATATCAAAGACTGCGTTGAATAATCCTTCCCTCGCTTAAAGCTTTTTCCAGATCATAGACAAATACACGGGAGCTGGCTAAAATGCGAATCATTGCCACAAGTTTATTCATGGGAGTTAAGGAATTTACATGTTGTAGCCAGGTGAGTATTTATATAAGACTGCTGTGAAGTTGGGAACTAGGGGAAAGTCATCTTCTGTCATAAGGCTAATGGGAACATGCGGGGAAGATACTCTGGGTTGATTTATTATTTGCTATCGATGTGGCTATGTTTTAATTTTTTTCTATACAAATAATTTAGTTGTAAGGACGCAGACTGATTTTTTTTTTTGGCAAAACAGTTCTAGTTAGCTAATTTATTTTTCAACTTTAAAACATCAGCATTTTATAGATCTGAATTTCACAATGTGAGGATGATTGCTACGTACAATTTGCAAAATTGTGATTAACCAGCCCCTGCTTTGAGTCAGTTCTCCCTAATTCACAAAGGCTTCCAAGAATAGTCTGCACAAAATTCAGTTTGCAAATTGCAGGGCAGATTTTTAGAGGGCAGTTTAAAGAATGAAGTCCTAAGGGTTTTATCTATATTTATATCTCTTGTTAAGCCAAACCCTTATGTAAATGTTACAATCTCTAAATAACAAGCAAGAGCTGCTTTCTTAAAGGGAAGATTGCATCTCCATTTTTGAGATGTAGCAAAATTATTAAATGACAGAATTGACTGAGAGGCAAGTATATTTGGAACCCACTAATAAACATTAATCTATATCATCAGCTGTATTTGTGTGGGTATTTAGAGGTTTCAAAGTGTGGAGACCTTTCAGTTTACAGCTACATTTCTCTCAAATTGAAAAACACTGCCCTTAGTGATGGTTTGGAAAAAAAATGGGGATGACTGTTGTATACTTTTACTTTTTATAGCCATTAATGTTGCAGTAAATCTTGTATTATTGTATACAGTCTAGATTATTTTTCATTCTTTTGCCTTTGGACAGGAAAGAAATTACTGGCTCCCATCAGTGTTATTGGCAATCCCCATATTTTGACATCTGTTCCTTTCTAAACATTTTACCAACCTTGATGAAATGTAGTTTAGTGTTAGAAACTGACTTGAAGAAAAAAATGGATGATAAAAAAATAACATTGATTAAGTACCAGAAGTAATTTACCAATGACTATCAATATTTTGAAGGCCACTGCAATTTATTTTTTTCTTAAATGTAGATAACTTATAGAAATTTTAATCATGTTTAATCTTTGAATTAAACTGAATTAGTGGCTTCTCATTTTTAAATAGAAGTATAGTGGACTCATTCTAGTCAATTTTAATCAAACTCTTTGGGCTCTATTCATAAGAAACGTTTTCGATCCTTCTCAGAGAAACCATGTAATATGCTTTCTCCTAGCAAATTATACTTTCTCAATTCATTAAATCTTTTTATTCCACTCCCTTCCTAGAAGAGTACATGGCTTCTTACAGTGTCAGGGGATACTTGAAGAATTGGGGGTGGGCTGAGGAGGGCAGGATGATAGAGATATAGCAATAGCAGTGTCCAGACCTCACCGTGTGGCACAAAAACAGCACGAGGCAAATTTTGGACATTGGCAGAATAGTTTTCTCAGGCAATGTCTACATACTTCAAAAATAAACTGGAAATTATCTGGGTTATTCAGGCTAAGAAAAGAAAAAATGGCTCTGAAATTATTCAGATTGATTTGAGCTGTTGGACTCCATTTCTCCACTTAGCCAGTGGCAGAATTGGGGCACTTAATGTTTATTTCATTGAAGAAATGGTGGGTGCTATTTACCATGATTAAAGTGAGCTGCAAATATATGCCAACAGTGGCCACAGTCTGTTTTCCAAACCTCCAACAGCCATCTTGCAAATGTATATGACTGGTCCTAGAGTCTGTAGGCAAAGTGATAATTTGCTATCTGTCAAATATAAAGACCCAGTACCTACAAAAATTAAAGCTGGAAGGGACCTTAGAGATCAATCATCTAGGCTCATTTTACAGATGAGGAAAAAGAGGCTCAAAGTGGAGAAGTGACTTTCCCAAGAACACCCAATCAAATAGTATTAGAGAAAAAACTTGAACCTGACTATCCTGACTTGGCTTCCCTGCTACTTTACCAGATTGTATGCCATCTTCTGCTCTGTCTTTGGATTTTCTTCACATCTCTCTGAATTGGCTATTTCACTGAAGCAAGGGGACAAATGTTACAGGAATTAGGCAGAGGGTTTCATATCCGGAGGTACCCCTGTTTCTGTGGGCACAGCAATGGACATTTATTCCAGAAAAAAGCAGCTTTTGCGATGAGCCAGTTGATAGATTCCATTGAAGTTTGGGATCAACAGTTATGGCACCATATCTAGTTTTCCATGAGCTCTTATTGAGATCTATTAACTGCATATACAGTGTATATAGGATGCTGAGATTTTTATGGCAGTTATGGGGATTTTGAGAGGCAGCCCTGGCCCAGTGCAGAGGTATCAGACTCCTGCCTGAGGCCTGTAAAGCACTCCAGTGAACCTCATTAAAATGGAATTGGAAAATGTTTAGCAAAATAAAAAAAAAATATATAGATAATGTCAATTTGTGGTTTCCTAACTTACTACCTGCAGGTAGGGATCTGTTTCTCTTTTAGTGTGATGCCACTGCCTACTGGATAGAGAGCTGAGCTCAGAGCTAGAGGAAGGCCTTGGGGCAAGTCTTTCCTTATTCTGAAACAGTGACTGTATGATCCTGAGCAAGTGACTTAATCTTAGTATCCCAGGCAGTTTTTCAAGTTGCAGAGCACAGTCATACCAGCATTGACAGAGATAATCTTCTCACTGAGAGTTCTCTCCTCCAACAAAATCACAGGCCTAGTATAAATAAAAAATAGGGAATGTATATGTTGAACCGGACAAGGACATGCTAAACCAAAAACTCACTTGGTCCTATAGGAAAGAAATGTACATGTGTATATATGTAGCCACCCAAAAATATGTGTGCCAAAAATATATGTTTAGGTGTACTGATAATGGTATTGATAATGGCCCTTAGCAATTTCCCACACATTGTTGAGTTGAACAACTTTCCTATGAAGTAACATTACAACAAAGTAAAGTGCTTCTTCCAAGATCATACAATGAGTTGATAGAGTTGATAGAGGAGCTCAAACTAGAACCCAGGACCTTTTATTAGCCCAGTGTACCATTGCCAAATCTACATTAATCACTATGAAAATAAGAATGCTTCTTTCTAAAGTACAAACACAGGCTATTTGCTACAGAGGAGAGCAATTAGCAGACTAATGAATTAGGGTTCTTTTTATGCTTGTCAAAGGGAATCTTGTATTTGTTTTAAATAAGATGTTTTGCCCCCCACTTGATTAAGGCCATTAGTGGCTATGAGGAAATGAAAATATGTTTGAATTCCACAGGTGTGTTTGAATTTAATGTCATGTTTCACAAGGACACATTGATGTTATTATGTATTCAAAGGAGTGTCTTTAAAATACGCAATCTGGTGATAAAGGCATGAACAGAACCTAGATTCATGAATTGGTTTTCCTGCTATGGATAGTAGTGTCTATTTGGTCTTCAGTGGTGATTTTTAAATTTTACACACAGAAAGGATTATTGTTAGGGTCAGATTCAGGAGGCATGTTGGTTTGGTTTAGGTTCAAATCTGGTAAAGAATTTTCCAACTCAGAAGTTGTGATTTTTGTGGTTGTTGTTTCCCAATATTGTGACCTCACATATTCTAGTGCTTGGTGGGGCTATTATACACCTATCACTAGGATCTGATTAATTGAATGGAAACTTGCGCAACTAGAACTGACTTGTTCAAATTCAGTTATTTTCACACTGCTGGATGTACTGGGATCACCTGAACCACAGAATGGGTGTGATGGGATTAAACCAAAGTAGACAATGGAAAAGAAAGAGATTTCTTTGTAATATGAAGAAATCCAGAGTGGTAGGGGTCTACCCTGCCATAAGGAATGCTATATATATATATATATATCCCTCCTCCTATACAGCTTCTCCCCACCCTTCAGTGTTCAGATCAAACCCACTACCTCCATGGAACCTATCTTGATCATTCCAGTCCACAGTTCTATAAGTTTCCTTTGTATTTTTAGGATGTTTGTTGCATGTCCTATTCACAATAAACTGTGGTCTAATATTCAATGAACCAGTCAATAAATGTATGTGTCAAGCACTGTGTTAGCCTTTGGGGATACAAAGGCAAAGATGCTATAACTCTTGCCCTCAAGGAGTTTATAGTCTGGGGAGTCTACATATGAACATATAAATACATTGTCTCCTAGTTGTTTGAGGTATGTTAGCTTTATCTTTTCTGTGAGATTGTGTTCTCCTGTGTCAGAAGTTATATTAATCTACTCCACTGATCATCTTTGTAACTTTTTTTAGGTAAAATACCTCTCCTTGCTACCATTCCTATTTATATGTGGTCACCATCTATTAGAACAGAAGCTCCTTGAAGACAGGGGATGTCTTTGACTTGTATTTGTATGCCCAGTGCTTAATACAGTGATTAGTCAATATTAAACATTTAATAAATACTCATTCATTCATTCTCTTGGTTCATGTATAACACCTGGCAGATTTCTGAGTGCATATTAAACGCTGTTGCATTACCAAATTGAATTTCTCTTTATCTGAAGTCGCTTTGTTGCTATTTATCCTAAATCTCTTTGGGAAAAATCACTTTTACCCGGTGCAGCCTAGGTGCACACTTTTGAATTATTAGGATTTGAAGTGGTCCTGCAGCACTAGGGACTGTTCTGTTGACCTTTCCCTCTTCCCACCCCTATCATTCTTAGTTCACCCACACATGGTGTCCTCTCTGTAGAGGCTCTCACTTGTTTAAATGCCTGCAGTTACTAGTCAAGAAGAGAGATAAATACCTAACAGCTGTCTTGGTCCACCTTGGGATTATTGCCTTATGGACACAGTTTTCTGGGAAATCTCCTGTCATCCCTTCCCTATCTCATGTGGCTCACACCTGGGACACTTTATGGAGAGGAGTACAGAGAGCCTAATGGGAGGATTTGTTGGGTTCAAAGCCATGCTAACATCTTGGTTTTGTCTCATGAAGCACCTTGTGTTGGGAGAAGACCTTGGCTAGGGCTTTTTCTTCTTGTAAATTAATGTTGATGTGCTCTAGGACCCTTTACCAATCTGCTTCTTTTTTGAATATACAGAACAAAAAAGGAAGAGGAAAATTATGGCATGATAGGGGTGGTGTGTATGTGTTTGGGGGGAGAAGCCTTCCAATCTGTCCTGATTTTGACTTTGATTTTCAATGGTCTCTCTTCCTCATCCACCAATTTGTATTGTTTTCCTATATTATTGCTCTGCACATCTGTAATGTCATAAACATTCTAAAGGGAACCAAGTTACAGCTTCACCTGTAGCTGAACAAATTGATAAAAAACCCACCATATTTTCATGTGTTTTTCTTTTTTCCCCTTCTAAACCTGGGGATTCATGTTTGTTCAGGAAAAGGCTGGACGTTGCAAATATGCTCTGTTCAGTCACAGCATAAACTCCTCTTTTCATCCATTTCCTTACACACACATACACACACACACACACACACACACACACACACACACAAAAGTGCGCGCGTGCTCGCACACCCTTTATCTCTTCTAGGCACTTAACTCCAGACCAGCAGCACCCTTGCTATTCTAGTCCTGGATCATTCTTGAGTAGCTAATTTGCCCACAATCAATAATTTTATTCTTTTAAAGAAATTACTGAATATTTCTAAGTGTATGCATGGGGAGGGGAGAAAGTACAGTTTGCATCATTTTAGATTTAAGGTTGTGGCACTGTATTTAGAAGTGATGAATAATTAATTCCTATTGAAAAAAATAAACACATGCAGTCAGAAAATGATTGAATTGGGGGGGGGTGCTACTTAGTGATTAAAGCTTGGAATGGACTGTAACAGGGAGAAAGAAAAACAGCAGCATTAAGGTGAGGTAGAAATGGGACTGGATTTAGAATCATCAGACGTTCCAAGATGACCTCTAACACTTTCTAGCCATGGGACCATGGAGAAGTCAGTTAACTTCTTTGAGCCTCAGTTTCCCTATCTGTAAAATGAATAGCAATATCTCAACTCCCCCTGTGGTAAAACTCAAATGAGATAATGCATCTAAAGTACTTTGTAAACTTTAAAGCTCAAATAAGTATCAGCTATTATTATTAGTACCTTCCTGTGGGACTAGCAAAGGCTCTCCTTGGCATCTTCTCTCTTCTCTTCATGCCTTTCTCGTTCATGCTGACAGCCAGTTCTCTGGAATCCAATAACCTTAGGGTGCTAGCTCAGTTTGCAGTATACTCCAAACAGTGTCCTAAAAAACAAAATTCCCTATTTTGGTCCTATTTCTCAGTTTTGCTCACATCAAAATGTTCCTCTTGCCTCCCATCCCATCAGGGCTTCGTCCTCATCAATCTGTTCCACTAATTCATGCTAAAATGTGAATGGTGAATTGCAGCTTAGTATAATACCATTCCAGGGTTGGTAGGGAAGGAAGTATTGATAGGAGATATTCTCCTAACCCAGAAGAAGAAATTACTCGATCACAGAACTTCAGGACTTGAAGGACTTTTAGAGGTCATCTCATCCAACTTTCTACCCCATGCAAGGATCTACTAATGTCTTTGACAGGGTATCTTATCTTGAACTCTTTTGTGGTAAAAAGTCCATCATGTCTCAAGGCAACCCATTCCATTTTCTGGTTCTAGTGGTCAGAAAGCTCTTCCTTATATTTATTGAGCCCAAATCTATCTTTTTTGTAGCTTTTCTCCCTTGGATTTTGTTCTCTGGGGATACAGAAAATAATCTGTCTTCCATATGACAGAAATCAGTGGACGATGATATTTCCATCAGTGTGACAGGGTGTTAGGGTAGTATTCTTTGGGTAGGAATGCTCCCAAGCCCTCTCTAACCACACAGTGTTAGGGATGGCCAGATAATATATTGAAATAAAGATAATAACTTTGTTTATCAGATGATTTAGGGCATAGAGAGATTTAATTCAGTTCATATTCCTGCTTCTGAGGTTTACTTTTTCCCTAACAATAGGATAATAGGTATAGGAGAGGGCATTCCTTTGAAGTATGTAAGTATTTAATACATTTTGTCAACTTGAAGTGAAAGGTCCAACATTAATTACAAATGTGATATTTTCAGACAAGACTGAGTATAAAGTTAAGTCTGTGTGCCTCTGTCTCTGCCTCTCTATTTCTCTTTCTCTTACGCACGCATACACATACACACACACACACACACACACACACACACACACACACACACACACACCTTATCCCATCTACATTTAAGTACCATGCCTTAGTATGAGATTTGGGACAAGTCCCTTTCTGTCTCCGACCTCAGTTTCCTTACCTATCAAATGAGTTAGACCATATTATCTCTGGGATCTGCTCCCACTCTGGCTGACTTCTGGTTCCATGATGTGTGCGGTATGACTCCACTCACATGCCTGTGGGCCATAGTACATACCTTCTGTTTTTCTTACTAAATCACAAACAGAAATTGAACTTGGGGTCACACATGAAGTCATGAGTGTAAGTTTATTTTTTTTCATGTGGAGTGTTCCTTATTTACAGTCAAAATCCCCTAAAGATTAAACTTTAAAAAGATTTACTAGTGCTGGGGTCAGATGCTAACCTCTTGCCATGCCTGAGGCAAGGGTTCAGAGTTCAAAAATAGTGAGAGGGCTTTGGAAGGAGACTTGGAGGAGGTCCTTGTCCCCTTTTTTGGAATAGATGCATAGACAGACATCCCTCTGCTTTTGATTCCATAGCTCCACGTGTAAAAGGGCACATTGAGGGCATGGGAGATGCTCGGGGTGAAGGTTGAGGCCTTAATTGAGTGATTGATGTGTATCATGCAGAGTACATGGGGAAAAGAGTGACAGAATGGCCAGTCAGAATTCAGAAATGGGACTCAGAATTAAATCTCCTATTCAGTCCCTGGTAAAACATCCTTTCTTCCTTTTGGCCAAAGGGGTATAAAGTCTCTGGGAGAAAATATGTTCTACTCACCTGGGATTTTCTAGGAGTCTCTGGCTTAGTCATTGTCAGTGCTCTGGACAGTGGTCATCATTGTCACTGAAGTGAAGTACTTTTAAACCTATGTCTCTATGACATAGAAAAATTGCTCCCTGTACTACTGGCCATCCAGGCAGATACAAGCTGTTCTGAGATTAAAAAAAAAAAATTGGGGGTGGAGGGGCATGTGCAATTCAATTTCCTGTTCATTCCCATCCTTTTGTTTATTGATTTATTTTTAAAAGGATCCATTCCGGTCAAAATGTATGTAAGAGAAGCCCACTTCCTCTTGGACTGTGTATATAAAAATCATCCTCAAGTCTGGGGGATTTATGTAGACACATGAAGGAGGCCCAACCATTAGACTTAGTATGGAGGGGCTCTGGGGCCCCACTGGAACTTTTCTGATGATACTTGCCTCAATGGTACCACTGCTTCATTCACAAATGAAGCGAGCCAACTGAGGGCTACTGGGCCTCCATTCTCCCACATCCTTTCCAAATCCAGTCTCTCTGCCACGATCAGCTATTTTATGAGGAAAGTGGGGTGTTTCCTAGGTCTGCATTTCATTTTCACTTATAATTATCTCCACATAAGTCTTCAATTTTGGATTTTGAATTGGATACACATGAACACTGCCGTGCATGTAAAAAGATCAGTGACAAAAATCACAGGATATTTGCATACCGTAATTACTCCCTAAGTTGGGCCCAGCAGTCTTTGTTTGGAAGGCCTGGGGAACCAGTCTGAAGTGGTCAGTTGTCCCTAGCCATGTAGCAGGGTGGGCATTAGGAACTAGGTTGGGTTTGAGTTTCTTCGCCTTCACAGCTAAATTCTTCTAAGCAAAGAAGTGTGTCTTTAACCAGTGGGCCTGGGTTTGTCACTGAGAGACAAGTTGTTTTTTGTGTCGTTGTCTGTTTTGATTTTTTAATCCAAGGCTGGTTACTGGCCTTGGAATCTTCATGCCACGGACACATGCCACAGTGCCTTCTAAGAGGGTGGGGAAAGTTGTTTCTATGCCAGGGGTGCCCTTATGGATTTCATAGTGCCCGTGGCTCCCCTAGCATGTTAAGTAGCTGTGAGCTCCATTATAATCCATCTGTAGGACTTTATTGAATGTCTGCTCAGTGCCCAGTCCTGTAGAACACCAAGTGGCTGTAGACAGACAGACCTCTCCATTCAACTCCAGTCATTCCAAAATGGTTCTGCAGATCAGAGGAGACAGATGTGTCCTCTTTATTTGGAGGGTGGGGGGTACAGCACATGGCAAAGCCAGAGAATTGTCTCAGTTCTCGGAGAATTGAGTGGCCAGGGAAGAGGTACTTTTCATTGAAGAAAGAAAACCTCATTGGTAGAACAGGCTCATGAGTTAGAACTGCCCCAGGGTAGCTTTAACTTATGCGCTGAGCTGGTGCTCCTATCATAGGCAGCATACCACAGAAACCACAGCCTCCAACTATGATACCAAATGAACTCATATGCTATTAGAAAGGTTTCTTGTGTAATCCATTCGTGGGGCTTTATTCCGCCCTTGATCTGCACATGGAACTCGATGGGAGTTCTCTGCAATGGCTAGAGGGTAGGACATGGTTCTTAATAATCACTTGTTCAATAAACAGTGATGTATTATTCTGGCTGTCCACGTATCCCTAACTAACCGCTCAAGTTCAGTTGGAATCGTTTTGTAATGCAAATAGTTATTTGTACCACATGTGAGCTAGCGAAATAAGGGATCATAGGTCTAGAGCTGAAAGGGGTCTCAGGAGCTATTTAATACAACCCTCTCCTTTTAAAGATGATGAAACTGAGGCCTAAAATGGTTAAGTGACTTACATAAGGTCACATAAGTAGTAAGTATCAGAGGGGAAAACTGAACTGAGATCCTTTGACTCCAGAGTAAATGAATACCCTTACTAGAATCACGGTGCCTCCCAGTTCAGTAGGGACATCCTATGTGAATTAATAAAAGAGTGATTGTATTATTGGACAACATATAAGGAAAAGGTGAGTAATGTCCTTCTTGCCTAAATGATTATTGAGGTATAAATTGGAAAGTGACTCATTCTGTACTATTCATGTATGTCATAGCAGTTCTAAGCTTGAAGATCATCTTGACTTACCCCTTCATTCTTACACAAGGGGGAAACTGAGGCCCAGAGAGGGAAGCAACTTACCAGGTCCGGAACCCAGGTCTATAAACTCCTACTCTGATATTTTGTTGTTTGTGTTGCTTCTATGATGTCACAGGTGTCTCTCATTTCCTTCTCTAAGATATAGGATTTTGAGCTGGAGGGTTCAAGGGCCTATTTCAGAGTCCGAGGTCAACCAAAGTATAAGTTAATAGAGCTAGGACTGGAACCCTGGTCTCTTTTCTGCAGACTTAGCATGCTGTCACCTCTATCACACTTTGATTCTAGCCTCAAAAAGCCCATCCCAAAGTCCAACTTCAGAATATGGATCACTCCATCCAGATTTGCCAGGATTCCCAAACAAAGACTTTGCTAGCCTAGGAACTTACGATTGCTTTAAAATCAGGGACCAGAAAATGCGTTTGGCTTTCTTAACGTTCGGATTCCTCTCTATCACCTCCTCTTTCTTCCTCCAAGCCATGGAATCTCAGAATATGAATGATGAAAGACATAGGAATGTGGTCCAGGGTCTGATGTGGTTAGGTGAGGAGATATCTTTTAGATATTATGCATAATGGATTTTTGGTAGGGTTTGATTTTAAAATGCCTGTATGTGGAAAAAGCCAGTATTTATGAAAAAGCACCTCAGATGTCAGAAGGGGTGAGAATAGGGAGCCTCTCATCCATCTAAATAGACAGACACCTGTACTTAGCAATATCTGAGCTCGTGTGCTGCATAACTTCAGAAGGCCAGAACAGAGTCTTTATTGAGCAAGGTTCGAAAGAATTGAAACAATAAGCTTATGGGGAATATTTTTACTTCAGAGGAATGTGGTTTTGCTCCCTGAAAACATATCCTTTGCATAGAGTACAAGCATAATCCTATGCCAACTTTGCCCTTAGAGTAAAAATATGCTTAATAGGAATTTCAGGGGTGGGTTGGAGTTGGGGGTGGGGGGAAAGAGGAATCTATTTCAAGCCCATCCAACGGAATATCTACTTATAGATGGAACTGTAAGTGAATAATGTTAATGGAGTTCTGTTTTGTAAAGTGCATGGGACAACTAATATAATCAAGCTCCCATAAAAGTGGTGATTAAATTACATTTAAGAGAAGACCTAATTTATGACCTTTAAAGAGTAGTTTTCAGAGCTGTCTCCTTGATGGGTATTGTAAAGTCCAGGTTTTGTTCATTGAGAAGTTTTATCAGGCTCATCTCCCTGGCTACATTACTGTACCTCCATTTGGGCTACTATATGTTTTTAGGGTCATATCCGTATTTCCATTAAAACACATATTTTACTGAAGATTTATTATGCCGGTGGAAAATTTTGCTCTGGGGTGTAACTTAGCTCACCAGATCTGCACTGGGGAGAGATACTTTCTCCACCAAATTTCTGAAGAAATCAAAATTGATTTGGGTATTATTGAACTGTAGTATCTGATTTCTTTTTAATGGGGATTGAGCAGACGAGACAAAAACATTAGAGAAGAATATGCTTCTGCTAATAATTTATTTTTAATATGACAAATGTTTCTTTTCTGGTCACCTGCTATGGATGGGAAGCACTGGGGCCTGTACTATGAATTATTTTTCATAGAATCTGAGACTGTCAGAGCTGGAAGGGAGTGCACTTTAGATATTATCTAATTCAGTTCCCTTTATTTAATAAATGAAGAAACTGAGGCTTGTCCTGCCCAAGGTCATTCAGGTTATAAGCTGCAGAACTCAAACCTAAACATAGGTCCTCTTCCTCTAAATTCAGTCATCTTTCCTTTCTATTATGCTTAGACTAGAGAATTTCTGAGGTCCCTTCAAGCTTTGACATTCTATGATTTGAAAACATCCAGATCTACACTTGCCACTACTCTATATTCCCGTATTCTGCCTGATGGTGGTTCATGGTGCCTAGCACAGTGCCATGAGCTGTGAAGGCATTCTAATGATAAATGCTCATTGTGCTTAGAATAGCTGTGTATGTGTACCTGGAAAACAGTCTCAAAGAATCCTATATAAGCATCATGATTTAAATAGCATTCAAATTTTAAAACCACTTTCCTTGGTACAGTAGTATAATAAATAATACGGTAGTTTTAGAGTCAGAGAAGCTGGGTTCAAATCTTGTCTCTCAATCTTACTGCCTGTGTGACCTCAGACAAATTGTTAACTGTCCTTGGACATGAGTTTCTTTATCTGTAAAATAAAAGGGCTGGCCTAGGTAGTTTCTGTGGTACATTTTAGCTTTTTATCTATGGTTCTAGGAACTTAACAGGGCATACAACACACAAAGTTTGTGCTGGGTCACTGTCCAGGCAATGTTATTTACCGCCATCCAACTGAGAGTGGGTATTGGTATCAGTTGCTCTTTTGGAGGATTGTTTTGCAGAGATTCCTTGATTAAGTCAGTTCATCAACAGGCTTTGAATAAGTGGGTAATATCTTCCAGGCACTATGCTAAATGTAGAAATTGAACAGTCCCTGTTCTCAAAAAGCTTATGTTCTACTAGGGGTGGGATGGGGAGAGGCTGGGATCCAGAATAGTCACAGGTAAGTAAATACAGGATATATTCAAAAGAAAAAAGAGTGATTCCTGGGATGGGCCCTAGTACCTAGAAGAATCAGGAATGCCTTAAAGATGGCTCAAGGTCCAAGGATGCCAAGAGGTGGAGATGAGGAAGGAGTACATTCCAAGCATGACTGAAGCAAGTGGTGGAATCTTGTGCACAGGGAACAGCCAGTGGGCCAATTTAGCTAGAATGTAGAGAGTACCAAGGAGAGTAAGTCACCTGGAGAGGAAGTCTAGAACCAGATTCTGATGAATTTGAAATACAAAACAAAGTAATTTCTATTATATCTTGGTACTTCTTGAATTGGAGATTGATACAGTGAGTTATAAATCAGAGGTAACCCTGTTCCTTGATCATTAATTGGCTATCAGTCTTTATTGAAAGAGTACTATTTTTTTTAGAGGGGAAAGGGGGAAGGGTAAGGAGGGATTGCAATGATCAACTTCATCCATACTCCCAGAGACAATATGGGGGATCTGGGCACAAGCTGTTAACAGTATAGCAGACAGACCAGTATCATTTGCCTTCATGACAGATTCCTGTTTCTTATTGAAGAATCTCTGAGATCACACATTATTGATTTCATCGATACTAGTTTTAGTAAACCTTATCTTTGACCTGATAAAAATGTATATTTTATTAATATACATTAATTAATATATGATAATTATTATATATTGTATGTAATAATTAATATAATATAAGAATTAACTTACTCTGTGAGTAGGTAAGGCACAGACCCAATCCCAGAGCAACTCATCAAATATGCTGACTGCCTATTCCAATTGTTAAATGTATTCTGACCTTTGATGGGGTGAACTGGTAGCATAGGCACTGTATAACATTACTCCTATTTGGGGGGAGACAGGGCTTACTTTAGAAACTTGTCCCTTGATGTATATGATCTTTGAGATGTCTTCTATCTTCTTGGAGGAGGCCTAAGAATTATGAAGGGCTTCGGTTATTCTCAGCTTACATTTCAATGATTCAACAAATAATAACTCACATTTCTATAGCTCTTAAAGTTTGACAAAGTGACTTTCTCAAAATAACCCCACGAGGTTAGTGGTAAATCATGGGAACACTGTTGACATAGTTTACCTAGAATTCAACAAAACATCTGACGATGTAACTCATACGTTGTGGACAGGATGGAGAATTACAGACCAGATAATTGTAAAGTTAAGAGGAATTGGAATTGGTTAAATGATAAAAACTCAAAGGGTAATGACCGCTAATGGTTAGATGTTACTTGGGAAGGAAGTTTTTAGTCAGCTGCTCTAGGGATTTGTCTATGACCCTGTGCTATTTAATATTTTTATCAATGACCTGGATGAAGCCATGGAAAGCTCGTTTATCAGATTTGCAAATGACGGGAAACTAGGAGGGCTACCTAATGTTCTGGATGATAGCCAGGATCCTAAAATGTCCCAATATCTTAGAACAATAGATTAAATCAAATAAGATGAAATTTAATAGTGATAAATGTAAAGTCCCATGCTTGGGTTGAAAAAATGAATCACATGAGTGTAAGATGATAGAGCTATGTCTAGATAGTAATTCATATAAAAAAAGATCTGAGCATTCCAGTGGACTATCAATCACCAGTAAGGGTTAAAATATAAAATATAAATAAATAAATATGATCCCAGGTTGCATTAAGAGACACATAGTATTTACACAACAAATTATTTTAATAGCCTCACTGTATCCAGTTAGCACTTATTAATTTAGAAGTTTATAATAATATAATTTATATAATTAATTTATTACTTATCAAGCACCTGTGTGCCAAGCACTGTGCTAAGCACTAGGGATACAAAGAAAGGCAAAAGACACTCCCTCTCCATCAGTCCACATTTGCAATACTGTGTTTAATTCTGGGTGCCACCTTCTAGGAAGGGCAGTGATAGGCTAGAGAGGCCTAACCAGGATGATGAGAGTCTTCTAGAAAGAAGTCCAGTTAAGTTGAAGAAGCTGGGGATATTTAACTTGGAGTAGAGAGGAATGGGTGTTTGTGCAGGGTAGGGTAGATAATTATTTGAAGGGCTGTCATGGAGAAAATGGATTAAACTTGCTATTTTAGATTCCAGAGGGCAGAACTAGAAGTAGTGAATGGGCATAAATGAGAGATAGATTTAGACTTGGTGTCAGGAGATCTCCTAACAGCTTGAGTCACACCAAAGTTCAACAACGACCTTGGGATATTGTTGTTTCCTCCATGTTGGAAGTCTTCAGACAAAGGCTGAGTAACCCCTTATAAAGGATGTGTTATAGATGGGGTTCTTACTCAGACATAGGTTGAACTTGACAGCTTCTGAGGGTCTTTGTGAAGTAGGTAGTATGTGTATTACTGTTGCTACCCTATAGATGTGGACACTGATGGGAAGTAATATGTGCATGGTCATACAGCAAATAAGAATGAAGAGGCAGGAATTTCACCCACATCCACTGATCCAGGGCCAGCGCTCATTGCATTATACTGCATTCATTGGCAAAAATTTGTTGAGAACTTACAAAACCCTGAGCTGGCTATTGGGAGGAGTACCCAAAACTCCACAGAACGCCATCCTGCCCCCAGAAAGCTCTCAGTGTTCCAAGAACAATGAAATGCACTTAAAAGAGCTTACATGAAATGATTGTCATCAGGGGTGAGAGAGGACAACTCATACACACATTCCTGCCCTTCCCAAATCTGTAATCTGTGGGTTTGGGCTTGGTAGGGGGAAATATCAGGCAACAAACAGAATTTTATGACCTAAGAGGGACCTAACAGAGCATATTACTCCACTCTCTCATTTGCCACACATGGAGATATGTGGGCTTTTTTTTTTTCAAATGTCAAGAGGCAGAGTGATAAAGTACTAACCTCACCTTGGACCCAGAAAGACCTGGGTTCAAGTCTTGCCTCTGACAGACTAGCTCAGTGATCTGCAACAAGTCACAACTTCTCAGTACTCTAGACAAAGTATGAGTTGAAGAGGTGTTATCAAAGTGAATTTCCTTACTTGGGAATTTCCTGGATCAATGAAATCTCAGGTCCAGTAGTTTTTCCTATTCTTTGTTATGTTACCAGAATCAACATTTTTTCTCAGGTACCACAATGCTTTAAAAAAATCTTTCATTTCTTTGATGATGATGATAATGTTGATGGTTGACGTTTATATAGCATCTTGAGGTTTATAATTGTGGTGATATTCCTTTCACTAATTCAGATTGCAATCCCTTGGTGCCTTCTCTTTCCATGTGACTCTGGTCTCAGGCTTACTATAATCTTCCATGGAGGAGTATGCTAGAGGCCTTCTTCTTTCACCTAAAGAATTTTGAGCAAATTCTCATTTTTGAAAGTTATTTTTAATGGAATTACAAATAAATACATTTCACGCATCTATACTGAAATGATATGACATACAGGTCATGCATGTACCTAGACTAGTGGACCTCAAAGGGTCTTCTGTGACATTTGTTAGCTGTTTTATGAAATTTACTATTAACCTTTCCCAGTCTATTTTCTGTAAAGTGCCTATAGAAGCTTTATCCTCAGAGGCACAAACTATTTGTCATGATGTCCTTAGATCTGCTTAGTCTTTTAAAGGAGGAAGTTATAAAGGGTGATATGGGGAAGGATAAACAGATGAGTGGCTGTGAGTAAAAAAAAAATTGAGAAACATTGACTTAGAGAGATGACATACATGTCTAATTTGCTATGGGTTTGTAGGTGCTGGCTATGAGCTATTGAGATGTAGTGGAAAGAACTCTAAATTTGGGGTCAGAGAAAGTGCTAGTTATAACTATGTGGCCTTGGGAAAAATCACTTAATTTTTCTAGGCCTCAATTTCTTCATCTGTAAAATGATAGAGGTGATAGATGTTATTCTCATCAGAAACTCTATTGGGCTTGAACAAGTGATCATTTGTACTTTTTCTTACCCTCTTGTTCCTAAAAATAATAGAAAAAACTAGTAGAACTTATCAATTGCATTGATGAGCTTGAAATCCTTTATGAGGATACTGTTCCATTAGAAAGAAATAAGCTACCCCTTCCCATGAGGTGGGAATTGTTCAAAGACAATTTGCTGGTTTGCTGCTTGGGGATGGGCAGCTTTTAAGACATAAACATGGCTCCTTAGAAGTAGAAGCTTATAAAATGGAATAGAACTATATAAGAACAGCCCAATCTTTGCCAAAGGACAAGCAGATGCTTAAGTGTTCAATAATAGTGTCTTCCTTCCCTTGGAGAACCAGGAATAATAATTTTCATAGGTAGAACATTGATATTATACTGCAAGTAGAACCTTAGGGGATGTGAATTTGTCCACAAGCAAATACCTAGCAATTACAAAGAAAAACGTGAACAGACTCTCACTTGCTGAGTACTCAGAAAATCAATCAATGAGTTTACCTATACCAAAAATCAATCTTTATTAGTGTGACAATTTCTTAGACCACCTTGGAATCTTCCACAAATTTCTGTGAGGCAGAAATCTTGGCAATAAGTTGTCCACCTTACAGAAAAGTGAAGTAAAGCATAGAGATATTGATCATTTTGGGCAAGGTCAGAATTCAAGTCTGGGTTTAAAACATAAAGGTTTAGAGTATGATGTGATCAAAATGGCAATGGATTTGGAGTCTGAGGACCAGGGTTCATCTCCCAACACTGCTTACCACTTACTACCTGTAAGCCATTAGACAGGTCATTTTTCTCTTTGGCCTCTGGGTTCCACATTTCTAAGGGTAGAAGGTTTTAATAGATGACTTCTATTATCACAATCAAATGGAATAATATTTTTAAAGAGCCTAGCATGGCACGAAGGAGTAGGTGTGAAGTAAATGCCTATTCCCTTCCTTTTTTAAGGTTTCTTCTAGTTCTTAATGTATGCTCTTATGCGAAAGACTCCATTCCTATTTGCCATGTGCCCACACCATGTTACTTAGTCTCTTTGTAGTAAGCAGCGTAGAACCATGGAAGTAACACTAGACTTCAAATCAGACCTAGGTTCTTCTGACAGCCTTTAACACTCACTAACTGTGCATGGATCAAGGCAGATCACAGCAATCCTGGTATATTAGAGTTGTAGGCCCTGATGCTCATCTAGTCCAAATGTCACCTTTTATAGATAGGGAAACTGAGGCCTAGAGAGGGGAAAGGGTCCCTCTTGTCTGAATATATAGCAAATAGCAGAGCTGGCCAGGCCTTCCAAATCCATATCCATTGTCCTTTCTACTGTATCACTTTTTCCTTAAGTGAAATCCATCTGCAATTCAGTTTTGACTTCTCCAAAAATGGTATGATCATATTTACTATGCCTGCCTCACAGAATTGCTCTAAAGATGAAATGAAATAATGTCTGTGGAAATTCTTAGAAACTCAAGATTTATGTAAGTATATGATAATTTAATTATCATTATCACTATTTTAAATGTTGTTATTATTTAGTCATTTTCCAGTTATGTCTGACTCTTCAGGATCCCATTTTGAAGTTATCTTGGCAAAGATACTGAAATTGTTTGAAATTTCCTTCTCCAGCTCATTTTACAGGATGAAGTGAATTGCCCAGAATCACATGGCTAGTAAATGTCTGAGACTGGATTTGAATTCAGGTCTTCCTGACTCTAGGCCTGACATTCTATCCACTGAGAGATTTTGCCACCTACAGTATTATAAATACTCTACATCATTTGTTTAAACTCTTTATTGTATTGGACAAAATGGTCGTATTTTGAATTTTTCAAGATGGGATGGGGTTGTGGGTTGGAATGGGAGCACACTTGGTGGATTTCAACTGACCCAAGATAGAGGAAAGCCCAGGAGGGACTTGCAATAAGGTTAGATGAGTTAGTGTTGGAGGGTCATTATTTGAAAGGTTGGTGGAGCCAGAGGGTAAGTGGGCATGGCCAGAAGAAGGAAGACCCATTCAAAGAGGGATACAGGACCAGGAGGAAATTCCCCTTGAAAAGAATAGATTTATAGGAAATAGTACCTGGGATTTAGAGAAGCATTGAGATTTCCCTAATCAAGGAGTGAAGAGATTGAAGTGATTAAGATTGAGTGAGGGGCAAATCTCATCAAAGAGGGACTTTGTGGAAGCCATACTGCTAAGAGGGAAAAAAATAGAAATCCAGGACCTCTTTGTCTGAATTTTAGTCTTTTTTATACCTCTGGGCCTCTGCTTGGGCTGTCCCTTACAATTGGAATACATTTTGTACTGTCTTTATCCTCTTTTTGCCCCCAATCCCTGCCAACTGAAATCACAGTCTTCAAGGCTCAGCTCAGATCTCCCCTCTTCCATGTTCCTTACCTTTCCAGATCTTCCTATCTGGAAATTCTTTCTCTCTCTTTCCCTTGAATTCTCTTAAAACTCTGTACTTCTTCTATGTGTCTATCACATTCTTCTTTTAATTATAATTGTTTATAGGATCATAGGATTTAAAGCTGGATAGAACCTTCGAGACTATTTAGTCTGATCCCTTCATTTATAGATAAGCAAACCAAGGTCCACAAAGTGTAGCCAGAATCCCAGCTCATATGCCTTAACTCCGAATCCAGGGTTATTTTCATTGTATCCCCCTGCCTGGCATCTATATGTCTTCTTCTTTTCCCCTGTCTTCCATGAGGCCAGGACCATATCTTTATCCTTGTATCTGTACCAATGCCTAGCACACTGCACATGGTATAAACTCAAAATTGTTAAGTGAAATGAATTAAAAATTGGCTATCTGATCTGCTTAGCTTAGCTTATAATCAGAAAGGAATAAAAGTTGGGTAGTCAGGGTCAACAGGATGGAGATCTTCCATGTTTGCTTGTGCTCTAAGACTTTCCTCCGTTCTCTTGTCCTGTCTCTTGGTCCTCATGTGCTTCTGGTTGCTAACTGTAGTCCTTCTTCTTTACCTTCTCACCTACCTACCCATCTCCTGTTCACTGACTCTTTGCAAGGACTTTGGGCCATCTGCCTTGCTCTCCTTCCATATACTTGTTTCCTTTTGATTTCTGTTTCTTATACCATAACTAACTTAGCATCTTTTCCTTTTGCTTTCTCCCCAACCTCCTAAAAATCTGTGGCTCCTCACAACCAGGTATGATTCAGTGATCTAGCATGAAAGTCAAAAGTTCTTGTTTTAATGGTATTAAATCCACCTTTCTCTGTGATGGCATATCACAATTAGCATTACAGTCTAATGCCTACAGTCTTTGTCAACTAACGTCTCAGAGAAGCCTGTATTCATTCATATGTGCTTCCTCATATGAATTGCCACCCTCTGGGGCCTCCCTGCTAAGCTGGAGAAGGGCCCTCTTCCTAGCTACCACAGTGGGCACTTGGTGGGCACCTGATCTTAAGAGCCTACATCTTCTCTTTGCTCTTGGATGTGACACCTGGGAGTTAGTTCCTATCTAACTTTCTTAGGACAAAAGAGACCGAGCCAGAAACGAAGGACGTGGTTTTTGTTCTTCATAGATTAAACCTTTGAAGTAGCCATTGGGAAACAGCCATCCTGACTCCTCTTAAAAGCCTGGAGAAATCTTTACTTATTATTCCTTTCCATAGCACCAAGACAACCAGTGAATTCATGAAAAAGCCATCAGCTAAACCAGTGGTTCTGACTTTGTCTAGAATGGAAAGATATCTTCAGAAGACTCATGTGCTAGTTGTCCTCCGCATTCCTCACTCACAGTCCCTCCATTCTTTTCTACTCTTTTTTCGGGTCAATTCTAGGTAGTAGCTCACAAAATGTTTTGTTGGCCTAGAAAATGATAGTGAGGCTTAGTGGACTGAATGTTGGATTTTCAGTTAGGAAGAACTGGGTTTAAATTCTGCTTTTCACAATTAGCTTCTATGTGCCCATGAACAAATATCTCAGAGCCTCAGTTTTCTTCCTCTAAATTGGAGATAGTAAGATCTTCAGTACCTGTCTTATAGAGTTTCTGAGAGTCTTAAAATGAGCTGATATATATGTAAATCACTTGGCAACTTTTCAGATGATAATAATGGTGATATTGATGATCGTGATGATGATAATGATGATGGATGATGATGATACACAATGTTAGGAGTCAGGAGCCTTGGATTCTAATCCTGGTTCTGATACATACCAGCTGTGTGTCCCAGGCAAGTCACTTACTCCTTGTGACTGAGTTTTTGCCAATGAAAATGAGGATAGTAACATCCTTGTGTGTCCCTTCTGAAGCAATTTCCAGAATGAAATGTGATAGCAAATGCAAGGAAATTTTTTTTAAAAAAAGTTAAAAGCACTCTTTGGACTTAAGACATAATCCTTAGGTGAGCATCTCCCCAGATCCTTATTTAGAGCTGACACAATTGTATCTTTATCTCAGAGTCTAGTTCATGAATGAGTTCTAAAGACAGTGACAATGATGAACTAGGAATTCAGATTGTTCCCTACCAATGAATCAACTGGCCAATTAATCAATCATTGAGGATCTGCTGGTCACTCAACCAACCCAACCTGAACCAATCCAGTCCAATTCAGGATGCATTTATTAAGCAACCACAGTATACAAGGCCCTGTATTAGGAATTGGAGGATACGAAACCAACATAAAACAATCCTTGCCCTCAAGGAACTCACATTCTACCAGAGATGGGGGAATATAGCATGTTAACAAGTAGATAGAAATCTGATAATTTGAGGAGGGAGAGAACACCTGTGCAGGGGAATGCTTCAGGAGACATAAAGAAATCTCTGCCTCCAAAGAGTTTGTGGAATTCAGAGAGTTGGGAAGACAAGAGGTAAAAATACGAAAAAGTTAGATAACAATAAAGGATTTAAATAGAAGCTAAAGACAACAATGGAAGACATGTCACAAGGCAATGCATGATTAATCACCACAGTGGTTGTGCCAACTATAATTGCTCAGAGGAGGGAAGGGAGAGATCAACTCCAAATGGGGGTGGTTAGAGCAGAGGTCAAGAAGGAGGTAGGAGTGGAGCTGGGCTTTAAAGAGCAGTGGTAGCTAGAGAGGGCAAGGAAGGGCCTGAGCAAAGAAAGGCCAGAATGTGGATTTCTGGGAAAGTGACAAGACTAGCTTGACTGGAATGGAAGGTGGAGTGGGAAGAAAGATAGGGAGGTAGGTTGGTACTCAACCTCAGAATGAAAAACCAGAAGTCTAAGAGTTGGGAAAATGGCCCTTAATGTTATTTTAAGGTAGTGGCTCCCCTCTCCTCCCTCATATTTAATTATGAATGAAATGGCATTTGAAAAACTAGAGCTTTTGGTGCTTTGCAGGCTGCTTCCAAAACAGCTAACCCCAAACTTCACTAGTGATTAGTATGAGGAAAGTACAACTTGACTCACCAGAATTATTCATGTCCTTTGTATCGAAACTGGGAGACTGCAGAAAAGCTTAGCCAGTGGTTTCTTGGATCTCCAATGATATAGGTCGGGTTCTTCTAAGTTTTCTTTTCTGGAGATTTCTGTTCCCAAAGGCCTGACTTATTGAGCTAGATTTAAATGGGAGTCCCACAAATGATATGTTATGTTTTACTGAATTGTTATAATTCTCCTTTCCTTGTCCATCCCCCTTTTTGAGTGAATGCTTGGACACAATCAAGGCTGGGTTATTGCCCTGATAGGGGTATTAAGTAGAAAAAAAAACCAGGCCTACATTTCTGTATTGTTAGGGGAACCCAGTGCTGACCCTGTCTCTCTCTCTGGGTGATCCTGACAAATAGAGTTGGGTGAAGATGATGACGGATGGCATTTCCATCTCCTTGATTCTCCTAAATATGGTCAGTGTTTACCCCAAGCCCTGTCCGTAGTCCCTGTCTGCATCAGCTACAGAATTCAGCTTGGCTGCCCCTGTGGCCAGGACTTTCCTGGCTCCTCCTTTGCTGGACTTAAGATAAACCCTCATTATAACTGAGATTAGCATTAGTGAGAAATAAACATTGTTTGGCGGCTACTGCAAAGACCAAACAGCATCTCCAGCATATTTATGAACAGGATACACAAAATGCTGGTTGTCATATTTTCCCCCTTTCTCATATCCCATTCCTCACAATCATCCTCAGATCCTGGGAGTATGTGGGGAAGCCAGTGGTCTGGCATGGGCCCATGCTTCTTTCTGCCTTAGGATCAGGGCACTTTATGAAATATAGTTTCTAGGGTGGGGTGTTCCCTCACTGAATAACTTGGGCCAATGTGTGGCTTTTGACTTTCTTCCGTGAAGAGCCACCAGTCTCCTGCCCTTGGGTGACAGCTGTTTCCATGCAGCTGCTTCCTCTGTAGTCTGAAGCAATTAGAAAGGGGTCATTTCTGATTTGCTCATAGAGTCTATGCAGGGTCCATACTGCCTGCCTCTCTATGAAATGAAAAAAAAATGCATTAGAGTTCTCATGGGAAAGAATTGGATCCTTAAGGAACCTTCTCTCATCTCCCCCAGGTTGGTGTAGGGCCCTCCTCAGGGTTGCTAAGGGCTGGGATTTCCAGCTGGAACTTCTGCTTAGTTAGAAGATTTGTAACATCTCTTAGCCATGACAGCAAGCATCTCCTATTGACCAGAGGAGGTCCTAGGGGCCTCCTTCATTCCAGCAAGTGTGTAGTCCTTGCAATATATTGTACTCTGGAGGTGCATGCATGACACATGAACAGGAAGTATTTGAGGTAAATCAGGGCAAGAGAGAGAACAGATAATTTTTACCTTATTTGTTCAAGCATTCCTCTGTTAATATCATCTGAGTCCAGAGGGTGCTGGGGTCACCTAGGACCAGCCTTGCTCAGACGTCCAATTGGCTGTTGCTTATATAGTGTGATGTGAGGGGAGCTAGACAACCCCCCACTTGAAATACCTCCCCTGCTTGGCTGTCATGGTGCCTAAAATTCCACTATTAGAAATTTGTCCCTTTGGGTTAAGTATTGCCTTTCCAAGCTCTTTTTTTAAAACACAAATCCATTCTGGATCTGGAATTCCTTGGTAAGAATCAATTTTCTATTTGCTCTTTCTCTCTCTCTCTGAAGAGGAACTAGAGTAGGGAAGGTACTATTTAGGGGTATCAGGGGAGGGAAGGATGGAAAGAAGAAAGACTAGGAAAGAAAGAAGGGTGGGTCAGTTTTACCACTTTTCCATATATTGGCCTGGGGCACATATCTCTTTCCAATCCTCATGGTCAGTTTTTAAGGGATTGAGTGTAACTAGAGGAAAAAACTGAACTCTACCAACGTCATCACCAAAGTATTTTAAGATTATCTGTATCAGTCTATCATCTTTTTTTACTCATTCATTCAACAAACATATATTGATTACTTTCTGGGTATATAGGTACTCTCCTAGACACTGAGGATTCAAAAGCAAAAATTAACCAGTCTTTCCCCTCCAGAAACTTACAAGTAATGGGAAGAAGCAACGCATCTACAATAAATAAGTATAGAATGCCTACAAAGTAACTTCAGGGTGTATGTCTCAGATCATGGAGGTGAGGGATAATCACTGATTTATATGAAACTTTAAGGTGTATGAAGTTCACAACAACCCTGTGAAGCAGCAGTGGAATGATTGCTATCTTCAGCTTGCAGTTAAGGAAACTGAGGCTCAAAGAAGTGAGATTACTTGCCTGTCATCACAGACCATATTGGACTTGAAAGCAGGACTCAAAGTAGAATTCAAGACATTTTGGATTAAAAATAAGTTTCCATCCCAGGAAGGGGTAGTAGGCAAACTCTAGGCCAAATCTACACTAGCCCCTAACAAAGTTTGTAATCAATTAGTGTCAGTCCTTTGAAGTATCCTCTCCCCTACAGAAAAAAAAAAAAACCAAACTCCCTAAAGAGTTGACTTTCTAACCATTCTCTGAACTTGTGGACCTACTGAGTCTCTTCTTGTTCATTACTAGTATTTTAAATCAGTGACTGCTAAAAATCAAATTGGATCTTTGAGAGTAGGTAGGTGTGTGTGGAAGAGGGGAGGTCAGTATTTATTGACTTTGGAAACCTTTAGGGGAAAATTGAGGGAGATTTTCACACTAGCTAGTTTTTTGTAGAATGTTAGAACCAGAAAGGAATTTTAGAGGTTGGTTATCTAGTCTATATCCTCTTATTCTACAGAAGAGGACATTGAGTCAAATTTTGGCAAGTGATTTACTCAAGGTCACATAGCATGCCAGTCACAGAAATGGCATTGGAAACTGGTTCTCTCGAACATGGGGCCTTTGCTGTTTGTATTAAGCTCCATAGTTCTCCATTCCAGATAATTTTCTTTTAGCTTTTCCAAGGTCATTTGTTTAAAGAAATCCTTTAAACAGAACAATTGTGGATGCAGAGTTGGCCCTCTACTGTGAACCTATCTATCCTCTTTGCCTTGGTTTCTCTCATCACTGGGGCCCCTGACACAAAGGGTCCAACAAGTCCCAGTCTCTCAATGATCATTGTCTCATACCTGCAGAAATACACAAAAAAGTCAGCCCCGGTGTTTTTTTTCTTTTTTTCTTGGTGTACAATTTGCTGTCTATTTTTAACTCGTACATACAGAGCCCAAAAGAAAACACCATACGGAAGTAAAAGCGTGCATGGAAGACGCAGGTATACAATCACCCAAGAACTTAAGATAATTACCGAAATGACATCTTTTGTACCATTTTAATCTTTCTGTGAGTTGCTCTTCTTGCAGCAGACAACGTGAGTGTTTTATGTTCTCTGTTTTTTGCTGCTGTGCACTTAATTCGGTTCCAGCCATGTCAGGAAGACTTGAGAAAAAAAAAATTCCAACCATTAAAGGCTTGCTCTTTGTTTTTTCAATCTGTGACCCCAGCAATCTCTTTAGCAAGCCATGGTTCAGTAAACTGGCACACAGCAGCAGTTCAGCAGTGGAAAAAATCATAAAACAGATGGAGGCTTTACATTTTTGTTTGGTTTTTAAGAGCAGTTTTTATAACATCGCTTAAAATCATTCTGATGCATCGCACTGTTTACACTTAAGGCTTTGTAGCTAAGATGTTTACAGTACGGAGAATGTTTTAAGATATTTTATAGTTATGATATTTAGATAATTGGCAAGAAAAAAGATAGTTTGTTGAGATTACAGTGATGTTGGTAACCGTGAAGTAACTTATGAGTCTCAATAAATATGTCCAGTTCGGTGGAAAGTACAAACTCAGTTAAAACAAAACAACACAAGAGGGAATATCTTTTTAGTGAAATCATTTCCTTTTCTTAATCAAAAGATGACAGCCACAGCCTTAGAACTCCCATCTGTAATGCACCACACCAAGGAGCTGTACACATCCCTTTTTTCCTTTCATGATTGATACAGTTACAGCAGATCAGCCCATTGCTATTCAGCCCGAGTTCATGAAAAACACACCAAAGTTAATAAAGTTCATTCTTTAGGAGGCAACCTGAAAATTAAGCAGAGGAAGCCCCCTCACATCTTTCCATGCAGTCTGGTCTTGCTCTACATACAGATTATGGTATAAAAGAATTTATGCAGAGTAAGGTTTGAGAACATTCCCCCTCCCCGAGTGTCCCCAAACTGCATTAATCAAAAACAATAACTCCTTTTAACTTTTCTAAGTACTCTAAAGAGAAGTATGAAATAATCTGTGTGTGGGCCACAAATGTGGAGAATGCAAACATTTCACAATAAACATGTTTAAATGAAAGTCTTTGGCAAGATATTCCGAGAGATAGTACATGTTGGGTTAATTAATGCATACTCATAAAAATAAACCTCACTTTTAAGATTTGACCAATAAAAATCATTAGCATATTTGGATCAGATGTGGTGATAGATGATTTTATGTATACATTAAACTTTTCCCTAGCAAATTGCCCTTGGAAAACCTAGAAACAGATTTTGGTTTAAAGTCGAAAGTTCTCATTTTTATCTCCTCTTTGTGTTTTCAATATAGTGATATGATGATTTATTCCAGCTTTATCTTCTATACCTGCAATTGATTTACTTCTGATGGATTTGAATTTATCATTTTAAATATACAAATCACAACCAAACCAAATCTTTAGTGGCACAGAAATCTCCCTTGTTTGCTTGCTTGGTGCAATATAGCATTTGATTAAAATTCTAATCAAATGATGACAGCACATTATTTTTACTTCAAAAATGTTAATTTTTTCTTATCCCAAATTGATATGATTTTTTCTAATGTACCAACTAAGTCTTTAAAATTAAAAAAAAATTTTTCTGAAATTCTATATGCAAACAAATGTTCCTTTTGGTTTGTGGGCAGTGCTGCATTGTGTTGTGATGCTCTGCTAAATTAGAAATCATATAATTTTCTAAAAGGGTAATTACAATACAGAAATCTGAGTTTTATATAACACTCTTTATACAGGAGGAGGCAAACTGCTATCCATGATGAGCCAGTGTTCAGCTAACATTAAAAGGGAACTCATTTTGTGTGAACTGAAATTAGGATTCATAAACTCTGTAGAAGTTAAGTTGTAACTAAGCAGACACCGACATCTCAAACCTAAGACGATAAGACATTTCAAGTCCATATGAAAATAAAAACAACCCTACCAAAATTACAGGGAGAAAGAAAATCCAGTGTGAGTTTAATTTCAACCGATTTTATTGGCAGCTTATTTCGAGCCAATAAGCAAGGCGGCTGCCGAGAAGAACGGTTCAGTGAAATTATAGAAATCATAGAATTTTTTTTATTTGTTTCCTTCCTTGTGATGTTTGTTTTAATAAAAATTGTGGTGATATAAACACCTGAAGGAACGTAAATTTCTCCAGAAGATCTTCTCTGGCTTTTTTGCTGTGAGCATTTGCCACTGGCTTCTTTGCAGCTAGCTCAGAAACAGACTTAAAGAACATCTCACTCAATAACAAGCAGTTCTGAAGGTTTCTTGAGACTACCCAAGGCCCTGACTTCAAGAAATCCTTGCCTTGGTTAAATCCTGTGACCTCCTCTGAGAACTTGACTAAGCCAGAGCCTGACCCAATGAGAGGTGTCTCAAGCGCCCAAGAAAGAGCTTCTTTATGTGAATGTTTCTGGGAAAAGGGCTCACAAATTAAGGGAACCAATAGATTGTAAACATTGTAGGCTTCGTACCCACACTTTATGCCAAGGAGACTCAACATGGACTATTTTAGGGCCTCATCTGTTTACTCCCATAAAATACACCTCTGCATGTGTGCTTGTATATTTGTGTGGAAACCACACCCAACAGCGTACAGGATAGGTTAGCGTCTGTTGGTATATTCGTCAAAAGACTCATTTTCAAAAGTTATTCAGTCACAAAAAAAAAATGATCGTGGGCTCACTCTGTCTCCATTGGAGTATCTGACTTGGAGAAGTTTGGTAGATTAAGGTAAAACAAAAGGAATGGTGTCTGGAAAAGGCTGATCTGAAAGGCAAGACAAGAAAAACACCTCGGAGGCACTAGAGAAAGTTTGACCAGTGTGGCTCAAACTTGTCTTCTTCATGGCTTAATGATCAGAGCTCCTCTCCTAATAACCTTCTATCATCTCATGGTACCTGCATAGTTTATATTACCACAATTTTTATTAAGAGCTGGCTTAGGTAAAATTTCCTACTCTGATTTAATTTTGTAAGAGAGTAATTACAGTACAGAAGATTTGACTCGGATTTGAATGAGGAAGTTCCAGTTGGTCTAAGACATGTGGGAATAAGTAGGATAATAAGGGCCAAATGGTGAGACACTGCCAGAAGGCAGACACATTAATACTTTAGGATCATAGATTTAGAGCCAAAAGGTATTTCAGAGGTCATCAAGTACAATGCTTTCATTTTCTAGATGAGGACTATTGAGGCCCCACCTAGAGAAGATAAGCAATTTACCTAATGTCCTATTAAAGAATTATGTAGGAGAGGTGAGATATGAACCCAGGTCCTCTAATTCCAAATTCAGCATTCTTTACCTTATTTTTTGTTAAAGTAAAGAGTATGTAGACTTTTTTTGCCTTAAGAAAAATACTTTCCCAGTCTGATTAGCCATTTTTACTTTTGTATGTCATATGCTAGGGTGTCAAACTGTTGGGCTTGCCCCTTCTGGAAGATGTCTTGTGCTTCCCTGGCTCCTTTAATCACAGCCTTCTGCTCACGTTTATCTTCATGGCTAGGATGTCCTCTCCTGCCTCATCTGCACCTGATGACTTCTACCCAACTTTCAAGGCCCAAATAAAATGTGATATCCTTTATAAAGATACCAGAAGAGAAGATTCGCAGAAACGTGATAGCTGTCTTCAAGCACTTTGAAAGTTGTCATGTAGGAAAGAAATCATGTTAGTTCTGCTTGGTTCAAAGAAGGAGGAACTCGGCTCAGTGGGTAGAAGTTGTCAAGATGCCCATTTTGGCTCAACGTAAGAGAGCAATCAGCAGGGTGCCAGAATGGAAGGGGCCATCATGGGAGGTCTTCTGATGGAGGCCAATTGACCGCCTGTCAGGGATTCTGTAGAGGGAGCTCTTGTTGAGGTCTAAGCCTTCCTCATCACCCCAGCTTCGAGCTTCGAGTCATCTTGCCTCTCCTGGACTCCACAGCACTTGGGGCCTCTCTTTTGGGCTCATCACATTCTGCCTAGTATTGTACTTATGTGCACATCTAGTCTCCCCATCTTGGGTGTCAGTTTAGTCAGGGCAGGGTCTCCGTCTTGCTGCTCCTTATATTTCTCTGTTTTCAGCATGGGGTCTTGCACATAGTTGGTTTTGAGTAAATGTTTGTTGAATGAATGATGAATGAATCCCACTAATTTGCTCTTTCATTACTTTTCATGTATTCAAAGAACTTGGACTGCTACAATCTAATCTTTGAAAGGTAATGGGCTTGAGGATATAACCTAAGAAAGTATATGTGTACACATACATACACACACATACATTTAGAAAGTTACCTGTAACATTTAGAAGGTAAATGAGTTACCTAGGGTAACTGGTCAGTTGGTGTCTAGAACAGGACTTAAGCCTAGTTCTTCCTGACTACAAAGCACTATCTAGCATGCCATGCTATTTGGCTAAGATTACATATTGCTGAACATTTGCCAATCTGTGATGGTGGAGAGAATACACTCACCAGGAGCTCTCTATGCTATTGAAATCTCATCTGGCCCAAAACAAAGTAAATATATACATACATACAGATGTAGATATGTATATGTGTGTGTGTGTGTGTGTGTGTGTGTGTGTGTGTATATATATATATAAAATGCATGTCTATATTTACATCTATGTATATATCCTTGTATATGTTTATGTATACTTCTATGTATGTATCTACTTATACCTATGTATACCACTATGTATATGTCTACCTATAGTATGTATGTATATTTATATATTTATTTGCATACCTGTGCAGACAAATTGATAGGCAGTATGGTATAGTGGGACACATGGATAAAGAATTGCTTTCAAAATGGAATCAGGAGACCCTGAGTTCAAATTCTGTCTCTGACTTCACAACCCTTGGCAGGGTACTTGCCCCAGCCAGCTCTCTTAGTTTCAGAGCAGTCACCAGCTATTTTGGTAGAGGGAGTTCCCTGCCTTGAAGAAATCATAGTACCTGTGTTACAGATAACATTCTATATAAAAATTCTATAGTTAAAGAAGAATAATGACTCCAAATAGAATCATACCCCATGTAGGTCATTCTTGATTTGGGAAGAGAGCTGCCAAACTTGTGACCAATTCATTTAAAAGGAAAGACTGTATTTGTCACCCCTTCGTTTGTTTCTCATAGCATGACTACCTTTGATATAGGTGCTACCCTCACACTCTCCTTGCCTTGACTTTCTTACATGGGAATCCAGAAATGTTACTGTTGATCTAAGCATGTGATGACTTGAGCCTGTAGCAAGAGGGCCCAGGGAGTTGTTGTTTACATGGTTTACTACTTCTGTACCTGGTCTGTTGACCTGAAACACCCCTTCCCTTCCACTTTGGGACTTAGTGCCTTAGACTTGCATCGAATCCAAGACTAGAACATAAAGGAAGGCCACTT
The DNA here is from genome assembly GCA_023548195.1 of Bettongia penicillata ogilbyi. Taxonomy (NCBI): domain Eukaryota; kingdom Metazoa; phylum Chordata; class Mammalia; order Diprotodontia; family Potoroidae; genus Bettongia; species Bettongia penicillata. The sequence goes on along the minus strand of JAJHZJ010000198.1, from coordinate 8,143,298 downwards.
GATCTCAAGTTTGTTTTTGAAGCAAACTCCTTCTTAGGCTATTTTATGATTGCAACCACTGTAATTTATAAAATAATGTCCATAAAGCATTTTGTAAACATAAAGAGCTATGTAAATGTTTGCTTATTGCAGGAAGAAAGTGAAGTTTTTCATTGTCTAAAATACAGGACCAAAACAAAGGGATTTAGCTCCTGATAGATGTATATATTAAAGACAAGAATTTGGGATAGATAGATAGAAAAGACTATTTGTTCTGGCTTAAATACATTTCCCTGATAAGCCAGAGGAACACTGGGGCTTCTAATCATAAATCAGATAGTTGTCTGCAACAGTTGGCTATGATCTCCAGTCATGCATGGAGTATAAAGGAAAGATCTCTAGTCTAGAAGTGAGATGATTATTTGATAATCCTTAAGAGATAAAACCCAGAAGCTAATGGCAGGTAACAACATCCTACAAAGTCTGCTGTGCTCAACAAGAAACCAGTGGAGGAATGACCAGCTAAAACTATATGCCCAGTTGTCACCAGAAGGCACCATGAGATGTCACACCCAGCTGGAAGCAGGCCTAGTTAGTTAACTGGATGATATCAACAGTAGACACTGACAGGCCCATAGCACCAGAAGAGTGAGTTGTGCTCTCACATGTGTACTCAGCCACATCTGTTCCCTATACATGTACCCTTCATGTGTGATCCCTCCGTATGCTCACTTTCCACATTAGTGTCGCATATATTTGTGGGAAAGTGTACCCCAGTTTTATGGAAAGAACGTTCTTTTGTAATAAGTAATAAGTAATTTTGCTTATTACTTATCAAGATATCATTGCATACCTTTGCTTTGTTAAAGGAAAAGAAGTGACATCATTGGTGGGGGCTCATGAACTGTGATTTTTGTGTGGACATGAATCCAGAGAACATCTTGAACCTGGGGTAGATATGGCAGCAACGCATGTGAGAGGAGATGCTCCAGTTGTTATATGGTAATGATAATGATGATGATGGCAGATTAAAATAACTTCATTAGAACACATTGCACTTGTGGATAACAGACCTGACAACATCATCAAGAATTCATCTGGTCCAGACATCTGAGATAGCTAGATATTAACTCTCTTTGCTAAATGATCATAGCCTTGGTAGGAAGCTTATTTCATTACAAGAACTAAACTTACAGGACTCTTCCTGAGGCCTTAGATCCCCCTCACTGAAACTCCAGAGTAAACTCCCATATAATATAAAGGTGTCATCTAGATCATGAAAAGTATCTTACTCAGGAGAATATTTTTCTACATTTTTTTCTCCACTTCTTTAAATCCAATTCTACCTTAAGATTTATTTCACTGCCACCTCTGCTATGGAGTCTTCCCTGTCTACTTGAGTTCCTTAATATTTCTTTTCTCAGAAATTCAAAAAGTTATAAAGAGAACCTCACAGTTTGGCACTTAACTTTGTATTATTTTTGAACAAGTGTGAGTCTGACCTTGCCGATGAAGATGGTAAGTTTCTTTGGGAGCTTATGTTGTCAAGGGACCATGTCTTTCTTTTGTATCTCCTGCAGCACAAAAATGGACACTTAGTAGGCATTCAATAATACTGATTCATTGAAAGAATGCCATCATTTCGATATTTTAATAATTCATTCAACAAATGGGTCAAAGCTCAATAATAAATCAGATTTCTTTAACCATGACTTCATAATTTTCTTCAGGCCTTACTCATGGTTTCAGCTGTGAAGCTTATAAAACATGGTGCCAAAGAAGCAGCGACAGGAGCTCAAGAGGCAGTGTTGGCCTGAGCTGGGGTTACTGGTACAAGCACAACTCATCCTGTGGCTTTTTGGCCAGGGTGAGGATAGTTGAATCTGAGCAGCCATTTTCCTCCAAGTTTTTCTACCCACAGTATTACGAGCATTTTAACAGATCTCAGTGTCCTTAGTTCTGGCTGACCAAGCCTCTGATGGCTTTTAGAGTGTAGGTTCATATGTGAGGCCTATCATGCCTGTAAGGAACAGGAAAGTACTCTAGTATCTTGCCTAAGGTCACACAGTGTGGTGGTGGCAGAGCTAGGGGAGGACTAGACCTGGGCCATGATTCTTGACTCCACCTAATCCAGGATGTGATTTCCTCGGTGTCTAGGGAGTTTCTCAGGAGGAGCTTCCCCTACCAGTGCAGGTGGGCACCTTCACAACTCATTCACCTCGAGAGCTGCCTGGGGCATTGAGACATTAAGTCAGTTGCCCAGGGGCAACCAGTATATGTCAGACGAGGGACTTATATTCTCTCTCTCTCTCTCTCTCCCTCTCTCCCTCTCTCTCTCTCTCTCTCTCTCTCCCTCTCTCCCTCTCTCCCTCCCTTTCTCTCTCCCTCTCTCTCTCCTTCTCTCCCTCCCTCTCTCTTCCTCTCTCCCTCCCTCTCTCTCTCCCTCTCCTTCTTTCTCTCTCTCTCTCTCTCTCTCTCTCTCTCTCTCCCCCCCCTCCCTCCCTCCCTCCTTTCTCTCTCTCTCTCTCTCTCTCTCTCTCTCTCTCTCTCTCTCTCTCTCTCTCTCTCTCTCTCTCTCCCTCCCCCTCCCTCCCTCTCCCTCTCCCTCTCCCTCCCTCTCTCTCTGCCCCTCTCTCTTTCTCGGGTTCTTTCTAGGAGATCCTTCTACCCACAAAATTTATGAGGATTAGAACTGTAGTTTCTACCATTCATTGTTATGTACATAATAGGCACCAAATGTTTGTTAGATTGAATTGTGCTTTTAGTATATTATATCATGTAGGAGCTTTCAAAAATGTGGGGCTTTTTAGTTCATAAAAATAGTCATAGAAATCAATGTATATTTATTTTAGCTGGTTTCCTATTGTGTATTATTCCATATACATGCACATACCTTCGGCTTTAATAAATTTGAATCCTGCATACAGGATTTTGCATGACTCCATCAATAAATTTCTTACCCCAATTACAAACAGCCTGCTCACACCCCATAGCTGCTGTTGGGGCACGCTTATTCTGGTAGACATACTTCTCTCTGCCTGTATCGCTTTAAAAATCATTCCCAATTCAGATTCACTTAAGAATATCTCCCCCATCCCTGCAAAACACTTATATTGAAAATAGCATAGTTGGCCTAGACCAAAACTGTCACATCTTTCTTTAAAATGCAATCATTGCTCAAAATATTCACATTTCCAATTTAGGGATCATACTTTCCTCTCTTCTTCCTCTACATATGTTTCCTCTCCCCTCCTCCTCCTTTCCCTAACTGACCCATCTTAGTATTACATTCAGGTGATATAGAGTGACTTTTTTTTTTACCTGCTAGACTCTACCTAGCAGAACTCCACCCACAATTATATTAATTTCAGAACCAATCAAAAGAGTTCTTACTGCAGACTGGTTCCCTAGGTAACCAAAGCATACAGACATTTGAGCTGTACTATAGAGACAGGGAGAATGCACATATACATCCATGCACATACATGCACACATACATATGCACATGCACACACATGCATGCATACATTACTCTTTCCTTACCTCCCTCCTTCTGTCTTCCAATCCCCCTACCCCTCTAACCATTTTTACCTTCTTCTATTACTGTACTTGGATTTAAAAACAGTCATAAAAATGTAGGGCAACTGGGTGTATGGTAGGATATAGTATTAATTTCTTTACTGGTTTATTTGTGACAGAGTGAACATATAAATCACTTCAAACCAGTATGAGGGGAAGTGATATTGCAACTTCAAATAGAGAAGTAAAGTGGAACACCATTAAAACCTAAAGGAATATGCTATCAATTTGAGATTCTTAATGGGCATAGAGTTTTGTTTTCCTTGCTTCATATTACGAAACACTCAGAAAGTTGTTTTTTTTTTGCCTTCCATATTTAGTGAAAAGCATTTGGAGTCTGTCGGCCACATGTCATTAGGAAGGCTGATGTCTGGTGGACATTCTACTTGTAATGCCATTTTTCATGACTCGTTTAATTAACCACCATTTTTGACCTAGGCTAGTTATAAAAGTGTTGCTATTCTCTCTTGCTAAATTATGTCTAATGAACATATTTGCATCTTATCAGATATAGCAATATATCATTTCAAATTTCTCTGTTTAAGCCTGCATCACTCAAAACAGCTTTTGTGGATTAGTAAGCAGGTGAAATCAAAAATCTCATTTCATATCTGACATTAATAACTTTCAGGGGGAATGAGCATTGGCATTTATGTCTGGACCAGAATCGAGTCCAATGTCCTAGAAACACAAGGGCAGCAGACAAACCTACTAACTAGATAGGAAAATAAATCATGCATAATGCAGAATTTCTACCTTACATGTTAATTAATGTGTGCAATCAATTACTGATGTTACAATATGAGAAAGAAACTGGTGGGGAATGGGGTAATAAAAAATACCTATAGATTTATCTGCTTCTTTTTTCTATTTAAACAAATAGTCTTCAAGCCTGTGAATGCTGTGTTGAGACATGCTCTGAATAATAAGCATCATAAAATCTAATCAGATTTATAAGAGGAATTGATTGTTGTGGCAGGAGGAGAGGGTGGAAAATAAGCTGAAATTTAAGTGTTAATTTTTATGCTAATCCACAGTGGCTTCATATGAAGCAATTTTGTTCTGTGCCACAAATATAAAATTGTCCCTTGCAGAGAAATGTCAGCTTGCTAGACCTGAAAGCAGTAATTTATTAGGTATGTTTCTATTAGTATGTGTCACAGTTGTTAGCAGGCTATACACACAATGGTGCTTCATACTTATCCTCCAAGTCTCAGAATGTTTCAGCTCAGTGGCTGGAACGCGGGGCATTAATACATTATCATATACGGGGTGGTCTGTGCCCTGTGGACAAAAGGCTATTTAATACAATTTAATGTCATTCTGAGAAGAAGTGGAAAAATAAAGACAGGGAATAAAATGGCATCTGTGTGTTTCACAGTGCACTCATGCAAAAACCCTCAGTTTAAGAGGTATGACATTTCTGCCAAGAAAAAGAATAAAACTGGGGCATTTTTTTTTATAACCTGTTCCCCACTGCAGTATTTTCTAAATGCTATTAAGTGATCGATTTACACAGCCCCATGATGATGTCATCCATAAGGAGCAGAATGCAGATGACAGCAAAATACTGGTGACAGTGACCTTGTTTCAGAATCCTTGGAACCCTGTCAGCTCTGCCTCCAGTATATGGTTTCAAAGAATGTACTTTTTGGACAATATCTAGTTACTGGGTAGTGAATTAATAGAGTTAAGGGTTCTGATGCAATTCACATATAGGTCAATTACATGCACCAACATCTGCTCTGTCACAATCATTTGCATATAGCATTCATATGTTAATGATGCCTCTTTTTACTCAAGTAATATATTTAAAAAACAAGATTTGCATATCAGTTTGGATCAGTATATTACAAGCAATTTATCATTTTCTCCTTCTTGTTATGATTTTAAGAACAATGTCTTGAGTGATGGCTGCTATATTTGAGTACAGCTCTGATTTATACAAGGAGACCCTCAGTGGGAAAGCTTCCATTCTAAAGCTGCTTAAAGCCTTATAAATCAATAATGACACAGATGGACTGGTGATAATCTATTTAGAATGCCTGATAGCAAATATTGTTGTACAGATGATTAGAGTGGTAACTGTTTTAGCAGCAAGCCTTTCCTCTCTTTGTAAATGGTAAGTTTGAACAAAAAAGTACTCTCACATATACTTAGTGTCAGAAAATCTTCTTGCTGGGTCTGGATTGCAAAGGGGAAGACATGGGGTGAAGAACAAAGAGGGTTTCTAGCTCCTGCCAATATAATAATATCAATCCCTGTTTCTTTAACAAAACAGGCCCTCTTAATGGAATTGTGTCTTCAGGTGTAAATAGCATTAAAAGCTGGTGCTTCTCTCCTCTTTGCCCTGATATAGCACAAAGAGTGAGAAAATAAAGTGGAGGTTGTCAGAAGTGGCAGCTGCTTGGAATCCTGATAAATATAAGCTTTTATTGATCTGATGAAAATGAAAGATCCCAGAGCTAGGCAGTATTTAGCTTCTTGTCTACAACACGTCACTGGTGGCCTTGCTTTGGGATAGATTTTCATTCTCATACACCGGATTTGATTTCATCTTTAACCTTTCCAGTTGAATTTCCTTGACCTCTGCATATTGCTGTGATTTGGTGAATTTGTTACATTTCACTCTACATCATTTCTTTCTATATTTTCTTTTGCGATAGGGAACTGGGACGCACCTCTGGCAATCTGTCAGTGCCTAGATCAGCTGCATCCTTTCAGGAGGGACTCTCTCACGAGGCTGACGATCCTTAAGACAAGTATGCAGCTAAGTTGCTAAGGTAAGACTCTCTCCTCGAGGACATATTGTGGTTCTTCATTCAGATCCCTTCTATTCTCTTTTGACTTGTTTCAAACCCAAACCAAATTGGCCCTCAGAGGCCAATTGGACCAGAAAGACCTTCCGACAGATCTCCCAACCTAAGCAGCACTGTCCTCTATTCATTACTGTCTATTTGTAAGTTACCTGTCATCAGAGGTTTTTTTTCAAGTAAGGGACTGGATGGCCACTTGTCAGCGATGCCACGGAAGGGACATGTGAAGCAGGTGAGGACTTGTACCAGATGGCCTGTGACATCCCTTTCAACTGCAAAATGCTAGGATTCTACTGAATGGCTAGTCCAGAAGAGTAGTGGTGGCCTGGCTATGTGTTTGGGGGTGGGGGAGGCACAGAGGGATAATGAAAAATTCTTACCTTGCTTCTCTAAACAACTCAGTTCCTTTCCAAAGTTACTTTCTGGTACAAGTAGGAAGCTCAAGATCCAGAGGCGCAGGCAGCACAGTCTAGTTACAAGAAAGCGCCGCTGTTATTGTGAGCAGTTTTGATACAGCCAAATCAAAGTGAAGATTTGAAATAGCTTTTTTGAAAGCCCAAGCTGAAGTCATAAATTATTCTGCACCATGATTCTTTCTGATAGTAAAACCATACCTCTTTGCCTGACATTGCTGAAATGTGGAAAAGTGAAAGTTAAAAATAAAATGAACCATTTAAATCTCGCCTGTTGAGAACCCCAGATAGACATCAAGGCCAGTCGATAGGGGTGCCTATCATTTAGGCTTCACTGCTATCATCAGATATTATTGGTTTATTGCCAATTGTGGCCATGCAGAGTTCAGACTTGATGACCAGGAAAAGCCCTGAAAAATGAAAGAAAGATTCCAAATAATGGGAAGGAGAGGAATAATGATTTGGCAGGACCCATGGGGGGAAAATTGTTCTTCAGCTCCCATGTGTGTTCGCAGGGAACCTGAACTTGTGACTACAAAGTTAGAAAGTTTCATTTTTCACCCATTTTAATGCAGTTAGAAAAAATACTGTTTTGAACTACAGTGAGGCTATTCAATTCACCTATTTATTGGTGTATTCTTCCATACAGAAAAGAAGAGCAAACACCAGCAGTAAGTCATTCCAGCAAGTTTGCTGAATTTACCTGGGAATCCTCTTCTGCTGTTAATTCCCCAAACCTTACACTAGCATTATCAATGATACATGGACAACAATTACAGCTTCATCTATTTCACAGCCTTGAGTTTCCACAGAGAGTGATTTAATAAAGTAGGAAGGAGGTTAGTTCCCTCCTTGGTACATCCCAGGCAGCCCTAACTCTCAGCTCCATAGCTGTTTGGTTTGGAAAACAGAACTGTGGTTGCCAGTAAGGTTTAGAATTTGCCTGCCAGACAAGGGAATCTCTGCGAAGATTATTTTCCCTCTTGGGAGGCAAAACACAGATGGGGGAGTTAGGAGTCTTACAATATTTAGCTGCTACATTTGTGGTAGGAATTCTGCCGTCTGAATAGTTGGAGTTTCTACATCATGACCAGTTTGGCATCGCTATAGAAAGGCTCAGGTAGCCTGCTTTGGATGAATGGGCTCAGGTAGATCGGTTAGGATGTGAAAGGTAGCAAGTAAGGGGAATGAGAGATAACTTCTTTTCAGGGCTTGGACCTTCTTTCAAAAAAAAAAAAAAAGGATTACCTGAAAGAGATCCTGATAAGGATTAAAAATACCATTTGGTGCAAATGTGACCATGTCAACAATGCCACCTGGAGACATTGCTCAGAGCACATCTCCTGAGTCATCTCATTTAGCCTCCTGTCTGTAGGAGGGCAAGAGGCATTCAATCCAACAAACATTTCTTAAGCACTTACTCTGCTTGAGGTACTGTGCTAAGAGTAGGATAAAAACAAAGCAGTCCCTGACCTCAGGGAGCTTCCATTACATGGATGGAGATGGGGAGGACAGTGGGGGGCCGGGGGAGAGAATACAAAATCATTTCAAGAAGAGAGTGGTAATAATAGGGTGCAGGGAGGGGAGGAATTCACAAAGGCCTAACGTTAAAAGTGTCACCTGAGATGCACTTTCAAGGAGGCTGGGATTCTCTGAGCTAAATGTGAAGAGGGTTGCATTCCAGACATGTGGGACCACTTGTTCAAGTGCATAGGGGCAAGAAGACAGCATGTTGTATCTGAGGATCAAATAGAAAGCTAGTTTGACTGGAGCTGGAAGAGTCTGAATCGAAGTAATATAAAATGACTTCAGAGCTAACCCCTGGAAGGGCTTAAATGCAAGCTGGATTTGTATTTTGTTGTAGAGATAGTAGGGAACCACGGAAGATCCTTGAGTAAGGGATTTATGTAGTCACATCTGTGTTTCAGTAGTCAATTTGGCTACTTTGTGGAGGACACTAAAGAAAGGAGAGCCTGAAGTTAGAAAAATAATGAAATGATCCAGGCTAGAAACAATCAGTCTGAACTAGTATAGAGGCTGTGTGTGTAAAAATGGTATGGATATGAGGTAAAGATAGGCTTAATGAGGCTTGGCAAAACTGGATAGGGTGGTGATCCCAAGGTCACAAACCTGCATGACTGCAGAGATCACTGTGATGCCAACACATATAGAAATGTTAGAAGGATGGATGAATTTTTTTCCAGAAACATAATGAGTTCTATTGACTGAATAATTAGGACCATTCTACAGGTGGAGTAAATGAACCATAGGAAACTTAAGTGGCTGACTTACTGATTGTCACTCTGTTATCTTGAACCAGAAGGTGGGGGAAATATTTAAATATAAAAAACCCCCTTAATTGTGTGGGGAACTGAGGAAGTTCACATGTGTCACCAATACACTTGGTCAAAATGCACTTCCATTTTTCACCTGGTATTTGTCTATTCCTCCTTAGGCTGGGCAAGCTGCACCAACCTTTCCACTATTCCCTGTAGCCAAGGTGTGAATTTTAGGTATTTAACCTTGGCATACATTAGACCTCTTGTAGGATAAGAAACAATTAGCTGAAGCTCTTTGGGATTGTTGATGAAAATGCAGAGGTGTTCCTGGGTGAGAAAATGTACCTTTACACCTTGGAATAGTTTTTAGGTCACATGAACTGGGACTAGGCCCATAGATTTATAATCAAAGAATGAATTCTGTGGCATGGAGAACAAGAAAGGAGAGTTATTAGGGGAAATTTTTTTTAAACTTTTACTCTTTTAATATCATCACAAGTCTTTCTACTTAGGCATATGGACTTCTCATAGCCCTAAAGTTAGAGTAGACCATTTCCCCACAGATTGTAGGGACCAAAGAGTTAATGCCATTGTATTGATGTCTAGGGGAAGTGCAATAAAATGTGATTAGTTGGTTGAAAATGCATAACTTCTCAGTAGGTTAATCCAATCCTCGAACCATTCACAGAGGTCTAAAACTACATTGACATATTGCTCATTTCCACACATCCACAAAGAACCTGATGTAGTCAAAAGAGGGAAAGTATAGTATGATCAAGCAGATAGGTGGTGCCCTGGATACAGTGGCAGACCTGAAGTCAAGGAGACATCTTCCTGAGTTCAAATCTGGCCTCAGATACTTACTGGCTGTGTGGCCCTGGATAAGTCATTTAACCTTGTTTGCCTCAGTTTCCTCATCTGGAAAACGAGCTGGAGAAGAAAATGGCAAACCACTCCAGTGTCCTTGTCAAGAACCCCAACTGGGGTAATGAAGAGTCGGACACAACTGGAAAATTACTTAACGATAACAGTGTGATCTAGCTCTATTAAGACCTAGAAAAAAGAGTGGAGCCTTCCCAACCCATGAGATGGGGGAATAGGGCTACTGAGTCCCAAGACCATTCCTTGGGAAAGGAAGGTGGCCTTTTTAAATTGGGGGAAAGTCATTCTTCAAAAGGAGGGCTCTCATAGCCAGGAGGAGAAAGTCTTTGGAGGCAGAAGAGATCCCAAGCTTCCAGGAGAGAACTCTATTCAAGGTCTTTGGGACGTTTTGAATCCACTGAAAGGCATTGACAGGCTATGGTTTAACCAGAGGAGGATAGTCTTATAGAAGTAAGGGGACTAAGGACCATATCCTTTGAGGATTAGTTAAGGAGCCTGAGCATATTTGGCCTGAAGAAAAGAGAACTCAAGGAGGAACTAACAAAATGACTGTCTTCAAGTTGTCAACTAAGTGATACGGTAGAGGTAGGAGTCAAGAAGACCTGAGTTCAACTCTAACCTCAGACTCTGGTCAAGTCAATTAACTTCTCTAAACCTCAGTTTCCTCATCTGAAAAATAGAATAATACCTGCCTTGTCCAGTTGTTGTGAAGATCAGCTGAGATATCATATGTAAAGCACTTTTAACTGCTATGCACAAATACTAGCTATTATTATTGTTACTCAAGTAATTTCAAGACCTTTCATATGGGAGAGCAATTAGATTTGGTCTACTCGGTCCCAGAGGGCAGTACTATGAACAACTAGATATAGAGTTTGCAGACTCAACATAAAGGAAAACTTAATAATTAGAGTCATCTAGAAATAGAATGGGTTGTCTAGGGAGGCAGTGGGTTCCTTTTTTTTTTCTTTTTAAAGTTTTATTGTCTTTTGTTTTGATGTCACAGTCTTTCGCTCTTAGCTCCCTCCCACCTGCAACACACAGTGAAACTTCTTTTGTAATCAAAACCCAGAATGGTCAGTCAAAACCAGTGGAAGTAGTTATGAGTTCCGATCCTATAAACCACTTTACACATCTGTAGTCCTTCTCCTCTTTACTGCAAGGACGGAGATGCGTTTCATCTTCACATTCTAGGACTGAGGATAATGATGCAATTGATCAGAATTTGTCTAGTGTCATATTCATTTATAATATTGTCATCCTTGTATACATTATTTTTCTGATTCTTATTCCTTCGGTCTTCATCTGTCCATCCAAATCTTCTTCCCATTCTCTCTCTGAATTCCTCAGATTCCTTATTTTTATGACAAGATAATAATCTTTAACATTCATATAAGGGAAGGTAATGAACTTGTGATTTTATTGGTATGAGAAATTCTTAAGTATGGAAACTCCTGCTTATCAGGGTAGGTTGGTATCTTTTGTGCCATTTATAATCTTAAGGTGAGAAGCCGTGTCTCACTTGAAATCATAAAGCCAGTACATTTCAGAGATAGATCTCATGCTCAGGTCTTCCAGGCTTCAATTCTCTCCTACACCCAGTATATTTAGCCATTCACCATTGGATGCGCCAAACTTGTTTCCAGTTGTGGTTTTGTTTGTGGATTCTTTTCAGTGGAAATCTTCAAGTAAAAGTTGGAAGACTGCTCTTCAGGGATGTAATATATTGGAGTCAGAGACCTCTGAGGTGCTTTCTTCATCTCTGATATTCTCTGATTTGTGATCTTCATAACATCGTGAAACTTCGAGGGGTCCCAGTTTATTCATCTCTGAAACCAGGGTAAAAATACTGACACCTAATTCACAGATGTTGTGAGGAAAATGATTTCTAAATGTTGAAACATTGTCCTTGTCCCAAAAGTTTTAGTGCAATTTTAAGCTTTAGTAGAATAAATAACTTGAATAGCTTAAAACTGCTGTAAGAATTTTGGGACATCCTGTACACATATGAGATCACTATCATCATCATCATTTAAATGTGAAATATTATTATTCCTGGTGATATAATATCTGTAATTTTGAAGGACCAGAGAAAATTTTAGGTACTACTAGAAATTTTAGATGCTACCATTATAGTGGTTTGTTGGATGGTCTGCTTTTGGATCTTCTTGTAGCTTTGATTTAAATGAAGTTTGGTTATTGATGGTTTTCCACACTTAAGGATTTTCTGGACGTTTCAAGGCTGGGGAATTGGTTTCTACTTGCAAAGTTCCATTTGCTTTGAAATGGGGGCCAGACTCCACCTAGCTTCCCTGTCTGTCAAGTCATCAAAGCTAGTTTGCAGATATCTCTAGAATGCTCCTTCTATTCTCCTGCTATCCCCACTTCATTGTTACAGGTCCATAGGTCCATGGCCCCATAACTGGGTGCAGAGCAGGTATTGAGAGAGGGGCTGCTCTCTTTAAGTAGAGAGGTGGGGATGTTTCCCTTTAAGGTGATGAGGTGGCTAGAGTGCTGGACCTAGAGTCAGAAATAACCTAAGTTCAAATCTGGTTTCAGACACTTATCAGCTATGTGATCCTAGGCAAGTCATGTCACTTCTATTTCCTCATCCATAAAATGGGGATAATAATAGCGCTACCTCCCAGGGATGCTGTAAAGACCAAATGAAACAATATTTATAAAGCAATTTTCAAACCTTAAATCACTATGTAAATGCTATTTTAATTATTGTTTTTGTTGTTGCTATTATAATGCAACTCTACAGTATCTACCCAAAGCAGGATACGATTGTAATTGGGTGGTGAAGCTGGCTTCCATACAAACTTAAGAGCTCTGGCCACAGACCAGGAGTCTCCCGTCCTTCTGATCAGATTGTATGTGGATTCCTCACCAGTCCATGGGATAATCTGCTTAGAGGAAGTACAGGTCCTCACATTTTTAGAGCAAGGACTGTCAGCATTAAAGCTGACTCTCTCCCAACTTTAGAATTCTCTTCTGATTCTCCAGACGAAGTAATGGAGGTGAAATTGCCTTGAACAGAATAAAGAGCTTTGTAGATGATTACCCCAGAATCCTGCTCTGCGCCCTGCATGTAGTCGGTGCTTAATATGTGTTTGTAATTGTTGGTGATGAATCCTAACTTTTACACACTAATTCCTGCAAAGATTAGCATGAAAGCATTTATCTAAACCCTTCTTGCCTCTAGTTATATTTATTTTCAAAAGAAAATGAAACTTGTATTGGCAATTCTGCATAGATCCATGACACCGAACCTCTTAGTGAACATAAAACACTGTGGGATTCATAGTGGCCTAGTTTTATCTAAGTAGCCAGAGAAGAGTGACATCCAGAAAGGGGGTCACCAGGATATTGGCAAGGCTAGCAGACATTTCCATTGCAGCCATGATAAGCTTGCACTTATGCCTCCCTCTGTAAGGTTTGAGATTCTGAAAAGAGGGCCTTGAACTGGATATTTTTCTTCTTGATGTCTCTTCCCTCCCTGGGATGAAAATTTAAATTTCAAGGCAGTACATTTTTTTAAAAAGGTGCAAGAAACATCTTTGAGCAGAGAGCCATCCTCTTCTCCCTGAGCATCTTGGAAGTTGCTTGGATGAGGTCTCCCCACCTCGGAGTCTGTTCTCACATTTATTCAATTGCTGACTGGCACAGCCAAGTCAGTGTCAGAATTATCCTTCCACTTAACAGTGGATTTATTATCAGACAATAGGAATACAAATAATTAATTTAGGTGACCTTGGGCAAACCACTCCACACTTTAAACCTTAGTTTCCTCATCTTTAAAATGGGAAGATTGGAGTAGAAGATGCCTAAGTTCTTTTCCAGTTATCCATCCTGTGATCACTCCAGATGTGCCACAGGTGCAACTCTATCTTAGTCTACTGTTCAGAGTAGTGGGATGAATTCCCCCAGGAAACAGGAGAGAAGAGTAATGTCAAGAGCAGTCCTCCTTCCAGAACATGTCTCACCTCCTGCCCCTTCTCTGAGCAGCACTCACACAGCCACCATGTCATTGAGGCCATCAGCGCTTCTCATGTGTCTCCCTGATCCTCATCCCTTCGTCTTCTCATGTCTCCGTCTTACCCTGCCCTGCTCAAGGAGTCATTTACTGTGGCCGTTAAGATAAGAATACACACTATTCTACTAGGCATTTAACACCTTTCATAGCCTGCATTGTGCCAACCTCCCAGACTTAGCTCATGTTATTTCTCATCTACTCTCTCCAATCCTGCCAAACGAGCCTTCCAGTTATTCTCTCAATTTGTCATTTCATCTTCTGCCTCCATTTGGATTGCATGCCTTCCTCACCTTTAGCTTTCGAGAATTCCCTAGCTTTCTTCAGGGGTCACCACCTATAGAAAGCCTTTCCTGTTCTCCTTAGCTGTTAGCCTTCTCTGCTTCAAATTATCTTGCACATACATACACATTTATTCAAGATCACTTCAGGAAGAATATACATATATTTATCTTAATATTGTTTTTTGTTGTTCACTTGTTTCAATTGTGTCTGACTCTTTGTGACTCCATTGGGGGTTTTCCTGACAGAGATACTGGAGTGGTTTGCTGTTTTCTTCTCTAGTTCATTTTACAGATGAACTGAGGCAAATAGTGTTAAGTGACTTGTCCAGGGTCATACAGCTAGTAAGTATCTGAGGCCGGATTTGAACACAGGAAATGAATCTTTGAATTCATTTTCATCAAAATGCAAATCTTTTTGATTCCAAATTAGCTACTCTCTTATCTATATCTATACACATATCATATATACTTATATGTACACACATCATATATACTCTATCTATCTATCTACCATATGTACTTGTGTGGATATATATACATATATACCATATATACTTATTTATGTATGCATATATATACCATATATGCTCATCTGTATATATCCCACATATACTTATTTGCATATATACACCATATAAACTTACCTGTATATATGCACCATATGTACTTATCTATGTATATATACCATATATATTTATCTATATCTATATCTATATATAGATACCACATATATTTATCTTTATATATACACCACGTATATTTATCTGTATATATACCTATCTCTATATATACACCACATACACTTATCTGTGTATATATATACACATACACACACATGTATATACTTATCTATGTGTGTGTTTGTGTGTGTATTTAGTTATTTTTTTCTTTTGTTCATTAAAAGGGCCATTCCCTAACTACTTCTTAAAGAGGCCTATTCACTCAATGGGAGTGTTACCACTATCTAAGTGAGTACCTGAAAAGACCAGCCTAAAAAGGCCAGGGTCTCCCTTTGCATCCTGGGCCATCTCCAGTCATCCTGATGAATATTTGGTCACTGGACCCAGATGGATCAGGAGGAGAAAGTGAGGCTGGTGACCTGCATAGCCCTCCCTCACTTAAAACAAAGTCAAGTGCAAGTCATATCATCATTTCTCTGATGACATCGTCTTCTTCGAAAACAAAGGATGAACACACACACGCAGATACTTATCTGTATATATACACCATATATATTTATCTTTATATATACACCACCCATACTTATCTCCCTCTCTCTCTCTCTCTCTCTCTCTCTCTATATATATATATATATATATATATATATATATACACAAATACCATATATACTTATCTATGTATATATACGTTATATACTTATCTATATATATACCATCTATATTTATTTTATATATACACCACCTATCTGTATATATACTTATCTGTATATATAGCATATATACATATCTATATATATACACACATATATACCATATATAGTTATCTCTCTATATATACCACCTATACTTATCTGAATATGTAATATATACACCATATATCTGTATACATATACACCATATATACTTATCTGTATATATACACATTGTATATAGTTTATCTATAAACACAAATACTTATACATATATAAATATACTTACACATATGTAACATATAGAATATGTTTCTGTATATGTTATATCCTTCTGGTAGAATTTAAGCTCTTTGAAGGCTGGGGCTTGCTTTTCCTTTACCTCCCAAGTGTCTAACACAAGTACCTTCTTTCACCCTGTAGATGTTTGATAAATATTTATTGTTGCTTTTGTTGTCAGGAGCTCCAGCTCACTGGAGGTATTTGAGCAAAGGCTGAGTGATTCTTGATTGTATGTATTTTAGAGAGGATCCTTTCTCAGGTATGAGTTAGACTAGAGAGCCTCTGTGATGTCCCTTTCAACTCTAAAATTCTGTGACTTTTAATACTGACTGCCTTCTCTGGCTTACTGTTTGTTTGTTTGACCTTGGCTAGATATGCACAGACGACTCTTCTGGGATAAGCCAAGGCAGTGTGTGTTTTAGGCCTTCCCAAAATCTGTTGCCTAGCAAACTGGGAGGGGGAGCTGGAATACTTTTCCGTAGCTAGACACTACAGAGTTAGCATAGCCAGTTGACATCCTCAGCCCTCATGCCATGTTTTTAGGGTGGTCCACTGAAATGGGGGAATGTTTGAGGCAGAATTAGATCTAGTCCATTGAAAACTGCCAGGCATACATGGAATCCTTACTTGAGAGTTTGCTTTATTTTGTAAATCTTGGTGTCCTCATGGTATATCCCCAGGGTGGGTGCAAGGCATAGAGAGAGGCTATCATGGGGAGTTGATATCATATGGAAGATCATCTCACCGGAACAGAGCTCTTAAATTTCCCACAATGTCCATTTTCCAGTTAGATAGAGATGACGACTGGCATTTGAAGTGATGAGGAAAGAATTGCTTTTATGCTGGAGCGGGGCAGAAGGGCAAGGAAGGTGCAGAGTTGGCTCCTCTCTAAGCCACCATGGCCTGGGAGCTGTCACAGGTTGGTGGGTGGATGGCAACCATATCTGTCATTCCTTTGAGCCATCCCCTAGGCTTAGGATGGACGGGAGGATCCATTTCTCCCTTGGTCTGGGCTTGATTTCCTTCATGTCCATACACTTACTTAATCCTGTCCACATGCAACATGGGATTTCTGTGTGTGTAATATTATTTGTTTTTATTTCTGTAATCCTTTTATTGTTTGTACAACTCCTGTCAGACTGTTGCCTGAAAGTATCACAGGATAATTGCAGAACGCCTGCATAAGTAATTTCTTATGAAATCGGGCCTTGTCTGCATATAAAATTATTTTTAGTTGCTGCATACATGGACTTCATTACATTTAGGCTGTACTCCAGCCTCTCACCTTTCCCACAGGCTAGGAGAATGGCAGAACCCGGTGGTTAGAGAATGTGAAATATGAATTTTTGGTGGTGATGTTTTTTGTTTCTAAACTTAGCCAAAAAAAGGGTCTGTGGGACGTGAGATTGGGTGTCAATATCACTCAGGACTATGTTGGTCCTTCGATGGGAACGGAAAGAGTTGCCTAATTGATATCACAGAACCCAACCAAGATCGTGTGCTGTGGACTGGAGACCCGCTCCCTAATCTCTCCTTGTGCCGAGCGTTTCTTCTAACCACATTTCTGTGATATTAATGGTGTATGGTAGTGAAAGAAATGTGTTTTATTCCGGAGTCTAACCCTGCTGTTATCAAAGTAACTTCCAGCTTATTAGCGACAAAGGACTTTTCTCCTTTGTGCTGCCCTATTCGCCGGTGCTTCCTGAATTAAACTGCTGTTTCCTGTTCTTTATATGCATGACCACATCTGGCTAGCTTGCTCACAGCCCCGCTGCTTAATAACAATCACCTTCCCTTTCAGTCTCTGTTGATTGTTTCTAATTCATTCTGACAGATAGTGCCTGACAACTTGCCTGCATTTCCCTCCCTCCGTGACCTGAAGTTACTCACAGCACTTATATAGTCTGTCATTTTTAATATTTGATTTCATTTTAAGTTATGTGTTTTACTGAGAAGATGAAACCAAAAAAAAAAAAAAAGGGGACTTGTAATGGAACATAAATTTAACCCTTCTCATCGTCCAGGGCCGACCCTGCAAAAGTCTTTTTTTGTGTGTGTCTCTCTGTGTTAGACTGGGTGACTTTATTCTGCTGCTATATGATGCCATAGATCCTTTTTTTTTCCTTTTCTGGAAACAAAAGCTTAATGCCATATTCTTTCGGGTTAATGGCGCTTGATTAGTTTATGGAGCTAATAGTACAGCTCTCTGCCTTGCAACCAGGTTATAATTGGAAGGCCTTTTGGGGGTTAATATTAGAATGGGGGTGGGGGAGCGGGGCCTGGCGAAGTTTAAAGGACTAGTATCAATTAAGGTGTCAAAATGTGAAATTTATCTTTCTTTTTGGAGAAGCTTCTCTTTGTCAAAGCTGAGTGGGCAGAGAAATGCCAGCTCTCTATGGGTTCAGGATGAGTGGATAGGAATGGAAACCAGCTCGATAAACGTTTCCGGTGACAACTCCAGCAACAAGGGTTGTGGCCGGACATAAATTCTTTCCTGTCACATCTCTACTTGATATCCCCCCACCCACCCACCTTCTAGGATGGCTGAGGAGAGGCCGAGCTGTGAAGAGATACTATCCTCTCTGTAAGTGTGGGGCGGCCCACGTCAGTGTGGAGTTTGCTCCTCACTGACTTTGAGCCTTTGTTTTCCACTAGACAAAGGTTCCTGTGTCCCGGCTGGCCCTTCAGAGGTCGAGAGCTATGAGGCTATATATTAGGTCAGCCTGGCAAATGGATTTAAAAAAATGTATTGGCCCACGAGCAATGCTACTGGTGGGTGAAGCTGTCTCCAGACCTCTGCCCATGGACTCATGATACACAGTGAAGTTCTTGAAATTAAGAACACAGCCCAGCCTAGGAGTCAAGACATGCAGTTTGGGCCTTTCCTCTGACTCACTGTATATCACCATCCCCATATGTTCAGGATCTCAGTTTCTTCCTTTGTAAAATTAAGGTTTTGATCATAGGACTACCCCTAAGATTCCTCCTTGTTTGGACGTTCTTTCATTGTAGATGTAGAGAAATGAAAATGAAGTAACAATCTTCTGTTTTAAGTCTCATTTTCTTTCCTGTTAATTTTATTCAACTTGGCCCTTTCCCATGTTTTGACTTCCTTTTTGCCCAGACCCTTTTCTGGATCTGTAGGTCTGTATTCATTCTGATGGCCAAATTTTTCTAGGATCTGTAACTTGTTATAACAGAGAAACATTTTATTCCTGCCGCCGGATACCCCTTGTGAATTAATCATGTTCTCCTTGAAAGGAGATTAGAAAGTCTCATAGAACCTTATAGAAACATGGGATCTCAAAGCTAGAAGGGATCGCAGAAGCCATCTAGTCTAATGACTACTTGAAGCAGAGAACATCTAAATAAACATCTGCTTCTTCCTCTTGTGGAAATTCAGAATGTGAGTCTGGCTTCTGTAGGACTGACTTTGCAGGCTGATGGCTAATCGTGGCACTGCTTGAAATCTTAGGAGATTTCTCTATCAAGAGACACCAGGACTTTGTCCTCATAATGGTGAACTTCAGATGAGGCAAGTATCGATTAGGTGAAGACAAGAACCTTTCACCAAAGATTTTAATAGGCTAGAACAATGAGCCAAATCTAACAAGATGAAATTGCCTAGGGATAAATGTAAAGAACTCTATTTGCATTATAGAAGTCAATTGTACAGACAATGGATCCTTACATGTGGCTGGACAATCGGTTATATGAATAGGACCTGGAGAATTTGGTGAATTAATTACAGGCTCAACCAAAAATGCTGTCCAGATAGAGACAATATCAAATATGTGAGAAGTTATAGCCCTGTTGTTCTATGTCTCCATCAGACCACACTTGAACAGTTGGGTTCAAGTCTACATGGCAAATTTTGGGAAGGACCTTGGCCATAATAATTATTAATATTTATACAGTTCTTTAAGATTCTCAAATAACCTTATATTTATATTCACTCATTTGAGCTTCACAACAAGCCTGGGAAGTAGGTCCTATTATTATTCCCATTTTACAGTTGAGGAAACTGAGGCTGAGATAGGTTACATTATATATTTTTTAATAAATTTATTTGGTTTTGGCTTTCAGTAATTGACAGATTAAATTATTTCACTAGGGTCAAAAAGGTGGTAAATAAATGGAGCAGCTAAGTGGCACAGTGGATGGAGTACTGGACTTAGAGTAAGAAAGACCCAGGTTCAAATCCAGCCTCTAACACTGTTTCAGTTCCCTCATCTATAAAAAATTGGGCATCATAATACCTTCCAGGCTTGATGTGAGGATCAAATGAAGCAATATTTGTAAGCTTCTTTTTAAAGAACTTCATAAATGCTAGTTATTATCTTTACCATTGTAGTGCTACTAACAGTAGCATCTTCAGTAGTAGGAGTAATAGAAGTAGATAGCACTGGAACCCAGGCCTTCTGGATAGCAAGTCCAGCACTCTATCCACTATAATACCTAACTGTCTCATTCCAGAATAAAGTCAGCAAGGGAAAGAAGGAACCCTAAACCATAACCTACCAGGATTGGTTATTCCCATAAGGGGCATGTGATAGTAATTTTCAAATATATATAGGATTGTTGTATGGAAGATGGGTCAGACTTGTACTGTTTGGCCCAACAGAGCACCACTAGTAGCTGTGAGAAGTTATAGACATGCAAATTTTGGCTCAGTATCAGGAGACATGACCTCACAATTTGAGTTCTCCTAAAGTGAAATCTGCTGCCATAGAGGTCAATGAGTTCTATATCTGTCTCTGGGAGTCTTTCAGTAGAAGCTGACAGAGAGGATGTAGGAGGTACAGCGGAAAGAACATTGTATTTGGGGTCAAAGAAAATGGGTTGGAATCCTGGTCCTCAAGCTTTTAACCTACATTTAATTTCCCAGTGCCTCAGTTTCTTTGTTGGTAAAACAAAGGAGTATGGATGAGAGGATCCCTAAGGTCTCTTCTAACACTGAATCCTATGGACTTCCTTCAGGTGCTGGTTGGACCAGATGATCTCTGAGGGCACTTCAGACCTTCAGATTCCATGATTTCGAAATGAGGTTTTCTAGCTCTTTTCCCCATGTCCCAAACCTCTGTGTTTATATTTCAGAGTTACATTCTCCGGATCACACAGGTCATTTCCCTGCTGCTTACATTTTCTCATTCATCAGAGTGAAAACTAATTCCAAAAGAGAAGAGAAAAAAAATGTTGACTTAATATTTTATTTGATCCAGCTTTATACACTTACTAGCTATGTGACCCTAGGCAAGTCACTTAACCTCTGTCTGCCTTTGTTTCCTCATCTTAAAAGAAGTGGGGGGCGGTGATGATAGTTTCTTCCTTCCAGGATTATTTTGAGGATCAAATGAGATAATATTGCAAAGGCAAATTTGGGGTATGCATTATTATTATTTGAGTATTTCACTGAAGAAAGTATCCTTGCTTTGAGGTGCACATAGTATGGAGGCAATGGAATTAGGGGCGGGGGTGGTCATGGAGATTGGTCTTTTGTTGCATTTATTTATAACCATCTCAGGAAGAGATTAAGTTAGTTTTATGTTCCTAAAATTCTGCATGGAAGAGATCCATCCATTATTCAGCTTATGGTTCAATTAATTTCAATTTAATAAATACTTATTGAGTACTTATTGTGGGGAGAGTCCAAGACTGGTAGAGATACACAGGTAAGATAAAACTCACCCTTAAGGGCCCTCATGGAGGTTATGGGTTAGTTAGGGCCCCTTAAAGAACCTTGATGGGGGACCATGCTATTTTATTGGATACCATCCTTTTCCTTGGGTACCATAAAAAACTGAGGAAGAAGGTATATTTGTACTTTTTGTTCTAAGCCTCCATTCCTCATTCCTCCTCCCTCTCCCAAAGCCCAAACACATTTTCTATTTTCATGGAATTTTTCTTTTTGTTATATATCTGTGGTAGTGCTGGTTTTGCAGGCTGCCAGTAAATTTTAAAATTGTTCCACCGTTGCTTTGTGGCATGTTAATTAAAAAAAATAGATTATATACAAAATGCATGGTAGTTGAGAAACATTTTTCTTTTAAATTTACTTAAGAAATAAGGATCTGTGTATACATTTGGAGTTTGTTATATGTCACATTAGGACAAAAAAAGTGTTTACCCACTTGACTATCTCAGATGGTTTTTATTCAAAAGATAATGAACTGAAAATATAGGGCTAAAAAAAAAGAATTCCCTACCTTAATTTGGCAATACCTCCCCTCCCCCATTTCACTTGAATAATAAGTGTCAGTGGCTGAATGATAGCAACCACAATGCTGGCTTAATTGCATGATCTTTAGACATGGAACCAACTTGATAAGTCTGGGGGAGTAAGTACTACTAATAATATTTGCCCCGTATCTCTGCAAAGTAAGGCATACAAGTATTACTATCACCCTCAATTTACAGAAGAAGAAACTGAGACTCAGAGGATGGAAGCAATTAGCCCATTATCCTACAGCTAATGATTGTCCAAGTCAAGACTCAAATTCTGGCCTTCTTCCTCCAAGCCTGGCATTCTTCCCACTCTCCCATGGTGCATGGATTTGGTGAAAAGGAATTATTGCCATTAGGGTTACATATATAGAGAAGTCAGGATCTACATTTTCCTCATGCCTGTAAAGTACAGAATAGGTTTCAAGAGTTCCATTTTTATAACTTTCTTCCTTTAATTAGGTCAAACCTTTCAAATTTTCTAGATTGTCTTTTTTTTTTTAAACTATGAAGGATTTTTCCTTTAATAGCTCAAAGGAATTAGGAAGCAGTATGGTCCAGCTGAAACAACGTTAGCTGTAGTGTAAGAAGATCTGGGTTCATATCTTACAGCTGACACTTTACTGCCTTCATGGCCTTGAGCAAGTTGCTTAGCATTTGGGCTCTCTTCCTAACTCTTCACATTTTCTCTAACATGTCATAGGGGCCTTCTCACCCTAGAAATTCATTCTTGTCCTTGACCTTCCAACAAGGAAGAAAAAAAATACATTCTGCCCTTGTCTCCTCTTCCTCTGATGGGTTGGTATTTCCCAGAACCTCCATTTTCAAGTAAATGCCCTGACCCACCATGTCTTCATTCCTTCCTGGTCTCCATTCCTAACTTTGCAGACTTTCTCCTTCATTTCTCCCCACCCCACCCCCTGTATGGGTACATTCTATGGCTTTCCCTTTCCCCCTTCCTTTTAGGTGTTATATTCTGTCCTTAAAATATAAGTTCCATGAGAGCATGAGCTATTTTTCTTTGTTTGCATTCCTATTTCCAGCACTTAGCATAGTGCCTGGCATGTGGTATTCACTTGATAAATGCCTACTGACAGTCTTCCTGGGCCTCAGTTTTGTCATCTGTAAAATGAGCCAGTTGGATTAGCTGGCCTTGAGGGTCTTTTCCAGCTCTAGCCTCCTTTGGGAGAAAGAGTTAGTGAAAAGCTTTGATTGGGTGTTGGAGCAAGATCATAATGCTACTCTTTACCTGGTAACTTCAGAAATATCCCACGGGGCCAGAATATTAGGTAGTCCTTGTGTGGGCAGAATTTGAGGGTCAAGACATTTTAGTCAATGCATCATCTCTGCCTCATAAGAGGCATTGTGGTATAATGGAAAGTGAACTAGATTTGCACTTTAAAGTCCTAGCTTGGCCACTTGCTGGCTATGTGTCCTTAAACAAATTTCTAAGTTACTTTAAGACCTACTTTCCTCAATTGAAAATTGAATATAACAATAATATCTTCATTTCCTATCTCCAAGGTATTGTGAGGAAAGTACTTTATATAACTTAAATGCTATATAAATGTGATTGGTTATTCTTATCCTCCCCACCTTGGAAAAATGAGGGCTAACACTTGGGTCACTGAATAACAGCTGTCATTCTAGCAAAGTTGTATCGATCATTCAACCTTGTCAATGGGGTAATTGTGGTTGGAATTTGCACTGAATCAGGTTTTAGGGTGGTGTATCCCTGTAGGAACCTGACTTTGTGATTTCCTACTCCTCCCAAGAAGTCAGGATAGAACAGGGATGGCCAAATGATATATTTCAAGACCCATTCCTGAATCTAACAAGTTAGAATTAACCTAAAAGAAATCTACCTATGGCGAAGTAAGGTTTTTTCAAATCTTATTTTCTTCTTTGTATATATTTGATCCTATTAGATCATAAGGATAGGGATTGATTGTGATTTTTCATCTTCACATTTCCAGTGCTTAGTATGGTACTTGGAACGTTGAAAAAACAAAACAAAACAAAAAACCAGACTTGTGATTTCTTTAGCACAGGGAACTTATGGTGAGTGAATTCCCTTTCTGATGCATTCAGGCAACAGCTCTTCAACTTCAAATCTTAAGACAGTTGCTTGGAGAATTGGGAGGTGAAATGATTTGACCAGGATGTATCAAAGGCTGTATCTAGACCCAGATGCTCCTGATTCTGAAGCTAGCTCTGAGGCTACTAGCTACCAGATCAAGCTGCTTCTTATATGCTGCACACAGTAGACATTTTATAGATTCTTATTGAATGGAATCAAAGGAATATGACTCCTAGGTTGTGGGACCATTAGAAGGATTCTTGATTTGACACCAAGAAGGGAAGAAGGGATAACAGTAGAGGTTCTGATAGGTTTGGTATGGGAATTAGCTCAACAGGCCAACAGGCTTTTATTTCTATGCCTACTTATACAGGAGATGCCATTTGGTGGATTCCATAGGTAAAGGTGTGGGTAGACATCTTTCTTAGTAATATTTTAATTTTTTATTATATGTAAAAGCAATTTTAGCATGTTTTTTAAAATTTTAAGTTATAAATTCTTTCTTACCTCCAATCCCTTCCCCCTCCCTAAGATGGCAAGCAATTTAATATAGGTTTACAAATGCAGTCATGCAAAACATATGGATACCTTTCCTAATTAAAGAGGCTTTTGTGGATTTTGGCTTCTTCAAAAATTGAGGACAAGGTTTTTGGATAGCAGGGTCGCATTCATACCTGTATTTGATATATACATATATTTATATGGTATTGTATAGGTATACATAAAGTATCGCATGTATATGTATACACACATATGCCTATTCAGATGCATACATATGTATGCATACATACATATGTATGTACATATACAATACATATAAAACACATACACATACATGACAATGAAGGAGCTCAGTGGACAGAGTGCCAGGCCTGGAGTTAGGAAGACCTGAATTCAAGAAAGACCTCAGATGCTTACAGGCTTTGTGACCCTGGGAAAAATGACTTAGCCTTATTTGCCTCAGTTCCTCATGTGTAAAATGATCTGGAGAAGGAAATGGCAAACTGCTCCGGTATCTTTGCCAAGAAAACCCCAAATGAGGTCACAAAGTATTGGAAATGACTGAGTAACCACTGGTCTATATCTATATGTTAGGCTCACGACTGGAACGCATGCACAGCAGGCATGAATGATCAGCAAATTCGCCTGTTCTTCTGTTTGCACTTGAAGTCCACAGGTCAAATTCAAGTTGTCTGTTTTTTCTGATTCTGACTTTATGTGTCATCACACATGTTTTCATATGAAAATGCTGAGTAAACTCAGGTACCTGGTATGAAGGGCAAGACAATGAAATTTAATTTTATGGAATTCAAATATAGTTTTATTAGTTAAAGGATGCTCAAGATCTGGAATCAAGTCACAGCCTGCTAGATGAAAAGGTATTACTCTTCCTTGTCTTGATGGCAACCAACCAACCAACCAGCCAACCAGTCAGCAAATATCTGTTCTGTTCTTATTCTGCATCAGGCATTGTCTTACCCTCTGAGGACGCAAAGACAAAGATGAGCTATTCTACCATCAGTGGGCTGCATCCATCAGGAGAAACAGAATGCATGTGTGTGTGTGTGTGTGTGTGTGTGTGTGTGTGTGTATAATATATATATATATATATATATATACACATATACACTGTATATATAGAATATATACAAAAGGAACACAAGATAAGGGCTGGTAGGTACTAGTGGGGGTATAATTAGGAAAGGTATCATGTAGGGAATGGAAAGGCATCATGCAGGAGATGACACTTGAGCTGAGTTCTGAAGGAAGCTAAGGATTCCAGTCCCACTCCATTCCAATTCCATTGAGGTAGCTAGGTGGCTCAGTGGATAGAGCGCTGGGCCTGAAGGCAGGAAGACCTGAGTTCAAATCTGGCCTCTGTGACCCTGGGCAAGTCACTTAACCCTGTTGCCTTAGTTTCCTCATTTGTAAAAAGGGCTGGAGAAGGAAATGGTGAACCCCTCCAGTATCTCTGCCAAGAAAATCCCAAATGGAGCCACCATTGGGGTTGGTGGACTTGACTGGACATGGCTGAAGCAACTCAACAACCATGAAAGGATTCCAAGAGGCACAAATGAAGAAGGAATGTTTTCCAGTGTGAAGAACAGCCTGTGCAAAGGCATGGAGACAGGAAATGGTATATAACATGTGAGGAACAGCATGAAGACTTTTTGATCTTCGGCTGTGACATATGGTGTACTGGAATGAACACTAGCCTTCCAATCACTACATCTGTTTTCAAATACTGGCTCTGATATTTCCTAGCTGTGTGACCTTAGACAAGCATTTGTTAAGTTCCTGCAATGCACTAGGCTCTGTGTTAAGGATGTTACATATGCTGGCTCCCTTGATCTTCACAGCAATCCTATGGGGGGAAGTTCTAGTATTATCCTCATTTTACAGTTGAGGGACAGGTTAAGTGACTTAGTCAGGGTAACACAATTGAGAAATGTCTAAGGATGGATTGGGATTCAGCCCTCTATTCATCCACTGCTCTATCCACAGTCTCAGTGTCCTCATATATACAGTGGAAGTGGATAATAATTGTGATACCTTCCTTATGGGGTAAGAAAAATACTTTATAATTCTCAAAAATCTATTTCTTTTTCTTCTTCTCTCTACATATATGTACATACATGGCCTTAATAATATATACTGTATATGTTTTCTAAATAGCATATATGTATACATTTCTCTCTGTATCTCTTATCTCTGTCTCTATATCTTACATTGATTCTACTATACATATGCAACTTTGATTATCATGATGTTGTCAGTGTGGCTACTACCTTCAGTGATATAGATCACAATCTATGGATGACTTCTTATCCTGTGTGATTTTTTTCTGCACCCCTCTGTAAGGTCTACAGTAGGGATCTGTCCCCCCATGTGGAAGACATTCCTTTATTCCTCTTGACATGGCATGGATGATAGTGGAGCACAGAGTATACTGCTTATTCCTCAATTGTCCTATATGATCAGTACTCTGTTTTCAGGTATGTGTCTTTTGAATGATATCTTTTTGGTCACTTCTGCATGTTTCTTCATTAGTGATTTGCTTCAGGGCATTCACTGAGCCTAAACCATCCCTTTCTGTTTCCTTTTGTATGAACTGTGACTTTAATGCCCTGGAAACTATGATATTCCATGATTCATAAATTAGAAAAATCTTAATGTTAAAAAGATGGGCTCTTAAAAAAATTCGGAAAGAATCTTAGAGTCACTAAAAACATATTGTAACTTTTCAAATGTAATCCTTGCCATTGTCCTCCTCGTCGGCAGTTTGGGGTTCAGTTCATTGTGTATTCCTTGAGAGATATACCGATGACTAATCTATCTAATTGTACCTTGTTGCTCAATAGACTTTCTTACAGCCACGAAATTCTTTTGAGCACTTATGTATTTCCTTCAGTAGTCTATGCAATGTTTTGTGCTTAATTCAATCAATACGATGTCATTCACAAATAAAAGTATCTGGGGAACCTCACCAATTTTAAGGACTACCTCTTTAATCTGGACTTTTCACTGGACACCCTCCAAGACATTAGCAAACATCTTTGTCAAGCTTAAGTCTCCCTACTGTATGTCTCATTTGATGTTTACAATCAGAGGGTCATCAAACCAAATTACTTCTGTGCTGCATCTGTCAGAGACTTTTATAATTTCATAATTTCATGAGAGATACCTTTTTGGAGTCTTTAAGGGAGCATTTAGAGCTCCCAAGCAAAATACTTTTGTATAGTCAGAAAACAGTGAACACAATAGGATCTTGTATTTTCTGCTGCTTTTGGCTGGTTCTTCTAAACTGATCTTTTGGAGATTATCATTTCTACAAGCCTACCTGCTTCCTCCTTGAACTTCTATCAAGGATGCCTTCCATATGTATGTAGATTATTTTTACGAAGATTCTGTATATGTGGGAAAGTAGACATGTCAATAGATAGGAATATGTTCTTCCTTGTCTTTCTTCAGTCATGAGAAGGTCCATAGAGTTTTCTAAGCATCTTCTCCCTTTTCCAAATATCTAAAGAATCTAGCCCTTGAGAGCCTAACAATTGTGTTGCCATCGTAAAACATTGCCCCCTATATAATACTTATTCTAGACCAACTGTTTCCTCATCTCTATTTTCTTTAGTGCCATTTCTACTTCTTCATTTGGGCAGCTAGTTGGTGCAGTGGATAGAGCACCCGTGCAGGCATCAGGAGGACCTGAGTTTAAATCTCACCTCAGACACTTGACACTCAGTAGCTGTGTGACCTTGGGCAAGTCACTTAACCCAATTGCCTCATCCTGGGTCATCTCCAGTCATCCTAATGAATATCTGGTCACTGAATTCAGATGGCTCTGGAGGAGAAGTGAGGCTGGTGACCTGCACAGCCCTCCCTCACTCAAAACAAGGTCAAGTGCAAGTCATATCATTATTTCTCTGATGGCATGGTCTTCTTCGGCAACGAAGGATGAACACACTTCCTCATTTAGCATACCAAGCATTGTGAATTTAGAGTGCCTCCACTGTCACTGATAAAGGGAAGAGTTTGTTACAAAATTCTTGATATATCTTTTCTCTTTTTGATCTATGTGTCATCCACCTCCCAATTTTATTCTTAATAGCTTTAGGGATGATCTGGCTTAAATAGGTCTCTCAACAAGTTTTCTATGAACTTTTTTCCTCTCCATTGCTTCTCACTGTATTATTAGGTGTCACTCTTCATAATCTTTTCCCATGTTCCTCCATAAGATTTTAGAATCAAGTCTATATTCTAAAGTTGTGTTGCTCCTGGTTGCCATATTTCTCTGCTTGGCAAGAACATGAAGCATTTGCTGGCTGAGATGGTTCCTGTGTTTCTGGTTTCCTTATTGTGGTGACTGATTTGTATCAAACACCCTCATGAAAATGACTGTAGCCAATGCTGATCTCTGCTCTTTTTAGGAAACTGATTTTTCATTTTGGGACATCAACAACTAAATGGAGCAAGTTATTGTTGCCTTATTAGCATACCACTCCTTCTAATTTTTTTCTAATTTGGTATCAATTTTGACCTTTGCTCTAAAGAGTTGATGGTACAATTTTACACAGATAGTTGACTTGAAAATAACTTCTACATCAGTAACCATTCATTTCCTGTATTTTTGAATATAATCAATTTTCTTTCTTCCTCTCTTTCTCTTCTTATTCCTCCTCCTCTTCTTTCTTCCTTCCTTCCTTCCTTCCTTCCTTCCTTCCTTTCTTTCTTTCTTTTTCTTTCTTTCTTTCTTCTTTCTTTCTTTCTTTCCTTCTTCCTTTCCTTCTTCCTTTCTTTCTTTCCTTCTTTCTTTCCTTCTTTCTTTCCTTCTTTCTTTCCTTTCTTTCTTTCTTCTTTTCTTTCTTTCTTTCTTTCTTTCTTTCTTTCTTTCTTTCTTTCTTTTCTTTCTTTCTTTTCTTTTCTTTCTTCTTCTTCTTTCTTCCTTCCTTCCTTTCCTTCTTCCTTTCCTTCTTTCCTTTCTTCTTTCTTTCTTTCCTTCTTCTTTCCTTCTTTCTTTCCTCTTTCTTTCTTTCCTTCTTTCTTTCCTTCTTTCTTTCCTTCTTTCCTTCCTTCTTTCCTTCTTCCTTCTTCTTTCTTTCTTTTCTTTCTTTCTTTCTTTCTCTTTCTTTCTTTCTTCTCTCTTCTTTCTTTTCTTTCTTTCTTTCTTTCTTTTCTTTCTTTCTTTCTTTCTTTCTTTCTTTCTTTCTTTCTTTCTTCTTTCTTCTTCTTCCTCTTCTTCCTCTTCTTCTCTTTTTTTGGCACATTTGCCATTTGGAGTTTGTCATTTTCAGGGATTCCTGACAATGTTCTTGAAATATCTGTGCTAGATAGCGCTGAAGTTTCTACATAGTGTATATCTTTGGCCATTTTCATTTATTGCTCCTGAATTATATTTTTAAACACTTTTTCCATTCTCCTCCACCTAATACTCACCTTCCTATGGATATTATTGAATATTAAGGAATATATCATTTTGATTTCAAATTGTTTGTAGAGTCCTCTACTTCTTTTCTGCAACAGATGTTGAAGCATAGGCTGCAATTATCTTCACGGTGGTCTTTTTGCAAATAATTATCATGAATACTGCAATATGAGATGACCATGAAATGTTTCTTGTTGTCTTTGGATACATGATAAAACCAATTCTGCCAACTCCATTATTTGCCTCTCCATTGAGAACCTGTAAGCCCTCCTTCCACTTAACTGCAACTTCCTTTTGGTTTTCTGGTTTCATTTATACTCAAAATTATTGATATGATTAATTTCCAGCAGTGGTATGTTGTAAGGGAATTGCCAACCCCCAGCCTCTTTCTCCTCCCCTCAGACGACATTCACTGGTCACGACTCAGGTAAACTGAGGGAAGACTGGTAAGGCATGAACAAGATGGCACTGGGAGGTAGGGTTCTGCCCCTGTTTTGCTCAAGGCTATTTTCCCAGGCTTTTCTGAGAACAAAGAAGCCCAAAAATGTTTTTCTTTCTTGTGGCTATGTGTCCACACTGGGCAGTCCTGGTTTAAGGTAAATTACTTCCTTATAAGAGCAAACTAATTGGAGATAGGTTCACTTAGAGCACTGGTGTCAGAGAAGAGATAAAAGCACCACTCATTGCTTGAATAAATGGAGTTCTTACTATCTTGTCTCCCGCCTCAGTCATTGCTTACAGCTAAACTCCCCCAGGGCCTACAGGCCTCTGCTGGTCAGATAAGCCTGTGGGCCCGAGAGATCTGGCTCAGACTCCCGGGGTCCCTAACAGTATGTCTATTCAGTCACTGTTCAAGAAGAATATTACATTTAGATTAATAACAGTTAAATCAATATTGGTAAACAATTAAAAACAAAACCAAACAAAATACAACTTCTTGCCTCTTAAAACCCTCAGCCTACCATTTTACCACTCTATGATCATGACTGCAGAAATGGAGGGGCATTTTGCATAAGACCATGGGCCATTTTGAATTTTTTTGGGGCCAAAGAATTGACTACCAAAATGCAACCCCAAAGTGATGGCTTTCCATAATTAGCAAGAATGGTCTTTTTTGGGGGAGGGTCAAGACATACTCTATTGTTGGAATCTTAATTAAAGTCTTTCCAATGTTGTAGAACATCCCAAGAGTTTGTGCTCTCCTGCCATAGTCTTTGAAAATCCATGGTCATCTTCACACCATGATTAGGTATCAGAGTAGGATTTTATGAAGAATATGCACACATATTTACATGCATGTATATATACACACACATGTTTATGTGTGTCTATGTAAACATAAAATTTAAGTAGAATTTAGAGCTAGAGGAGAGCTTAGATGACTGTTAGTCCAACTTTTTAGAGAACAGCCAACAGATCTAGAGAGATGGACTTCATCTTGCTTTTAAGGACCTATAGACAACGATCATCTCTGTTCAAATACTAATATTTCATTTGCCATCCTTTCTCAGCCCACTTCTTAGAATTGTTAGCTTCCTTCAATAATCAGCTCTAGCACTACCTCCTACATGATGCATTTTCTCCTCCCCTCAGATGCCAGTGCCACCTGAGATTAAATTTTATTCATTTTTTATGCTTTTACTCATCTGTGTACATGCTGTTATTGACCAGTATAGTATGAACTCCACAAAGGCAGGGACGACATTGGCGTTTTTCTCTTTGTATCTCTAGCACTCAACACAGTACCTGGATCTGGGTAGGCATTAATAAATGTTGATTGAATTGAATGGAAATACTTGATTACTCTTCTAGGTATTTGGGACAGATCTCTCTCTTAACACTGAATTAAGTAATTTCGTGCTAATTAAATATCACTTCAATAGGGGCAGGGGCTGTGCCTGAGATTTCGTTGATCTAGGGAACTCTCTGGATGAGGGAACTTCTACCTATGCAAGTTGGTATGTCTCTGCAATATCTAATTTTAGTAATTTACACAAAGCACTGAGAGGTTAAGTGATTTTCTCAGGGTTGCACTGCATATGTTAGAGATGTAACTCAAACCTATATCTTCTTTGTTCCAAGGCTAACTAGCCATTATACCATGCTGCCTTTCAAATTGTTTGATTATCTTTTATTTTTAAAATAGAGTTGAATGATATCTTTTGTTTCCATATTTCCTACATTTTCCCTCTGTATCCTTATCATTTCCCTTGCAGGAGAATAATCCTTTATAAAGAGTTATGTTTATTTTTTTAAGAGGGAGAAAATAAAATAAAATTATTAATTGATTGATCTCTTTTTGGGGATCAAGCTTGTTCCTTAAAATTCTGCAACATTTAGTTTTGCTTATTTTTTAGCTTATTGTTTTTTCCACTTATGTCATAATAGTCATTGTACATTTTGTTTTCTTGACTACTCTTATTTCACTTTACTTCAGCTCCTTTCATTGTTTCCTTGATTCTCTTCATTCATTGTGTCCATCACTTCTTAGAGCATAGTACTATTCATGTATCGCATTTAGTTTAGGCAATGCTCAATTGATTGGGCATCTACTTTGTCTCTAGTTCTTTGCCACCATGAAAAGTGCAGTTATGGGTATTTTGGTGTACTTGGAGACTTTATTTTTGTCAATGGTCTCCATGAGTTATTTGCTAAGCGGTGGAATCTCTCTCAGGGTATTGGCATTTTAATCACTTGATGTGCATAATTCCAAATTGTTTTCCAGAATGTATTTACTGGTTAACAGCTCCACCAACAATGCATCAGTGTGATTTTACAAATATATTCATTTATCTTCAAAAGGAACACCATTTAGCTGGATGGATCTTAAATGAACCCTCCACTAAAATAAGATACTTCTACTTTAGTATCTCCGTATGCAATTTAAGTTTCTGTGTCCTAAGGATAAGCATAGGTTTCCCATTATTTGGAGAGGTAACTTCTGATTTCATTGGTGTAAGGAGTTCCTAAACTAGAAAACTCCCTCTATCAATGGGAAACTAGCCCTTTGTCTGCACAATATAGCCTTAGAGATTTGTTTGGGTCATTGGGAAGTTATGTGACTTGCCCAAAGTTGTACTGCCAGTATATCAGAAGCAGAACTTCAGTCCAAGTTTTCCTGGGTCTGAGGGCCATTATCTTTTATGATGCCATGTTGCTTCTTTCCTCATTGGGACAAATCCTAATAGATGACTCTCTTTACTGTAGTGGTGCTCTTTCCATCTCACTGATAATCAGATCAATGATCAATCAATCCTTATTAAGCACTTACTATATGTCAGACACTGTGCTAATCCCTGGGGACAGAAAAAGAGGCAAACTACAGTCCCCTCAAGGAACTTCCAATTTAATGGAGTAATAGAAAAAAAAAATTAAAACATTAATCTTCCAGTCAGAGGACCCAAGTCCCCAAGACCCATGGCTCTACTGCTTTTAAGATTGTGTGCCTGGTCTGGATCACTTCTTGTCATGGATCTTCAATTTTCTCATCTGCAAAATTAGATAATCTCTAAAATGCTTTACTGTTGGCACCCTTTGATGCTGTTTTTCCCCTACTTTTGGTAGGAATAAACTCTCTTATTCAATGCAAACTCTTCTTTACCTACTTGATCTAGTGACTTCCTCACCTTTTTGCATGCAAGGTCTGGGGGCCATGGATTGGGGTGGTGAAGCCTGAACCTGGGACCATTCAGGGCCCCATCTTGTCTCATGGACTCAGGCTTGCATATATCTTTCATACTCCCCTAGGCAACAGTCATCAGAATGAGGCAGACAACACTTTAATATATCCAGGAAGAGGCACAGGTTACCCAGTTTGGAAGGAAGGTAAGCTGTGGTTGTCATGATCTTTTCTCAATACATCCCCATGTTGTGATTTGGGAAGGGGAACCAAATATGGGGGTCTCTGAGGACTCTGAAGCCACTATGTAAGGAAATACATCACACCACAGTCATCAGGCCTCAGGAAGATACATTCTTAGAAGCCAGCTTGTCTGCATTCCACCTATAATTAGCATCTGAAATTTCTAAATGAACTGCCTAATCAAGTAAATTTAGAAAACTTATTGTGAAGTGTTACCAAATCCTCTCACTCCAACTGTCCATGCACACATGTACACTACCTTGCCTGGCTTGCTGCTTATGCATTATGTCTGGCAGCTACGAAGACATCCCATTTATGTGATCTATAATGAGTTTATTAGCGTCTCACTGTCTTGTTGCTATTAAGTTTTATCAGTTTTAGCTTCAAGAGCACAAGGTTAAATTTTCAATAGAGTTTTCATAAAGTTTAAGTGCGATAAAGATTGTTAAAAAATGTGTTCAAATAATGGAACACTGTAGTTAGTGGGGAAACCTTTCTTCCTTGTCTTCTGTAGGGTTTGGACCTATTATTTAGAATTGTAATGCTTCTCTTATTTTCAAAATGGTAGCAAAGGAATGACATTTTATTTTATTTTTGCAAACTTATAAAATGGTGGCACTAAATGTTAGGAATCGACCAAAAACTATCAAATTTAGCCCATCCCATCTGCTTGGTATGTGCAGTTGTGGCACTCGGAGACGAGATGCTGATATCAGGAGGCTACTATCGCTGTCCTAGTATGTGCCTGTGAGCAACCGTTGCTTTGACCTGGAAAATAAGGATTGAGAAGGGCAGAGGTGGAGGGAGGACTCCAGTAAATTATATGGGATGAGTTATGATATTATTTTCTCTCTGTACCCTAAGATAAGCAGGTCCTCCCTGACAATATGTGTTCCCATAATAGAATATTATTTACCTGTATCTCTTCTGTAGTTCTTGAGCAATTTTTAGAAGGAAACCAATTCAGGAGTTTCTTCAGTGGATGCAATCAGAATAAAGTGGGCCACTTTTAGTTTAAGAGAAAAAAAAAGCCCACAACAACCAGTAATAGGCTGAGTTGCTATTATAGAAAGTTTATTATTATTGGTATATACGCTAGCTGGGGGCTTAAACACAGAGCAGCTGGGTAATTTAGCTAGCTCCTGGATCCAATTAAAAAAATCTATGTTGTGTCCACAGTAGGGGAATGGTCATAGCTGAGAAAGTACTATATATTAGATTGTAACACACCTGTGGCATGCTCTCGGTTATAAGCAGTTTGGGATGTAGGGTGCACTAAATCCTCTCATTACTGCCTTACATAAGACAGACACTTGAAGCTGTTTCACATTTATCTGAGATTACCAGTTAAACTCGTTAAAAAGCAACTTGTTCCCTCAATTGGATGTTGGGAAGATTTCGGCGTACTTCAGCATTCACGACAGCGTGGCTTTGATTACGGAAACGATCAACTTTTTTAGGGGGAACCTTCTCTAACTTAATTTACGACTTTCGCAGAATGGACCTAATGCTGGGACATTACGTATTTCTGTAACTATTGTACCTGGTGTCAATAAAGGCACATTTAGGGAAATCTGAAATAAAACTCCAGGGTGTTTTTGTTCTTTGGGGAAGGAATGCACCATAAACATTTTGGGTTTGAGCCAAGAGCTTTGGCTGATAGTGATTGCAAATTACTGTAGTATGTATGGATAGATTGCTGGTGGAACACTATTTGAGGAAACCTGTATTTTATAGAATGTCACTTCAGTGCATAATCCAGACAGAAAAAAATAATTTAGGCACCAGACACTATTCTCTTGGAGGAGGAATATGAAGCTTTTTTTTTTCCCCTTTTCAAAAAAGCTCTGAATGTGGTTTGTTATTTAATAATTATTGCATCAATCATCAGTATCAATACTTAACAGGAACATGATAATGTAGCCGGTAGGTGAAACAGCTATTAAAAAGTGTAAAAAAATGATTAATAGGATTGGGAGGGGTATTAATGTTCTCCAATTATTTAATAGCAAGTACTTATTTTTTGTATGTGTTTATTTTTAATAATCAACTGTAATATTAGTTTGCAAAAATGTAATTGCTTCTTAATTTTGAATCTCAGTTTCTTTGTGCTGGGTACAAAGGTAGTGCATTTCTGTACTTATTGTTTGCAGCACTCTGGGTAAAAAATCACGTTCATTTCAAGAAGCTGTTATGGTATTGATTCTGGTAAAGACTTCCATTAACTGACCAATCTAAATCTCATAAGTGATGTCAGGATAGTTATGCATTCGCTTGGTTCAAGTATTCAGCCATTATGTTAGAATGCAGGCAGTGTCTGAATATGGCTGTTAAATTATTTCTAAATACCGAACCAGAAACAGTATAACAGTCTTGCAGTTTGAGACTGACGCAAAAGTGACAATCTGCCACCTCTTTGTTTTTTAAATATTAACGTTGTATTGGGATAGTATTTTTGGAGGAAAAACCTGTGGCACGAGAGGATAAGTGACATAAACAAAGGCAGCTGGGCTTCATGAAATAATGGAACAATAAGGCCCTTACAGCCGTTCTCATCACTCCAGTATGTTAATTAGCATTCTGTTGTGGCCGCAACACTGAAAACATGTAATCTGTATTGGTGTACTGTACAGCTGTGAACACACATTCTTTTTTGTTACTCCCTAGAGTTAGCCTTGCCATTGGCATATGCGTTTGGGCCAAAAGTCAAACCATCACCACTAAAATAGCATGCTATAGGAGCAAAATGTACTTTGTCTTTTTTTTCAATCTCCCCCCTCCCCCACTCACCCCCCCACCCCCATGCCACATGCTAACCAGTGATGTAATCTAGTATCCCAACATCGGTCTCATTTCTTCATTTTTATTTTTAATTTTAATTTTTTGCAGAAGGGTATTTGGAGGGGGCAGGGATGTCAGAAATAAGAATGCTTTAAGAGGGAGGAAGCCTCTAAAGAGTCAATTTACAAAAATCAATTTTTCCCTTTTGCATTATTTGTCTAAATGCTCACCCCCTCCCCACCCCATCCCACTCCCACCCCGCTTTCTAAAAGTATAGATTCTTCCTTGAATGACATGGCATCAAAATTCGATTCTTGTTTTGCTGAAGAAAACTAATTCATAAAATCAAGACTTGGAGAAAATAGGACCCTGGGGGAAACACTATTAGTATGCCTTTATAGAGCATTTTATATCTGGCAACAGGCTTTGCAAATTCTTTGCAGTAATTTTTCTTCACAATAACTGTGGGAAGAAGACCATATTCTTCCCATTTTGCTGATGAAGGTACTGAGGCAGGGGAGGTGTTGTCATGGCAGATGTTCTTAACAGACCTCAGGCTGTGGATTTCTGTTTCCTTTCTAATTCTTGGACCCCATTTACCACCTAGATAGGAAACTACATAGACTTCATAGGCATGTCCCTGAGAAAGGCTAAATGGAGACACTGGTAGACAAAAGCAAAGTTTTAAAGAGGCCTTTTGGAAGGGCAGGATGTCCCCCATTAGAACACTACCTCCCATGCTAGAGATTATAAAGGGTTGTTTCATTCTTTGTACAGGGTAAGCTACACAAGTAGCTTAAAATGGCATGAAGACTTTTGGGACACCTGGTATTTCTATCCCTAGTGCCTATCCTGGTACCTGGAACATAATAGGCACTTAATAAAGGTTTGTCAGTTGATTTCTGATAAATATAAACAAATTTTTGCTGGCAGTACTAACTTCTGTATCTAGGAAAAGAACTTCTAAATACCTTATCTTTCCATCCCTATGGTCTTGCCTGAGGCTTAATCAGATGACTTGGTTTGTAGTTACCATCTTCAGGAATTTGGCCCTTAGTTTTCCTTCCTTCCTT
This sequence comes from Bettongia penicillata ogilbyi, assembly GCA_023548195.1. Classification (NCBI taxonomy): domain Eukaryota; kingdom Metazoa; phylum Chordata; class Mammalia; order Diprotodontia; family Potoroidae; genus Bettongia; species Bettongia penicillata. The sequence continues at coordinate 8,105,435 of JAJHZJ010000198.1, read as the reverse complement.
CCTTCCTTCCTTCCTTCCTTCCTTCCTTCCTTCCTTCCTTCCTTCCTTCCTTCCTTCCTTCCTTCCTTCCTTCCTTCCTTCCTTCCTTCCTTCCTTCCTTCCTTCCTTCCTTCCTTCCTTCCTTCCTTCCTTCCTTCCTTCCTTCCTTCCTTCCTTCCTTCCTTCCTTCCTTCCTTCCTTCCTTCCTTCCTTCCTTCCTTCCTTCCTTCCTCCCTCCCTTTCTCCCTTCCTCCCTTCCTCCCTTCCTCCCTTCCTCCCCTTCCTTCCTTCCTTCCCCAACTTAGGAGGAAAGACAGAGACCGCTCTGGAAAAGTCACTAATCTTGAAAAAACACAGCATTGTTACAGGACTCAGGCTGACTATCCAACACCTAGTTGAGATTTTGCTTGATTGACATTGAGTTATATGATGAAAATAGTTTTACTGAGAATTTCTCTGCCCTCTCAGTGTGGGGTTTTTTTTAGTTCTGTTCTCTCTCTGTTCTCTCTCTCTCTCTCTCTCTCTCTCTCTCTCTCTCTCTCTCTCTCTCTCTCTCTCTCTCTCTCTCCCTCCCGCTCTCCCCCCACACATTCACATATGTATATGTACCCTCAAAACATATTTGTGAAAAGATAGATTTCTCAATGAAAAAATTCATATTCTCCAACTTTTAGTTTTCAATTCAGATGGAGGATATCTGGTTGTTAAAACTTTTCCCTGAGCTTCAGAATTTTTTTTTTCTGTGGTAATCTTTTGGGGGCAGATCTGACTGTTCCAAAAGAGATTAAAAAAAAAAAAAATTGGCTCCAAAGTAACTTTCGGAAGGTTTGAGCAAAGCTCCTCTTTGTCCATCTCCGGAAGATGAGAATGAACACAGAGCTCAGATTTCTTCTCTAATCTACTACAAACTTGATATTGAAAAATTACCCCCGCCGCACAAAGAAAATACAGCATCTAAGTCACTGCACTGATCAAATTTGGTTCTGCTTTTTGACTGTGGAAGAATCAAATTGTTTGGCGATTTGAGGATGTGAGCCAGTGGTCACTGGGGAACAGACTAGGTTAAAGGTTAAAAGCCCTAGCTGTTTTATCTGCTGGTTTTGGGGGTGCTGTTTGTTTGGTTTTGATTTTGACTCCAGCAGAATATATTCTTTTGAAAGACACAAGCCCGATTTCCCAACTTTCATACTTGCCTTCAGAGCACGCACGCACAAGGTGGACTCTTCTGGGAGCCCCAAGAATGTGAAACCCCTCAGTCCCTCGTGTTTCCTTTTAAATAGCATGCACAGGCAGGTCTGTGGGAGTGCCCTTCCCCTAGCCTTCCCTGCTTCTAGAAATCCTCCCCAAATAGTTAATGGCTCTTTAAATATTGAAATTTCCAAAAAAGAAAATAAGATAAGAGGCATCCTGTCAAATAAAGAGATAAGAACAAAAAAAAAATGTTAGTATCTCTCAGAATTTGTCTTCATAGTGGTAAAAGTATATAATTAATAGAAGGATTTTAGCTCCAGATGTGGCTATACTATAATAGAGCCTTATAAATGCTACAGAAAGAAAAATTACTTGGAACGAATGAAAACCAAATGAAGAGCACACCTGGGTTTGACAAAGATTGCATTTACTGACTGCTGCGCTATCACATTACAGAGAAAGACCAAGTCTTTGGGAGCAGCTGTAGAGAAAAGCCCCAGCAAATCTGCATGCAAATAGCAGCACATTGTTAACTTAATCAGATGCCGAGGAAAAGATGTGCCAGACCATGAGGATGATCCATAAACAAGGAGAGAGTCCAGAGAGATTGTGAGGGCCAGGCAGATTAGAAAGGTATACCATCAGCGGGCTGTCCTTGGGTCACAGGCAGCCCTTTCAGGCTGCCTGAAGGTTACTGTCACACCAGCTAACTTATCTTAATGTTTGGTAGACCTTATTGGAGTAAATTTGTCAAATAAGACTTGATTTGCTCTTTGAGCAGATATAAATGACGGGTATATTCTTCAAGAGGATGGAAACGTTGCCTTCCCCTCTCTCTCTTTTTTAATGGTGATATAGGTCTGGGCATTATTTCGTCCGACTCCATAACTCCAATTAAAGAATATTACTGTTTAAATATCCGGGTGTAGGAAGATAAGAAATATTACGGTGGAGTGTATAAAGAAGCCCATTTTCCATACAAAGAGTGGCTCTCTATAGATTGAAGTGCTGGGTATAAATTGTACCTTAAGAAGTTGAAGACACCTGTTATTTATATTATGTATTAATATTAATGGGGGTATATATTTAAAATCTCCTCCATCTTTGAGTCTACCATCATAAAAAATAAAAAAGTAATACTATTTAATCACCCACAGCTTAATAGAGCCTTAGTTGTTTACTGCCATTGCACTAATTGCTCTGTACTAATGTGTTTTCGTGTGATATCCAGTAGTGCTAAAAGAACAGAGATCCATAACCCATTAAATATAGTGTTTTTATGTTAAAAATATATCTGTTGTAGGCTAGGCAGCAAACAGAAGTATTCTTTAGAAAGAAGAGCTTTTGGCGACAGCCTCGCTGCCTAGCCATAGGTGTTTGCGTTGCGTCTTTTGCAGAAAGACAAAGGGGGTAATTTTTTTGGCGAGAAAACAAACCCAAGGAAAACACAACAAACTGAGTGTCATGTAAAAGAAAAGCTGCCTTTCTTTTTCTCTTCCTATAATATAAGGAAGCCCTTGCCTGGGGTTGGTGGGAAGGAAATTTTCTTTTTTTAGCGGGGGGGACATAACCAAAAAGTGAGGGGGCATCCCATAATGACATTAAGACACACAGGAAGACCTCCCCCCCCAATAATTTAGCAGGCACCAGCCATGTGGAGAGAGTGGAGGCAGCAGCCAGAACAGAGGGGAGAGAGCAGCAGCTGGGAGGGAGCAAGCGGAGGCTGGGGGCCTGGGCTCTTTGGGAGGAGGACAGGTTCGGGCTTCTAGATGAAGGAGCTACCCCATTCATATACTGTAGCCTCCCCTGCCAGAGGGTTAATTGAGTGGCATTGTTGCTGGCTGCAGAAGGAACCAACTGCCTGAGATAGGGCCCTGCAGTGGTGACTGTCAGAGTGAGGAAGGTGAGGGGAAATCGGACATAATAGCATTAATAGTAATTACCAAAGACGGGAAGAGTAACAAAGGAATGCATAAGTAATACACCGATGTCTTGTTTTTTTATTGCAAAATTAATATTCATAAATGATATCCCAGTCACTCAGCTTGCAGCCAGCATAACCAAACCCAAAATGTAGCTCTGTGACACCGGCGAGGGGGCAGGTTGGGGCCGGGGAAATGTTTCCAACAGACTCCAGCTGAGGCTGGGCCCGAGCCTGCCTTCCTTGGGCCTTCCCCTCCCTGGCCCTTCAGCAGCCTCCATCCACGGTCCTACAGAGCCACAGCAGCACTTCACCTTAAAGGGGGGGCTGGGGGGAGATAATGAGATCAATTAGATCCTCAGTCATTGAACTGGAGACAGCTGTTTGTGCGTAATAACCATCATTAGACATGGGTGAATATGGGACACTCCACTCACCAGGTTACCTGTACTCCTCCTTGCACACAGACACACACACACACACACACACACACACACACACACACACACACACACAGCAATGCACCCAAACACTAAAGAGCCCACCCTCACTAGGCTTAACCCTTTCATAGGCTGTGTTTGAATGAACACATTCCTCTTTTCTGAAGCCTTATTCGGGGATGTCTGTCCTCCTCTAACTGGCATGTCTGGGAGTGACAGCAGAAGAGACAACATCGGTGTGTGTGCGTGTGTGTGTGTGTGTGTGTGCGTGTGTGCGTGCGTATGTGTCTGGGTCTCGGAGGTGGCGCAGTGAGTTAATAAATCAAAATATTCGACTTCTCCAAAGTAGCCCACCTGGTGGTTCTCTCTTTCAGAAGTTTCAGCACCTGCTATGCCCATTGCTAACCAGCACCTTTCTTTAAAAACTGCCTTTGCTTTTCTCCAGGCTTTTATGTCTTCATCTTCCAGGTTGGCTCACTTGGTTTCCTCTGATGAAAAATATCACATCCCTCCTCTGATTCTAACCTTGCCAACTCTCCTGCCTGTATATTTGCTGACTGGTAATGATAGATCCCTGTGTCTTTCTCTTTAAGCCACTTTTATTGTTGTAGCCTCTGTGAACTTATTTCCATCAGCCCAGAGCATACTTAACAACTTTAGAGGCGATCTGATTTGGAGTTACCTTTTGATTCCCTGGTCATTTGGCTTCTTCCACTTAGCCACCTAATATTCCCCAATCTTTTTAACCAGCACTTTTAGCACAAGGAATTATCTCTGTCCTGGTTTTGTAGTCAGTTAGATCATTCATTCTTTTTTAACACTGTAATGTGATTTATGCTCTTCTGTCAACCTTTTTTGGTTCAAATTTCGGTTATGGGTTAGTTGCGCGCTGCTCAGGTCAGTCTGTTTCTGATTCCTTCTCTATCTCTGTCAGTCTCATGATGTGAGTTGTAGATAATTGCTAGTTGGAAGATTCCCCCACAGTACTGTAGGTCCATTAGAATAGATGCCCAAAGTCCAACAGGTTAACCCAGCCAGGATGACTTGGGGAGAGAGAGAAGAAAGAAAAGTGCCTTCACTCTTACAAGGAAAATTGAGAATGTTCATCTAAGGATAATCGAGTTAGAGCTGGGAGGACCTCTCAGACACCCTCTAATCCACCCCATTCATGTTACAGATTTAAAAAAAAAACCTGAGACCCAGGAAGATGAAAGAATTTGGTCATTTAGTGACTTGGCCAAGGTCACTCAGACAATGAGAAGTAGAGCCATGTGTTTATGTTGGCATTAAATGAAATATTTATAAGAATAATTAAAGTTTGTACAATACTTTGTTATCTATAAAGTGCTTTGAATACATTATCTTGTTTGTTCCTCATAATAACTCCGGGAAATAAGAGCTATGGTTATTGTTATCCCCATTTTACAGAAGAAGAAACGGAGGTTGCAAGAGGTTAAGGGGATCAGAAGACCTTGGTTCAAATCTCAGCTCTGATACCTGCTACCTGTGTGACCTTGGGCAATTAACTTACACTCTGGGCCTCCATTTTCTCATCTGTAAAATAAAAAGTGATTGACCAAATGATTTCTGAACTCCATTTGAGCTCTAACTATGATCCTATGACTGGCTCAGTGTCATATAGTTAGTAAATGTGTGAGGGAGGACTTGAACAAAGATCTCTTGACTCGAAGCCTAGTAGTCAATTGGCTAGATCTCAAGAGTTGCAGAGAGTACGGCTATAGCCTTATGCCTCATTCTTAAAGCTGGACTGTGGTGACTAATCAAAGAATTCCAGTTCAAGTTGTCAATGGCAACCTTCTCTTTGCCTTAATTCTCCATTTTCATCGTTTAATTAGTATAAAAAGAGGTGGATGAGTAGACAGGATACCCAGTTTCTAGTCCCTTCTCTCGCTGCAGAATGAAGATGGAACCGATTATCCTTTGGATCTCTGTTTTCTAACATATCTCATGGGACCTGTCTGCATAACTCGTGGAGATATTATAAGGATCAAATTCATTCATCTATTTCATCACAAACACTTATTAAATATCTACAGTATGCAGATCGTGGTAGTGAGCTGTGGGTGAGTTATAATACTTAGGTGAGACTCAGTTTCTGCTCTGGTGAAGCTTAGAGTTTAGTAAGGGGAAAAGCCTAACATAAATAATTATAATACTAAAGAATAACTGATAAATACCTTAGAGAGAGAGGCCTGAAAAATTTACTGTGGGAAATTGGATAAGGATGTATGTGAAACTCTTCCAAGGATGAGTCATCATGGGGTGGTGGTGAACCTAGGTTCTAGAAGTCTATTCCAGTGGAGTGCATGCTTTGATAGGGTCTGTTGGATTGGAAAGGCCCACTGTGGGCCTACTGAGGGTCTTTCATCCCAAGACCAAACCAGGGAAATTGGAAGAGACTCCTCTCCACAGTGATGATAGGGCAAGAAGGTTTCAGTCATATCAACTCATGTAGACCATTTAATTAAGAAACAGAAGGGGTAGAATCTTTACTGGTAGAAAATATGATATCACTAGTGAAACTTTATATCCTTAAAATTTTGAAATAAAGATGCCACTGACGCATAAGGCATTATTAACCTTCTAATTCCATCTTCCCTTGTCTACATTTCTTCAACTCCCTGTCACTGAGATAGTTTGAGTATAGTCTTTGAAACAGGGGCACAGACTTGTGAAAATTTAGAGGTCCCTTTTCGACCTAGACTTCTGAGATCTAATTATTTAATATTACAGATATAGAACTTGTATCTAACTTCATCTTTTTTATAGAGGAAGAAACAGAGACCTAAAAAGGCTGAGATACTTGTCCTAGGTTAATAAGTGATCTAGTCAGCATTCAAACCCAGGTCCTATGAATCCAAATCTGCTTCTCCTTTCATTATTCCATGCTTCTCAAATAAAATGTGTTTACCATTTCTTTACACTTATGTACCCTTCTACTCCTCCCTAGCCTTTGTCCCCTGGTTCTCAGTACATAAACCTAAGAAAATTTCCCAAATGTATTAGAGGTATGAAAGGACAAAATAGATGAAACTCCTAATTTAGGAATCCTCTGTACAATACTCCTAATAGCTCATCATTCATTGATTCATTCAAAAAGCCTTTATTAAATATGTTCCATCCTCTATTTGAACACCCCTGCTTATAGGGAGCCTGTGACCTAGTAATAGGAATGTTGGCTTTTGGAAATCTTTTGGAAGGCTTTAGTTATTAGGTTAATTTTTTACATTATGCCAAAACCTACCTCTCAGAAACTTACCCATTTTTCCTAGTTCTGCTTTCATTGGCTAAAGAGAATAAATCTGATCCCACTTCTATGTGAGAGCCATTTAGTTATTTGAAAATGCAGTGGGGAGTGGCAGATCAAAAGAAGAAAATAGTTTCAGCTTAATTTCAACCTAATCAATGGTTTCAACCTAAATCTAAAAAATAAAGTTGGATTTTTCCCCAAAACATTTAGAATAAATGACTCAAGTAACATAAATTTTATGATATCCCAAATCATTAATACAGATCATACATATACACATAGACATAGATGTACACATGTGTATGTATATATATATTTTTAAAAACTAGACGTGTCTTTAATCTGTAAACTGTATGAACCTTGAATATAAAATCCTTTGGCATCGTACATTCCAATTGTTGATCTCTCTGCCTCATTTTCCTCATCTGTAAAATGAGGACATTGGAGATGATATCCACTAAAGTTCTTTCCAGCTTTAGATCGATGACCTTGAAATGAGAAAAAGAAGAGACTCAGACAATGTTCAGGTTTCCACCTTTCTCTACCAACTATGTGTTAGTCATTGCCATTTATTAAATGCCTGCTGTGGGGGGAACCCAAAATGAGATACTTTGGGGATAGTGCAAGATCAGGGCAAGAGAGAACATGCCAAGTAGCTGGGACTCTTCTGCATCATGTCACTTGTTTGATTTGTCTCCTTAGCAAAATGGCATTGACCTCAAGGTCAGGACTGATATCTTCTCTTACTCATTCCCCACTATAGTACATAGAATAGGGCTAGACACATAAAAGGTTTCAGGAAGAGATGATGATTAACTGATTTGTAAGGAGTTTGCAGGCAGTGTAGATGGTGGTGATGGTGATGGTGATGGAGGAATGGGACAGATGTCAGGACATATCTCAGTAGGCTTAGATGGCTCAGCTCAGATGTCACTTCCTACAACAAGCCTTTGCTACTGCTCCCCACATGCCTTTTGTATTTATTTTGTATATACGTATCTATATATTCTTATATGTGTACATTTCTGCTAGTATGTTATGAGTTCCTTGAGGATAGCAACGGTTTCATTTTTGTCTTTGTTATCTCCAGTGTTCAACAAAGGACTTCACCCATAGTAGGTACTCAATAAATGTTTGTTGCTTGCTTGTTTGATAAAGAATACTCATATAGAAAGATCTATGTGTGAGTGCTTGATGTTTTGGGAGATGGAAGGATGAAGAATGAGAAGCTTTATTAGGCTACCGGAGCCAGTGGAAGGGGTCCTTGGAACACAGGGAAAATTTCAGTGGATTTTGAAGAGGGGAAGGTCTTAGAGATTTGGGTATTTTAGAAAAGAGAAATATTATAAAGTCTCAAAGGAGGGAGAATGTAGAGTATGTGTTGTTATTGCTCAGTTGCTTTTCAGTCACGTCTGACTCTTTGTGAACCCATTTGGGGTTTTCTTGGCAAATATACCATTGTCCTTCTCCAACTCACTTTATGTATGAGGAAACTGAGGCAAATAGGGTTAAGTGACTTGTTCAGGGTCACATAGCTAGTAAGTGTCTGAGGCTGGATTTGAACTCAGGTCTTCCTGATTCTAGTCTTGGCACTCTATCCACTGTACCACCTCAATGTCCCATAGAGTATATATAAGGGATTGGGGTGTGTGTGTGTGGGTGTGTGGATGGGTGTGTGTTTGAGTGTGTGTGCTAGAAAACCTGGACTAGCGTGTCATGGGAAATGAAGGAAGCTAGTAATACGGGTATTTTTATTTAATTCAGAAATTTGAAAGCATTTATGGAATGTTTGCAATGGGTTCTGCACTGAACTAGGTACTTAGGAGATACTAATGGGAACCTGACACAAAAGAAGTGAGAGTACAGACACTTTCCTATCAGGGTCCTTAAAGAGGATACCAATATAAATCAAATTTACACAGAGCTCATGTGTTATATGAAGATTATTTCCCAACACATATGAAATTGTGTAATTTCACTTGTTCTTTCTTATGATAAGAAATTTTACATTTAATGAGCAAGCCCTGGGTACCATTTATTACTAGTACAGAAATTCACAGTTTAATCAGAACTGTAACTAGGGTGGGACAACAAGGGTTTTGTCTTAGGGTACTAAATTTAGAGGGTGCTGATTTGTAGGATTTCTTGCAGCATTTCTGAGGTTTTCCACCATATCTCAGCTGCTTTTTCATACTTGGAAATTCCCTCATCTCCTATGAAGTTCTTACCTTGGAACATTCCTTTTCCTCTGCAGCCCCTCTTCTCTCATTAGCCAGTTTCTTCTAAAACTACCATTTTGAGGAAATGCTCAGAACAGCCATCCCTTCATTGTTTTCATTCTGACTCTCTAGGCTTAACTACCATAACCCTATACTGGTATCATCATCTCCCTTCAACCCCCTCACCTCTGTTTTTATCTCCCTCTTATGTGCTGACTTCCCTCATTAGAATGTAAGCTTTTTGAGGGCAAGGACTCTTTTTCATTTTGCTTTTATTTATATCCCCTTTGCTTACTTAGCAGAGTGCCTGGCATACAGCAAGCACCTAATACATGCTTGTTGACTTGATTGGTTAACTATAGAAACACTAGACCTTTATACTGAGTTGCCAAAATGAATTGAAAGATTGTTGCTGTGTTTGTCCTTCATTTTTGAAGAGGAGCAGGACATCAGGGAGATGATGACATGACTTGCACTTGCCTTTGATTTAAGAGAGGGAGGACAGTGCAAGGTCACCAGCCTCACTTCTCCTGCAGAGCCATCTGGGTCCAATGGCCAGATATTCATCAGGATGACTGGAGATGGCCCAGTATACAATGGGAGACCCTGGCCCTTTTAGGCTAAGATCTTTTCAGGTTCTCACTTTGAGTGAGGTAACACCCATTCAATAAATGAAGCCTCTTTAACAAATGAGGTAAGGGATGGCCCCTTTAATCACAAAAAGAAAAAAAAAACAAACTGGGAGAAGACTCTCAGGGTTGCTAGTCAAAAGACAATTACTATTTACATTCACTCAGAGCCAGGAGGGTCCCAAAAATAGCCATTAAGTGGTGCTTGGGCTGGGACCTATTGTCCAATCTATGAGGCCCAGAGTGAAATGGGTTTAAGGTTTGGTCTTTGAGAAAGAAGTCTAACCAGTAAACCCCAAGTTAGCTAGGCAAACTTTTGTGTTTGGAAACACTGAGTTGCCAGAATGAATTCAAATAGGAAGCTACCAGATAAGTGAGCCCCTTAGCCAATACCCTCTTTCCCTTGCCCTTCTCTTCATCCCTCCTTCAACGATCTATTGCCCTCTCCAGTAACAGCCTTGAATAATACTTCTAAGTGTCTATCTCTTCCCTATGGGGTAGTGTGCTGCTCCCTCCTCCATCTCAACTAAAGGAGAATTTAGTGCTACCTGCCCTCGGCACATTTTGTAGTTCCTGTCCCAGAGGGTCAGGTACAATGATATCTAATTATGGCTGTGAGTTGAATGTTAGAAAAATCTTTTCCCTTCCCAAAGGGGAAATGAAAATGGGCCATTGTGCCTTTAAATGTGGTATGGATGATGGTGTTAAAGTCCTAGCCTTATCCCCTGATTCTTTGGAGAATAGAGGACTGGAGAGGTTTGAAGCATGTAAAACCAAATGAACTTGAGTTATGAATGGCCAGAAAGAGGTGAGACATTGAAGAGTCATAAATATTAATTTTTTAGAGCCCTATAATTCATAAATGACTTGAGTGATTTGTTTCAAACTCTACAGAGAAACTCAGCTGTGGCTAGGGCCATAAGAACTTTAGAAGGTTCCTTCTTCTCCCCCTTCCCACCTTAACCGAATGTTGGAAGGACTTCTTATCACATGACCCTTGTATGAAACCTCCAAGGCTGGCTGTCCGCAGGAGAGGCTTAGTTTTTGAGAGAAAAGGAGTTTTGAGAATAAACTCTGTCTTCTCCTTGGGAGGAATGTGGTTGTATTTTCCCCTAGCACTTGTTTATAAGTAACCTGCAGAAAATAATTAGGAAAACATTTACCCATTTCTTTTGATTAGATGAATGATCTTAATGATTGTCTCCCAGTGGAAGTGGAAAGCAGATATGTACAGCCAATTTCCATCCCCCCCAATTTATTTGCTGCTTCAGAACATTGTTATCTAACTGTGAATAAGCTTTGCAGTCGGGGGAAGCAGTCAAAACTTCCTTATTGAATTCATTTCTTGGGAGGGCCCTTTGGGGTGGGGATGAGGGGGATACAAGAGAGAAGAAATCTTCTAATTCCTTTCTTTGAATCTCATCAAAACGACCTATTTAAAATATTTTAAGAACAATTTTGTTTCTTTCCACCTTACTTTTGACTGACTGTTTACCAATGTTCTGTCATCCATTAACTCTCCTTTGTCATCAGTTCTTGTTTCTAAAGGGAATAATATTATTCCTGGAGTCCTATTTCCTATGTCACTGCTACTCAGGTAGCTATCAAAAGAAAGTTGCCAAATTTGAATTAAACGTGAACATGTCATTCTAGTGATCCGGGTACTGGGCAATTTCTCATGCATCATTTGCCTAAAGCATTTTGTATCTTGTATGGCAAAATGTCTGTAACTACAGAAAAGTTTTCCTTTAAGAAATCTGGGTGTAAAATTTACCAAACAATAATAGATCGATACATTTAAATTAGAACTTTCAAAAATTCAATAATGGTATTTACAAATTAATAAAGTACCATAAAGAAAATATCTGCACTCCCTTATTTTAGGGATACAGCTCATTTTTTCCCTCATTGATTAAGCATTCTTTTGGAGCATAGGTTGTTTGCAGTAATTTAAAGGAGGAGAGACTAAGTGAAATCTAGATGTAGAAGAGTTCTGGTTCTCTCTACTATTGGTTAATGCCAGACAAAGGCAGATAGCAATACTGAGAGGTAGGAAGACTTGGTTTTGGAGTTCTGAGGATAATTATAGTTTGGTTTTTCCTGGTTACACATGAGATCCATTTTGCATCGATGGTGGCAGTGACACCAACAGAATTGAGCGTGTTAGTCATTATTTCAGTAGCATATGGGTGTTCCCCTCTTTAAAAGAAAACCAACATCCAAAATCTTAATTTACAAAACAGATAAATTATCGACTGATTCTTCTCTTTAGAAAAGGATTCCCCACAGAGTTTCTTTATATAACAAGCTCACTCTTGTGCATCTAAAATAAGATGCAGTTTACCCAGAAAAATTGATTTACATACAACTTTTCAGAAGCACATCAACAGTATAAACCAAGGCACACCTGTTCTCTACTTAGAGCTGGGACTTGCCCAACCTCTTGGACACATTCCTGATCAATCTGACTGGAGCAGTGAAAATGGACAAGAATACAACAGTGCTACTAGATAGGGACTATTGTTCAATTTCTAGAAATAAATCTTTCCTTATTTGTCCTTTTCATAAAAAAAAAAGGATGTTAGAGATCTGTCTCATCCTCTCTACATTATCTTGGTCATCTTCTTAGATCTCAGTTTCCTCATCTGTACAACAAAAGGGTTAGACTAGATGGCTTCTGAGACCTTTTCCAGTTCTGAATCTATCACCCAATAAATATCCTACTAAAGCTCTTAGCAACATCTCTTCATGTCTTCCAAGGATGTCACAAAATTGGGGGAAGGAGACAGCAGTTACCATAGGATGCTAGATAGAATTAGAAGGAATCTTAAAAGTCAACCAGTCCATCCCCATCCCACCCTCTATTATATAGATGGATGCATGGGTAGGGAGATTATCAGCTTGTCCTGTCACACAGCTAGTAAGGGACAGAGTTAGGTTTCAGACCCAGGTCAGCTAACTCTAAATCTAGCATCCCTTCCACTGTACCATAATGTCTATCATGATTATTTGCCTATTTTTGAAAGGTTGGTAGCCGCTCCTTACCTAGCAGATAAAATATAGGGCTAGGCTTTAGCTTGAAATTAAAGATCTTTCACATTCTGGTACCAATCGGCCTTTCTGGTTTTTATCTCCTATGCCTTCCTTTCCTCAGACCCTTCTATTCCACCCAGACTAGCCTCTTCAATATGCCTCCTGAGTTCCCACCACCTCACCTCTATCCATGATGGTCCCCTGCTCCCTCCTGATCTTTAACTACCTTATTCATCTCTCAAGCCTAGATGAAATACCAGCCCTTTCAGAAAATCTCCCCTCAGTGTTCCAGTCCATATCTTGTGGACCCAGCAATTCTTGTCACTACCATTCTTGTGGTTGCCTTCCAGCACCATTTTGTCTATGTCCCATCACTGATAATCTAGTTTTGTGTGTTTTTGTCTTTTACCTCCTCAGCTATAGTTAGTGCCAGCTCCTTGCTGGAAGGTAGAAATTCACCTTGGGTTATGCTTCTTTGCACTCTCTCCACAATACCTGAGAAAATGCTAAACTCATAGTAGGAGATTAGTGACTCTTCTTGAATAAATCTCCAGTTAAACAAACTGGTAGAGCATAATGGCAACAATGATTTCAACTTACATTTAGATCCTATTTTCAGATGTATGAAACATTTTCCACACCACAACCTTATGAGGCAGGTGGTTCAACTATTACTGCACCATTTTACAGATAAGGAAACTGAGGACTCAGAAAAATCAAGTGACTTGCCCAAGGTCCCTAGTACTAGTAAGTGTCATAGCCAACATATATTTTGGTACCTCCTAGATACCTTCCTTGAGAAACAGGTTGGAATTGTGGAATGTCGCTCTTGCCTTTACTCCTATGGACTTCTTCTAATCTATAACTGAAGGCTTTCTTTTGCCAGTTGGCTTGGGTGAAATTCAGAGAGACTGGCCCTGTGACTGATATATCAATTATCTCATGACTGTAACAAGTGGAACACTGGAAGCATATTAGAGGTTGCATAGAACATGGGTGGTTTTCCTAGCTTCCTGTCAAGGCTGGAAACAGTCTAATTGATGTGCAGCAGAAAAACAGCTTGGTTAACAGAAACAAGGCCTTGTTGCTGATTGGATTTACATTTTTTTCATGGGCTATACCAGAAATCTACATGTCTCAGACCCAGCCATCCACCTGTCCTTTACATCTTGGTATCTGACAACTGCATTTCGTTATCCAATCTCTGACCAAGGGAGATGAAGGGACTGGGGCATTTCTTTCCAAACCATTTACTGCTCCTTATTGAGTGCTCAATTTGCATCTGTTGCTGATATGGAAGCAATCCCAATTTGGAAACAGTGGAGGCTGCTTTGCACTAACACTGACATAAGCCATGACTTTCAAGCTGATGACACACTCTAGATAAGGTCAAATGCTTAACAGAAAGGGACATTTGTTGGCTATATTGCTTAATCCCTGTTTCAAAAGAAGCCACAGACACTAATTACCAGTGGGATGTACTGTACTTGTACACCAAACAAAGCTCACTATGATGTCATCTCTCTCTTCCCCATCTCGCTTTCATATGGATGATAGTCATCAGTCTGTCATGGGAATGTGAACCAACTTGTACTGAATAGTCTTGAAGAGGGATTCACAACAGTTACCATGATCTCTGGTTCACAGATTTAGAGCTGGAAAGGACCTTAAGAGGTCACTGAGACCCACTCTCTGTTTCAGGAGCATGGTGCTGCTCCAGCCAGTGGGACCTGTCTTTGTTTTGGCTTATGTAGAGCAGCAGGCAGTTTGATCTATATGTAAGCATCCAGTCACAAATTTCAAAGTCCAGCAGATTTCCTGGTGACATGAGTATGAGATGAATAAAGTTGGATGGCAGTGAAGACCAGTCATTCCAAACACTTGAAAATAATGGCTCAGGAGTTCATCTTTTTACTTTGCATTGCCTTGGGAGGCCAGTATCTAGTCCTTTATTTGTTCATTCATTCAATAAGAATTTATAATGACTATGTGTCTAGCACTGTGCTATACTGGGATGATTCAAAGATAAATAAGACATGTTACTGAATCTAAGACTGGAGCTTAGTACTGTGCCTAGCTAGTATTTAGTAGGTACTTAATAAACATTTACTGAACCTCTTGGAATTTTTCAAGAACCATCTTCTGCATAAGGCAGCTAGATGGCACAGTGATAGAGTACTGGGCTTGGAGACAGAAAGATTCATCTTCCTGAGTTCAAATCTGGCCTCCGACACTTACTGACTGTGTGACTCTGGGCAGGTCATTTAACCCTGTTTGCCTCAGTTTCCTCGTCTGCAAAATGAACTGAAAAAGAAAATGGTAAACCACTCCAGTATCTTTGCTGAGACAATCCCAAATGGAGTCATGTAGAGTCAGACATGACTGAAACAACTGAACCACAACATCTTCTGCATGAATTCTGTTTTGATTCCCATAGCTATAAGTGTCCTCTCTAAAAATTACATAGTACTTATTTTGTCTGTGTGTATGTATTACCTTTATTTATATATGTAGCTTCCTTAATAGAATGAAAGTTGGTTGTTGGAGGAGACGGAGGGACTATTTCAACTTTATAAACCCCTCAGCTAGAGTTGTACCTGCTGTATGGGAGGGGTTTTACAAATGCTTGCTGATTGGTTGTTGGTTATTATGGACTCTTAGAATGGCAGAGCACGGAGGAACCTTAGATATAATCTAGTTCTAATCCCTTATTTAATAGAAAAGGAACCTGAGACACAGGAGGGCTGAGTGATGTGCTAAAGGTCCATGGCGAGGAAGTGCCATAGCTGAGATTTGAACCTCTGTCTCTTCATTCTCAGATTACACTGCAAGAAGGTCATTCTTTCCTGGGAACAGAATGGTACAAAATCCTTAGCACCCTTGGGGGAAGAATCCTTCTTAATGGTTCAAAGGATGGGGGTTAGAACCTAGGGAACTAGAGGTAGAAGGAACAAAATTCAGAGGGAAGGAGGAGTTTATTTCCTTACATTTATAAGTTTGGAGAAGTCAGGCTTTTGGTAGTAAGCTTTGTAGATGAGTAACAGTTTGCTGTAGATTGGCAGTGATCCCTGGACCAGTGATTGCGAAACACCTACTTAGAGGCTTATTTCAATAGTTTGGGGAGAAAGTTAATCAGGGCCCAAACTTGGGTGGTGCCTGTGGGAATAGAAAGGAGATCCAGGACATGTGACCACCACAAAGACATTAAAACTAAGTGGCGTTGCTGGGGAGAGCAGCTTACATTTCTATTCCTTGAGTTTGCTTGCCCAAGGATGACTAGCGTTTCTGGGAAGGAGATTGAGTGCAAAAACCTGCTTACATATAATCCCTTAATTAACCTATTTGGTAAATGAAGTAAATTGACTTCAATGAAGGAATATTGACCTTGGAGTGTTGAACTTGACACTTGATTTGGACAAGCCATAATCAATTTCCTTGGGCCTCAGTTTCCCTAATCTGTAAATTGAAGTAGTTGGACCAGGTCTAGGTCTACCACATTACAACAAATCAACTGCTTTTCAAGCCTCCCTGAAATGATTGAAGTTCACAGAGCACAGAATTTGGGGACAGTTTCTTTGAATGTTTTAAGAAAAGCAAAGGATCTGGATTCAGAACACTTGGGTTCAGTCTCAGTTATCCTACTTACTAGCAATGTCACCATACATTGAGCAGGTCATTTAACCTTTTCTGGCCTCAGTTTCATAATCTGTAAGGAAAAGGGGACAGAGTAGAGAACCTCTCAGGTTCCTTCCAGCTCTGGCACTCTGATTCTACCTAGAAGTACTTCAGAAGATAGGGGATTTTGTTGGTGTAGCTACTTAGTCCTTGTAGATGCTAAATTCCTCAGCTTGATCAAAACCTGGAAGACAGACTATGAGTTGCTGTGACCAAAATCTTGTGGCAAACCTCTTAGTGATAAGCCTCACTACACGTTGTTCTGGGACCCTATGTAGCACCAGCCCATATTAGAAGCCTTTTGAACTTGGTAGGACTTGCCTAAGCTGAAGCTTTGTTCACATATCCTTTGAGATGCCAAGGTCCCCTCTATACTACTATGAGACATCGGAAGGGGACTTCAATAGCATAGTGGGCAATTTAGTCAATCAATAAGCGTTTATTAATCACTTACTATGTACCAAGTATCATGCTACGTAGTGGATGGATACAAGTTCAAATTTACATAATTCTCCTCAATAAATTCCCCAAAGTCAGGAAAAGCAACTGTCTTTTTTATTTTCTTTTTATTTTCACTCTCCAGTTTTGTTTTTTTCCCTTCCTTCCTTCCTTCCTTCCTTCCTTCCTTCCTTCCTTCCTTCCTTCCTTCCTTCCTTCCTCTTTTTTTTCCTTAAAACTCAGAGGCAGGATAGAGTACTGTATCTGAACTCAGGAGATCCTAGGCCAAATTCAGCTTCAGCTACTTAAGTAGCTATGATCTGATCATGCACAAATTACCTAACCTTTCCCATTATCACCACTCACCTAGACTTCAACAACCTCCTGATTTGTCTCCCTGCTTTGATGCTTTCCCCTCTCCAATCTGTCCTCCACAATCAAATTGATATTTCTGAAAGCTCCTCCAAGCAGTGTCCCAATGGTCTCTTACTGGGTATATTATAGTAGGTTTTCCTTTCATGAATCAGTTGGCCTAGAGGGCCACTCTGGTCTCTTTCAAATTTCACATTCCATTATTCTATAAGCAAAAGTCTAATCATCTTCTGCTCAAAAATTATCAATGGCTCCCAAATGCCTTTGGGATAATGTATAAGCTTTTTAGTCTATTATCGAAAGCTCTTTACAATAAGACTTCCACCTCTTTTTCTAGACATTCATCTTACTCTTCTTTATGCACTATATTTTTACCTATTGTTCCATGAATTTAATTCCCATCTCTTTTTTTTGTGTGAGTCCTCCACTTCTGGAATAAGCACCTCCTCTTCTCTGCCTCTCAGAACCCCTAGTTTCCTATAAGGTTCAATTGGGTACCACCCCCTAAGCAAAGCCTACTGTGATTCCTAAATCTGACAGTTGTTGGTGCTTTCTTTCTTTTGAAACTATTTTGAACTGAGTTAACTGCATCCATGAGGTATCCCTTCTCCCCCCACTCCCTAGAATGTAACTTCCTTGAAGGCAGAAGATATTTGGGTTTTATCTATTTCCAGTGCTTGGCATGTGGTAGCTACTAAAGAATGACTTATTTTGATCTGAATGGAAACAAATGGATAACATTTTAGGGAAAACATTAGAGATGCCCAGAGGAGGACAGAAATGGAAACGGATGCCCTTCTATTTGATTTTCAAAAACTAGCATATGGGATACTAGGAGAATGCACTCAATTCAGTCAGCTAGAGCTCAAGAACTAGGGAGTGAAGAAGATAGAAGGGTTGACTTGAAGTCAGGAAGATCTACCTTCAAATGTGGCTTCAGATACTTAACAGCTGTGTGACCTTGAATAAATCACAACCCTTGTCTGCCTCAGTTTCCTCACCTGCATATGGGGAAGATAACAGCACCTACTCTCAGGAACGTTGTGAAGATAAAATTAAATAATATAAATAAAATGAAATAATATTTGTAAAGTGCTTTGTAAATTTTAAAGTGCTTTATACATGCTAGCTATTATTATTACTCAGGGTAGCTAAGTGACAGACAGTGGATAGCATGGTGGACCTGGAATCAAGGAGACTCATCTCCCTGAGTTCAAATCTGGCCTCAGACACTTCCTAGTTGTGTGACCCTGGGCAAGTCACTTCACCCTGTTTCCCTCAGTTTCTTCATCTGTAAAATGAGCTGGAGAAGGAAGTGGCAAACCACTCATTTTTCTTTTGGTTAAGAATTTGCCAAGAACACCCCAAATGGAGTCACAAGGAGTCAGACATGACCGAATAACCACAATTATTTTTACTCATTTGAAGTCATGGAAACTCAAAGGGTATGAAAGGGAGAATGAAGAACCTCAGAAATGGTTTCATTGGAGATGAATCCAAAGCATGCGCCAATGTAAAGAGTGGCTACTTCTGCTCCTCTCCCCTGTAGTTCAGGGTGTCTCAAAAGCCTTAGGGCAGTACAGTTTTAAGCTATTAAAGTCTTAAACTACTGTAAGACTTTTGGGACACACTACAAAAAATGTGGAAATTTAACACAAACTAGTACATAAAGCTATTGGCTGTAGAGGCATTAATAAAAGATCTCTAGTGGTTGGGAATTTTCTGTGTAGTTTATAGTAATCTACTCAGGAGATACTCTCCCTTAGATGAGTACTTCCTCTTGAGAAGAAGGAAGTTGGCGATTTAGAATGATCTTTCTGCTTGATCAAACTGGTGCTGGTCACTGGCATCAGAGCCTGATGAGGCTGAATATTATTTGTCACCCATGAACAAGTAGTTCCCTTGAGGGTCGTGGTGGACTTCAGTAGGGAGAAGAGAAGAAGGGCAAGTCGTGAGGAGAATATGGAAGTAGAATTCATTCTAAATCCTCCCTTGCCCAGGCTCTGAGGACTCTGTGCTCATATATGTAGCCCTGCAAATTTCCATTATTTCTCTCCATGGAGGGACCACACAGCAACTACAGTGGGGAAATCTGGGGAGTAGATAAACTTTATGTGCACCTCTGCAGTGGTTTTATAACTAGTGAATCGGGGTTTTTTTTTTTGTTTGCTTATACAGCTGCTTCTATAGGGAATTGTTTTTTAAACCAATAGATGCCTGTACAATAGAGATCAGAATTATACCAAATGTTATCTTTCTAAGGAAGGTCCAACCAAGTACCAATGGGATGCCATTGGTTGGACTGGAACTGTTAGATTTCTGAAGGTTCATGTCCCACTTGCAATAGGCATGGCTATTGTTCCATGTCACTTGAAAGGGACTTTTAAATCCAAACTTCTACCCTCCCAAATGTGTGTGCATGTGCGTGTTCATCCTTTGTGGCCAATGAAGACCATGCCATCAGAGAAATAATGACATGACTTGGACTTGACTTTTTTGAGTGAGAGAGGGCTGTGCAGGTCACCAGCCTCACTTCTCCAGAGCCATCTGAATCCAGTGACCAGAAATTCATCAAGATGACTGGAGATGACCCAGGATGAGGCAATTGGGGTTAAGTAACTTACCCAAGGTCACACAGCTAGGGAGTGTTAAGTGTCTGAGGTGAGATTTGAGCTCAGGTCCTCCTGACTCCTGCACTGATGCTCTATCCACTGCACCACCTAGCTGCCCACCCTCCGAAATACCAGCATAAAGAATGACCAAGTTTCTAATTTTAAACTAGTTCTCAGGAGGCAAAGTGTTTCCCTTTTCTAAGGCTCAGTGTCTTCATCTATAAAATGAGAAAGCTCAAACTAAATCGTCCTTAAGAACCTTTCCAGCTACAATATGACTTGATGTCACATAGTCACTTAACAGAAAAGAATGAGGAACTTTGACAACCAATAAATTTTACTATGCAATTCTATATAGTATGGTATAGTTTGATAGAAAACATTTGGTGGGGGGCGAGGTAGGGAGTCAGGAGGACATGAATTTAAGTCCTATCTTTGATACTTACTAACCAGCCGATCCCTACTACTATTGGTAAAAGAGTTGCTACCATTCGAGTTTCAGCTCTTTGAGATCAAGAGCTGGCATTTTGTTTTGCCTTTTTTTTAAATCCCTAGGCTTTAGTATCTGGTTTAATAGTAGGTGTTTAAAAAATGCTTATTGATTGATCTACAGTGATAGAGAGTTTTCTCCCCTGGGGTCCCCTCCATTGATGAAATCACAGATCTAAACCAAGACAGAATCACTGACTTCTCCGATGATAGAGTCAGGAGTCTCTGATTCCTATGAATCACCAGGTACCACTTCCCATCTCCAATCCAGCTATCACTGGCAGCTAGGTGGTGCCATAGTTCACAGAGAACTGGATCTGGAGTCAACAAGATCTGAGTTCAAAACTGCCCTCAGACATTTACTAGCTATGTTACCCTGGGCAAGTCACTTAACCTCTTTTTGCCTCAGTTTCCTCATCTGTAAAATAAGGATAATAATAGCACCTACCTCTTAGTGTTATTGTGAGGATTGAATGAGGTAGTATAGGTTAAAGTGCTCAAAAAGTGTTAGCTCTTATTAATAGAAATAATAAAAGTCTCTGAAAAGCAAGCCAACTGTAAAAGAAAAGAAGTAAGAGTGGTCCAGTGCTTTCAAATCCTGTGGAATCAGGTTTTCCTTTAGATTTCTCCAAAGGGTTTGATGGAGACATTGAGCAAGTTAACACTGTTTAGGTCTTTGAGAATCTATCCATCAGGTTTTGGAATGGGGAGCTGTTCTCTCTTGGACTGCACCTGCTCATGTAGGTGAAATTATTCTTATGATCAAGTATTCAACATCAGCTGAATCAGATTCCAATGTGGCTAGCCCAATAGCCATGAGCTGAGATTTCTCTAGGGTGGAAAGGAAAGAGTAACATATTTAATTACCAAATTTTTTCCTTTTTACACTGGTTTCCTTCCAGTTCATCAGACTCCTGAAAAGCTAGAGTCTTTGCCACCACCACCCACCATCCCAACCCCTACCACCCCCGCCACACAAATTCTACCAATTTGCTTTAATACTTTAACAAACTTCTAGACCTTACTTTGGGGTGAGGGTGGGGCTGGAAGAAAAGAGATGAGGTCAAACACAGGAGGAAATTTTGAAGTTGGATGAAATTCTCCATAGGGAAAGCTAACTTTGATTTTGTCTGACTGGATGACTAGGGCTTTTTGAAGACAAGAAAGCAGAAAATTGCAAGTTAACTCTCCAAAGGAAAAGGGCAGAGAGGTACCGGGCTGAGATGGAAATTCATCTCGAGTCTGGAGAGTGTCCTCTGGGCGCTGCACTTTCTCTTTTCTCTCTTTGGAGGCCAACACCCCACCAATCAATGATGTCTGGTCCAGTGGGGCTAGGCGGCACACGCAGGTCTGCCCCTTGAGCCGCCTGACAACATTTTTCAGCTCTGATGGTAATAGCATGATTGCCTGTGAGCTAGGCCACCCTGTACTGGCCCAAGACACAGGGGTAATGGCCTTCTCCTGCTTTGGGGAACGGGGAAGTCAGGGAGGAGGGGAGTGGAATCTCATTCCCTTACTTTTATTCCAAGCTAGTGTCTGGGCTAATCGGTGTCGTCTACAAACATCCTCATAGCCATAATCAGGATGGAAAGGAGCCATGGACTGAGGCAGCCACCCGACAGGCGCTTATTTGATTCAAGGCCTTTATCAGAGGAGACTAATCAGAGTCCAGGAAATTTTAAGATCTCTTCTTTCCCTCCTTGTGGAGTTTACACTTGTAGCTCCCATTAGTGCTAATGGGTGTTACCTGAGCAAGCCCCCGGTGCCTCCAGGGAAGAATTGATCCCTTTGATAGAATAAACAAAAATAGGCTCAAGTGCTTTTTTTCTACCTTCGGAGCTTTATCCACTGAATTAGTCTTCTGAGCTGGGAGAGCTTTATAAACCTCAGGTGCTGATTTTCCTCAAGCACTGACAGCTTTAATATTTATTCATTAAGGGCTGAGTTTTGCTTTCAGAAGCAAATGCATAGTTCCCAGGGAATCCCCCAGACTTCAACTAATAGCAGAATTTTCCTGTCTTATGCTTGTCTGTATTCACCTGGTCATTCTATTGTCCCCCTATATTGCACTGCAAAGGGTCCCTTCTTCAAGATCAGTTCTTCAGTCTTAGGCCAGTCTTCTCCCAAGAGTTATTTCCCTCAAAGTGGTTGCCATCCCCCTTCCACACACTCCCCCATTTCACACATCTCTCCTATCTCCAGTTTTGGGCACTCCAAGAAGTACTTGCTTCTTCCTAGTCCACGAGGGTAATTTCTTTATTCAAATACTTTGTGTGCGGGGCTCATCTCTTAATTTTACAATACTGTCCAGCTAGAAACAGTTGATATCAGATGAGGAGAGAGAGAGAGAGACAGAGAGAGAGAGACAGACAGAGACAGAGAGAGAGAGAGTGAGAGAGACAGAAAAATTCATGTGAGGAGAGGGAAAGATGGAGAAGAATACATTCAGAGAACGAGATTGAGAAGGGAAGGCCAAGGAAGAGGAGATATTCAGATAGAGGGAAGGAAAGGAAGAGGAGAAGGAGGAGGAGAAACCTTAGAAATAACTGAATCCAATGCCTTCAGTTTCATTTTACAGAAGAGGAAATCTGAGAATCAGAGAGGGAGATTGGGAATTGAGCTACAGAGAGGTAGAATCACTTGCCCCATGGGAAGTGGTCCTGAGCACAAGTCTTTTGGATTGAAGTCTGGTCCTCTTTCTTCTTCATCATTATGCCTTAGGTAGGCAATGTTGTGGAGTAGAAATTACACAGGACCAATGTAGAATGAAGTCATCAAAAACAGAAAAAAATAATTCAATGACCACACTAATGTAAAGGAAACCAACATTAGAAAACACTGGAACTGTTACATGCAGGACCTGAGGATGAAAGTTACCTCCTACTTTTTGGCAGAAGGTGGAGAACCATGGATTCAGAAACATGACAATGGATTCAGCATATATGGCCAATGCACCTATTTGCTTTGCTTAATGGTATTTGTTTGTTGCAAGGGTTGGTTCTACTGGGGACTTAGAAGGATTTTTGGAAAGTGACAGTGATGTAAAACAAAGACCACCATTAAACACATGTCAAAAAAAAGCAGAGGGAGGAGCAAATATTAAGACAGGGAGAACAAGAAAAGACTGAAGGAGGCAGAGGGTAGGTGGAGACTGAGTAGTAAGAGACGGAGAGGGAGAGAAGGAAAAGATTCAGATGAGGATAATGAGAAAGGGAGAAGAGCAAGAAGGGTAGGAAGGGGGAGCAGAAGGGGAAGGAGAAAGGGGAGGAGGAGAGATAGTCAAACAGAAGGAAAAAAAGAGGAGGAAGCAGAGAAGGAGAAGGAAGTGAGAGGAATATTGGGATTGGCTTAAAACTTGAATCTGAAAACTTACTTTTTATATGGTAAAATCTCACATTTAATTTTAGAACTTAATTTTCTCTTGAACTGCTAGTTGATGACCTTAAACCTTGTAATTGTGCCTCAGGATAAATGAAGTACTAATTTAGATGCTGTGGTATTTTATATATCCTGTTTTCTCCCCTTAGCCTTTAGTTTGGTTAAAGATTAGCAAAGTACATAACTAGAGAGAAGGAACTGATACAGATTATACTATGCTTTTTTCACTTGTTAGAGGCTAATGATGGAGAAGCTCTACTTGAAATGGCTTTTCCTTTTAAATGTTTTGTTGATGCTTTTTAAAAACATCACTGTCATTTCGCCAATGCTCCCCCTCAACCACACAGAGCCCTACCTTGGAACAAGCAGGTTTAATTAAGTCAAATAAATCAACACATCCTCCATGTTGGAAAACGTAGGCTTCTTTTCCTGAGATCTGCTGCCTCTGTGTGTAAATGAGAAGCAGAAGATACAGTTCACCCTTTGGTCCCTGGTCATGCTTGGATGCTTCATTGATCTGTCTTGAAGTTGGCTTTGGAGGGTACCATGGCCTTGAGGGCTTTGGACCATGTTTCTTTTCTCTACTACAACAAAAGCTGGTGCTCTTGGGAATTCCCTTCTTTTCCCTCCCAAGTGCCAAGGGGTGTCATTGAAAGTCGGCACTGAAACCAAAAGGAAACCACAAATCCTACTGGGGGCATGAAGATTTTGTGGTTGTTTCCAAAACACAAAGAGAGGGTAGAAGCAACCACTTCAGGGATTTTATTAACAAGACCACAAAGTTTAGCCTCAAAAATTTCATGCCCATCTTGAGACAGTGTGAAGCCTTTACTTGAGGTTTGATAGAAAGGTTTGAGAAGCTTTAGATGTAATGTTCATATACTAAGCTAAGAGAACACTAATAATTATCCCCAATTATCCCCTTTTTACCACAAGGCTCTGCTGAGGTTTCCCCGGATGCTGATCCATCCCTGAACAGGGCTTGGGCTGCCACCACTTCTGGGATTCATCTCTCTTCCTTCTGTGAGATTTCCACTTTTTTTCTAGGGTGTTTCTCCTCTTCTAAGCACATCAGATAACTGTACTTAAGTGTGCTAAAATTAAACCCAGAAACAAAGAGATATAAGTACTGTTTTATTTCCAAGGATGCAAATTGCACTAGAGTAACTTCTTTATTTAGCTACATTACATTACATTACATGACATGGAGAGGGACTGTGGGTATAAAATAGTAATTAACTATTTTTTCTCTGTCCTGAAAATTAGTGCATGGCAAGATCAAAACATGGCAGGGGATGTGTTCATTTAATTTTTAAATTGCTCAGTAACTTCAAATAAAACGACCACAGTGGATCTCTAGGATCTTGTGACTCTTCAGGGCTACACAATGTGTCGGGAGAAGCATTGTACTGGGTGCATGGTACTAATCTACCAGGAAAAGCAAAATATTCTGTGTTTAATCCTAAAGTTTAGAAAAGCACAATTCAGAGCAATCTTAGGATAACAGAATTACAGATTTGGAACTGGAAGTTACCTCAGAGGCTACCTAGTCTAATCCTCCTTTTTTTTTTTTTTTTTGCAAATGAGGAAACTGAGTCCCAAGACGATTAAATGACTTACCCATGGTTATATAGGAAAGTAGTAAGTAGCCAAATCTTCAGACTCCTTTTTGTTTTTCATTTTTAGTGGTGTACTACCCTTCCTGAGTCTATTTAAGGTGTTGTGTTTATTTATTTTTTTTTTTAGCAAAGACACTAGAGAGGTTTGTCATTTCCTTCTCCAGCTCATTTTACAGAGGAGGAAACTGAGGCAAATCAGGTTAAGTGACTTGCCCAGGGTCACACTGTTAGTATCTCAGGCCAGATTTGAACTTCCTGACTCCAGGCCTGGCACTTTATCTACTGTGCCACTTAACCATCCTCTTCTAACCCCAGATCCTCTCTTAGTCTGTAGTTGCTACATAATAACATGTGATTTCTGAAGTCCTGTCCATCAATGAAGTGTGTGAAAAAACCTTTTCTATAAAAATGGATACTGACTTCTTCACATTGGGCTGCCCAAATGTTAAGAAAAATGATACCAGATATTAATATTTCCTTGTAAGGAGGATTGGCTATATTTTCATGGCCAATCCAACAAGTGTAACTACAGAATTCCTACCTACAGATTATAAACTTGCACAAATTGGGTAATTGTGTGTGCAAATGGGTAGTTGGGTGTCTAACTACTTATTTGTGTATGTAATTACAAGATTTGCATTTGTGAATTCAAGTTAACTTAAACAACTGTTCTCTTCCCTTCCCCCTCTCCATGTGACAGGTGTGTGTGCATTGGACAGGTGCACCTCCTGTGCCTGATCAGCAGCACCGGAGGTGGGCTCACTTCCTTTTCTTCTCTAAGTTCCTCTTGTAAATGCACATTCTCCATATGACAAACCAGGCTGTTATTTCTTGTTTGGAATTGACCAAGATTTAGTCAATTCTTCTCTGATTGCTCCAGGTCAGTATGACTCTCTCTTCTCAAATATCTCCTCCGGCTTTGCTTCTTCCCAGACCTCTCTTCTATACACTCATCCCATTCTTCCTTGTGTCATGGTTGATTTTTGTACCATCACAGGACTATAAGATTCCACACTGATAGAGATTATTTAATTCACTCTCCTTCATCTTATAGATGAAGAGACCTAGGTTTAGTGACACAGTGAGGGAAAGAGAAAAGATATTATGAACCTAGGATTTCTGACTCCAAATCAATTTCTTTCCTCTGTTCTATGCTGTACATTTTCTCATCTACTTCTGATAGTTTGAAAGCTTCTTGATCATAAAACCTTGAAGAAACTGGGGATGTTTAGCTTGGAAGAAGAAAAGATAGTTTGGGGGAGTGAGGGGAGAGGGAGGCTTAATAGCCATACTCAGATATTTACTCAGATCTGACAAATGGAAGAGGGATTAGACGTTGACTTCAGAGGGCAGGAGCAGGAGCAGCAGATGAAAATAGCAACAAGGCAAATTTAGGCTTGATGTCGGGAAAAGCCACCTAATAATAAAGCTGTCCCAAAGTGGAACAAGCTGCCTTGGGATGGGGTGGCTTCCCCTTAGCTAGAGGCCTCCAAGCAATCACTTGTCTGATCATTTTGAGCAGGGAAACTTTCTGAGGTGGATGACATGATCCCTTTCAGTTCTAAAATTTCAGGATAAACATATCTGCATTCCTAATACACACACACAGATACAAATATATAGATATATTTACTTACTAACTATACATATAGTAAATATATTGATATGTTTAGTGAATATATGGCTCTATAGTAGTTATATAGACGTATTTAAGAAATACATGTGTAGTAAATATATTAGTGACTATATTGTTCTGTAGTAATTATATATATTTCATAAATATACACATAGTAAATATATAGATAAATTTTTAACAAATATACATGTAGTAAATACATAGATGTATTTAGTAAATATACATATAGTAAATATATAGCTCTATAGTAATTATATAGATATGTTTAACAAATATACATACATACAGTAAATATGTAGATGTATTTAATGAATATATCATCCTGATATAAAAATATATATAGTAAATATATAGCTATATTTAGTAAATATGCATGTAGTAAATATATAGGTATATTTAGTGAATGAATAGTTATAAATTATATAAATATATTTTGTAAACATAGATATTTAGTAAATATATAGATATGTATGTGGTAAATGTAGACATATAGATATATTTGGCAAATATATCTATATACAAATCAATAAACATATTTACTAGTAAATATAATATAAATTTAAGTACACATATAGGTATATATTTGCTAAATATACCTATTTATATCTTTGTATCTCAATTTATAAGAATCCATTAATAATTTACTGTATATCAAGCAGGTTCTAGTACCCAGTATGCAGCTCAGCTTCCTATAAGAGTTCTTTCCTGAGTCTCTTAGTTGCTAGTGTTTCCCCCTGAAATGATCTCACCTTTACTTTTTAACGTAATTGTGTAGTTTTATTTGTATCTGCCATTTCCCCAGTAGACTGTAAGCTTCCTGAGGACAGGGAAGATTTTATATTTATCTTTTATCTCCAGTGCCCAATACAGTGCCTATACCTGGTCGGTACCTAGTAAATACTTGTAGAAGGATTGATTGCCTGGCACCGTGCCTTAACCACCACCACCACCACAACGCCCTCTAGCATTTAGATGGTGCTTTAAGATTTACAAATAATATCTCCTTTGAGTTATTCTTTATTAATTTTATAATAATTTATTATTATTTTACCTCAGGAGTTGGGTGCTATTATGATTCCCATTTGAGGGCTGTAAAGGTAGACAGAGGTTGAGAGACTTGGCTTGGGTCACACAACTAGTTACATGTCTGAGGCTGGATTGCTAGTCTTCTTGACTCAAAGCCAGAATTTTCTCCACCTAGCTGCCTTATGCACAGCAAGTGCTTGCTAAGTGTTTGTTGACTGACTAAATAAAATAAACACAAGTTCATCCTCACTCTCCAACCTGGTTTTCGATCAGTCTACTCTCTCTATAGGTTATACATAGGCGGGGAAATAAGGCCAGCCCTTGTGACAACTGGCTCTTAGAAATTCTATAGCTTGTCCAGGGCTCTTAGTGATTTGTAAAAGTGAACTGCCCTCGTATTCACAGGACTAAATGGAGAAGCTCCTGTGCCATTGTATGGAAAGGGATTCTAGTCTTATATTTTCTTTTGTTATTATTGTGCATAGAAGGGACCCATCTTAGGTGCAATTTAATTGCTGTCAATTTTCATGTCTATCTATGGTGCCATATAAAAATAACAATGAAAGGGGAAGTGATGGATGGGCTACAAGGTGCTTTATGGCTTTAGAATCAGGTATTCAAGAAAGCTGATAAATCGCCATCTGGGGAAGCCATAAAGGGAATATGAAGGAACTAAAACGTGGTTGAAGTTGAAAATATTTTGGTTTGGAGCGTCCACAGTAAGCATAATTTGTTGAGAACAGGAAAGATGCAGGACAGGATAAAGCCTAAACCCAATGAGAAACATGAAGTGGGTTTGCTCCCAGTTTTATTGGAAAGATCACTCAGGAGTGGTTCATCCTTCAGGAAGGATCAGCCAAGGTCATGAACATTTTGCTCCGTCTGCCAGCTCATGCCACCTTTAGAAGTTGGAGCCATTGAAGGTATCCTTGCCAGGAAGATTTTTCTTTCTTTTCTGCCCAGTTATCTAGGTTACCTGATTTTAGCCCCACATTAGAGCAACTCTTGAAGCTTTTGTTTTCAGCTCCTCACGGCTGCATTTTACTGGATTTCAGACACAGGGAAACATTCACTTGTCAACAGCATTTATATCCCCAAAGGGAAGACTTGGTTTTGATTAGCTTTGTGACTGTGCTTTATAAAAATTAGGACTTATTTAGAATATAAGACTTGTTTGAATTGGGTCATTACCCTTTGGCAGAATTTTTTTTTTTTAGAAATACTTTCCAGGGTTCAGTTGAACTCAACAGGCATTTATGAAGCAAGTATTATCTGCAGGGTCCTTTGCTAGGCATTGGGAGTATAAAGATGACAAAATATTTTTAGCTTGTAATCCAGTGGGGTTTATGTGGTAGTTATCTAAATAATTATGACACAAGATGGACTGCTATAACGGCAGAGGAGAGGTGTAGAAAAAGCATTTAAAGAAACATGAGAATGGGGGAACAGTTTTGGGTGATGAGATCAGCAAAGACTTCATGGAAGAGGTAGCCTATTTGGACAGGTAGTGTTGGTAACACAGTATGTCCTAGACCTGGAGAGTCGCTTTCATAAATATGGAAAGGCACAGGAGGGCTGGACAAGATAAGGAAGAGCACCACTGAAGAAACATAGAGACAACTTTCCCAAAGAAACATTTATTTTCCTTTGGGGCAGACTTATGATTTCATTAGTATAAGACATCCCTGAGGATGAAATTCTCTCTCTCATTGTGAGTTGTCCTCAACCCTGCAACTCAGCCTTAGAAAGTCTCCTGAGGCATTGAGAGATGAAATTTCTTCACCCAAGGTTACTGAGTCTGTATATATCAGAGGCTACACTTGAATCTGTGTCTTCCCAACACTGAGATGGTGACCCCTTTCTACCTTCTCCTCTCCAAAGGAAGGTAAATTTTGTTGACTAGATGTCCAGTTAACTTGGGTTTTACTGGCTAGATTCCTTTATTTTTCCTTGCCTTTCCTTCCTTCCTTCCTTCCTTCCTTCCTTCCTTCCTTCCTTCCTTCCTTCCTTCCTTCCTTCCTTCCTTCCTTCCTTCCTTCCTTCCTTCCTTCCTTCCTTCCTCCCTTCCTTCCTCCCTTCCTTCCTCCCTTCCTTCCTCCCTTCCTCCCTTCCTCCCTTCTTTCCTTGCCTTTCCCAAAGTAGGCACCTGCCTAAGGGCTGTCTTCTAGACCCACCTGCCATCACACTGATTATCTATAGTAACTGTTGCTCGTTCCCTCCCAGCCTGATCTCTTCATTTTTTCTTTGCCTCATTAAAGGGGCCATTCCCTGGCTACTTCTCAAACAGGCCTATTCAATTGAATGGCTGTTACCTCACCCTAAGTGAGTACCTGAAGAGACCTTGGCCTAAAGGGGCCAAGATCTGTAAGTAAATCCTGGGTCATCTCCAGTCATCCTGATGAATATCTGGCCACTGGATTCAGCTGGTTCTGGAGGAGAAGTGAGGCTGTTGACCTTGCACATCCCTCCCAACTCAAAACAGAGTCAAGTGCAAGTCATGTCATCATTCCTCAGATGGGGTGGTCTTCTTTGGCAACAAAGGATGAACACACTAACAACAACTGATATATTATTTTAGCTCAAATTTGCCAAAGATTTTAGAGGTATTTTAGTTAATTGAGTAAAAAAAAAAAAGGAAATTCTGGCATATCCTAAACTATTGGGAAAATTTATTTTATTCAGTTTCTCAAGCAAAACAAAATTCAAAAAAGACAGAAAGAGTTCACCTCCCTCACCCATTCTGCCCTAGTCTCCAATTGAATTAACACAAATTTCTATAGTGTAGTATTGTGCAGTGTAGTGATTACTTGGAAATATTCAACTGAATGGTATGCAGTAGTGACATTTTTAAAAAATCTGCCAAATGAATCCTTTTAGCATTTGTGACCGAGTAATGGTTTTCTTGAGTCATGCAACAAACCTTTACCTGATACTTACTATCTATTTCAGCTCTAAATCTGTTATTCTGTCATCCAGTGTATCAGGTTGACTATTGCTTTGAAATGGCATGGCAAACTTGGCCCTTTTAAAAGGTGGCCGCCCTTTTGCTGGAGTCTTCTGGCAATTTGGCATCAGAATGCTAAATCTTAGTCCTCCTTCCCTGCGGGCCCCTTCCCTTCCCATGGGTTACATGGTTTTCTTATTCTTGCTATATGACATCTCAACTGTTCCTTCTGTGTCTGTTCAACAGGCCTGACCCTTTGGCCTGAAATTTCTCTCCCTCTTAGAATCTCAAGTTTTTGTCAAAGCTTAGCTGAAGCATCACTTTCTAGTTTTTGATTTGAGCCTCTACTGCCTCCTCCCTACCAATTACTTATTAATCATTATACTTACATATGTACACATTGACTTCCTTATAGAATTAGAACATTTGGAAGGCAGGAACTGTCTTTGTATCCCTAGCACTTAGCCCAGTGCCTCGACTTAATTGGGGGCTTTGAGGGGCTTAAGTTGGGTCTGAATAAATGTTTGCTGATTATGAGATGGCATATATATAGTGCTTTGCAAACTTTAAAGTGCTTTG
Organism: Bettongia penicillata ogilbyi; assembly: GCA_023548195.1. NCBI lineage: Eukaryota > Metazoa > Chordata > Mammalia > Diprotodontia > Potoroidae > Bettongia > Bettongia penicillata. The sequence continues at coordinate 8,073,984 of JAJHZJ010000198.1, read as the reverse complement.
TAAATGCTAGTGATTGCTGATTGACCGGCCCGATGCTAATAAGCAAAAAGGATTAAATTCTTTAAGAAAAAAAACAACTTTATAACTCATCATACTTCTAAGATTCTTCAGTGATGGAGACCAGAATCTAAATTCAGTGACATATGAAGGAGATGTTTCTTAATGAGCTTGGTTGTTGATATATATTGTAATGAGAAAAGTCCTGTATTTGAGAGTCAGAAGAGCTAGATGAAATCCCAGTTCTGCTTCTCACAACCTGTGCCTATTGTTCGTTAGGCAAATCATTTTAGTTTTCTGGATCTTGGTTTCTTCTGTTAAATAAAACATGGGAAAAGGGCTGGATTTGATAGACTCTGGAGTTCTTCCAGCTCTAAATTACATGAGCATAATTGTGAGATTAATTATGGGCTTTTCCTCACCCCCAAACTGCCCAAATCTATATCTCTCATAGGCATAGGTGTGAAGACTTTTGCCTTTCCAAAGAAATGAAGAACTAGTTTCTTAGTTAAAGATTTCTGAGTTCATCCGCATTTTTTTCCTTGTTGTGTTTTATTGTTCACAAGTAAGGGATTGTTAAATTCTTTGCTGTAATTTTAGTTAATTTTCCCTCTTCCCTTAGTGTAGATTTTACTAATCTGCCTTATTTATTTAAATGTTAATTGGTCTCTTTTTTAATGTACTAGAAGCCAAGGCCAATGATGAGACCTTCCACGTTAGCTCCGAGAGTAATTACAAGGTACTACTCCTTGCAGAAGGGAGACAACGATGCTCTCTTTATCTACATATAAGTCTGAAAAAAAAAAGTTTGAGACAATGAATAGAGGGCTAAGATGGAAAGAATGGAAGATTCTGTACTAGATACTCACTGAAGAGCCCAAAAGACAGATGAGGTCCAGGATGTGGAAGTTACGAAAAGAAAGTAACACTTGACTGTTGTGAGAGAGAGAATGAGAAAGAGATCAGAATCTGTGAGCTAAACATTTCCTCCAGCCTCAGCTGAGAGTGCAAGTATGTATATAGTCTAGCAGTGAAAAAAATGGATTGTTTTGCACATAAGCATCTCCCCGCTTTCTGAACTACTTCCTTTGCTGGCTTCTCCAGACGTTGTTGTTTTCAATATTCTTTTCCTTGCTTCTGCACATTCTCCGATTAAAGCAAAGTAAGATGCTCTAAAACAGATTTTTCTATCATAGGGCAAAAGACGTAAGTAAACAGAGTTATCATAACAATTTAAATAGTAATCAAATATGTTTTTCTGTTTCTATTCAGAGAGGTGGAAAGGTAACCTGGGAAGATGAAAGAAAGCTCTAGATTTGTAGGTGGTTGAGTTTGTGCATGTAACTTGGCTCCCCCTCTCTTTTCCATCCTCCTCCCCATAACAGGTACAGAGTTTTAGTAAAAGACTTGAAGGCAAATAAGAAAAAAATAGAATATATTGTTACGGTGTTATTTTTGTCTTTCATTTTTATGACAACTTATTTGTACTTAAAGGAATCTTTCCAAAGAGTTAAGAAGCATCATTAAATAAAGACTGTGAAATGTGCAATATGGCTTATTTATTTAAATGTTAATTGGTCCGACGAACACTTCTAATTAGCTCTATATTTGCTTAGCAAAAAGTTTTACAAATTCCAATTGTGAAAAGCAGCTATTTTGAGCTGGTAAGCATGTTGCAGCCTCAGCTATGATTTTTCTATAGTTCTCAGCCCTTGAAGGCACAATTTAATTTTTCATGTATGCATACTAGCAACGGTAAACACTTGCGAGTGTAAAGAACCTTCTTTAATTAGCTGCACAACAATTAAAGGATTCACAAACTAAATTGAACCCTGTCTCGGTGCTTACTAGCTGAATTCTACCACCTGTCACAACAGCACTTTGTTCAATCTGTTATGCAAAATCATTACAGCAATATAGCAGAGGGAAAAAAAAGAGAAAACAGCAATTATTTCTTACTTTTCTCTTGAATGGGTTATTTTGGGTTATACTGATGTCAGGTTCATTGAAGCTAACCTTTTGAAATCTGTAACAGCATAATACTTCCATGGCAGGCTCAGAATAGCTAGAAGAATATTTCGCTTTACCCTTTTAAGAGGAAGCGAAGCTCATCCTTCAAGTGCGGTGAGCTCTCTGATCACTTGGGGAAAAAACTATGCTTAGTCTCCTAGCCACCCCATATTTCTTTCCCCACTCCAAAGATGCAGCGAACATCGAACAGGCTCCTTTAGTGTTAAAGTACATCAACTGTCCGAGACGCTACTTTAAAAGACACAATTCCCAGGCTACGGTTTCAGAAAAATGGGGGCAGTCAGATTGTCTCATTGGCTTAATCATTTAATGCTAGAGAGACTTCCCAGTGCCTGCCTGATTTCGCACAACTTCTGGTACTTCCGTTAGAAGAAACATTTTTATGTGGGATTTGGGGGTGGGAGGTAGGGGTGGATTCTCACTCTTACACCTACCACATTTCTGGAAAACAAAGGAGTTATTTCATAGGCCAAAAGGATCAACCTGACACCCCGGGCTTACCCACATAGTAGGGGGAACGAATGTTTATATTTTGTACTGTTACGCTCAGGCTGCTAGCCGGAATACTGAAATTTATGTAGGCTTTCATAAAAAGGGTGAAAAGGTATGTTATGTCCATACATTCCCCTTAGCTGATGAGTGCCTGCTGACAGTTTCTTAAAATGGCATCAATAACATATTGTTAACTTTGGTGACTGGAGCTGAAGGAGGGACACCACTGTGGGATAGAGCCTATGTGATATGAACAGTTCATAAGTTGGAATGATTATAAATGAAAAGCTCGACTCTTTTGGAATGCCTGCATTTTCCAGCATTACAATAATCTTAAATAGGGTCCTTGCTGCATCATTTCATGAAAATGTGGAAATGAGGACAAGGAAGTCTTTTGAAAATTTTTTTTAAAAAAGTACTTTCCATAAAAATGCAGTAAGAAGGAAAGTAAGAGCCAAAGGTCAAATGTGGAGCAAGAATGTGTTTCTATATTTTTCATTTTTAAAAAAGAGTTGGAGACTTTTGCAGCAACGGCATGAGGGTCATTTGCAATATTGAACAAGAAGTAGGGAGACTTGCTAAGTATGGATTCCTTGCTTCATATAAATCAAAATATCTGGCTATTTGGGATTAGTACATGTAAATCATAGTGAGCTAGTGTCTGTTGAATTGAAAACATTTTAAAAACACATAAACATGAAATGACATAAGAGAAGGAAAGAAACGCATCCAGGGCCAACTCAAATCCCACCTCCTCCCTGAAATCTAACAGATTTTTCAGACTTCTTATGGTTCTCTTTCTCGGTTGAATTCCTTATATGTTGGTAGTTGGTTCTGTACAGTCGGACACTTAATTCTCTCTGGTTAGTTACTTTACCTGGATGAGTTGGATCCTCTCCCCTCCCTCCTCCTGCTCTTATTTCCTTCACCACTTTCACCAATGGAGGTCACTGTTCCTGCTCCCTTTGAATATAGGGAGAGAAAGAGGGTTAGGCCGAGCTGTAACTGGTGATTTTTGTACCTGGGACAAACAACACAAAATTTACTTGGACACCAGTTCGTTGGGAAGCAGCAACAAAAACCCTGAGACACTGAGACTGTTCTTGGGTAGGACACCTCAGAGGGGGTAAGGTATCAGGGGAGGGTCAGACAGGGGAGGATCCGGGCTGTTGCCCCTAGGGAAAGGAAGCCTCCATCTGGTTCCTTCCTATTTAATTTTTCTTGCTAATTAAGTGTTAAGCCGATGCTTAAAAATGATGCTCAAAAATTCCAAGTGCTGTCAGTGTTTTTTAAAATTCTGGCTCCCTGGGGAAAAGCACTGGTCATCCTGCCCTCATTACAGCTCAGAGGCAGGGCATACCCCTCGTTCTTCTATCCCTACAACTCAACACCTTCTCCTGCTTTGAATTCCACAGCACTCCTCATCTACTATTGGCTATTGACCTCTGTACCACACTCCCACTTCTTCTCAAGAACTGGATCCCCAGTTTTTCTTATCCCACCCTCTACCATTATCCTTGGTGACCTCAACATTCATATGGGTGACTCAGCTTCTTGACCTAAAAGTTCCTCAGCTTTAACTCCAATGACCTTCACTCTCATTATTTCCTCTCTTTTTCTCATCTAAACTCCTGTATTTCAAATACAAATATAGTTTATACATCTCAAGTGACATTTTATTCAGCAGCTTACAGAATGGCAGTGCCTAACACATGTCTAGCTTTTGAAATTTGCTCTTATTGAATTTTACAAATGTTTTAGGATTTATATCTACTATGAACCATGAAATTCATTTCAATTCAGATGGAAGTTATTGTGTCTGCTATATGAAAAACACTGTGCTAAGTAGCTTTGGAGTTTAAAGACAGAAAAGAAATCATTCCTGTCTTCAAGGAACTTACATTCTTTTGGGAAGATACAATATGGAAACAAATAAGTATATGTAAAGTGTCATGATCTTGAATAAAGCAGATAGATTATAGGAGAACAGAGAACCCTAAAATTTCAGTGTTCCATTCCATCCTCCTAAAATATGCATTTCCTAAGAACATAATCAAAGCCCCTTTAGGTGAATATTAACTTTCCCCCTTCCCAGGGATTGAGATAGATAGATGTCTTAGAAAGCTTGTTTACACAGCATTAATGAACTAATCAATCAAACATTATTTATTGATCATCTGTATGCTTCATACTGTGGTTGGTTTTGAGTATGTAACTTCTGGCTTGGCTTCAGTTTCCTTACCTATAAAGTGTGTGTGGATGATCGCAGATCTCGTTATCTCTTAGACTAGTTTCATTACTGAGGCATTCCCAGCTTGTTGGTTGTTAAAGACAGTGGTGTCAGTCAACAAGCGTTTAATTAAGCAGTTACTATGTTCCAGGTTCATGCTAAATGCTGGGAAACCAAAAAAAAAGCATAGAACATTTTGCTGCCCTCGGGAAGCTCACATTTTTATAGTGAAGGTAGAAGGGGGACAGAGAAGGGAGAGAAAATGAGAATAGGATAGGTACATGCAGAATAAAGGGGTGAATTCCATGAGTGGTGATCTGGTTGGGGAAAGCACTGGCAGCTGGGTTGGGGAAAGGAGATGAGGAAAGGCCTTCTATACAAAGCAGCAATGTTGAGGGAAGTAAAGATACCTCAGGAGTGGAGGTTTAGGGGCAGAAAACTCAAGGAGCAAGAAAACCCCAGTCTATAATTGCATTAGGGGAAGACACTGATAACTTACTAACAAACTGTAAGGTATTCGTATGTTCCCTCAAAACTGTTTCCTTGTAGAAGTTCCTGGTGAATACGTCATTTGATGAATTTTGTTCCTCTTGTATAATAAACCAAAAGGAGATAAAAATTAAAAACAAACAAAAAAAGGACTCTTTTTGACCTTGAACAAAATCGCTTCCAGCAGACCCTGTCTGTCTTTTCAGTGAATAGCGCCTGCTAACCACAGTCTGGTAAGACTACACCACTTATCTCCCTGTGAAAGTGTATTAGGGAGCTCTGGTGGGGTTTCTTTTTCTTTTTCTTCTTTTTTTAAATAAGTTATCATCTCTATTGTGTCTATGACAATGCTCAGCTAATAAAATAAAGGACAACAAGGGTAACAGACCACATCAATGAGAGGCTGCTCAGACCAGGAGACTAAATCAGTGGAAGTAGACAGAGAATCATAAATGGTATCAGGGCCGTGCTCTACCATGCGCAGAGAACATCCATAGAGGATCCGAAAATGTCCATCTCTTGACTCATCATCTTCCCTTTTTATTTAATACTAACAATAGCTAACACTTACATAAAGCATTAAAGTTTACCAAGTACTTTAGACATTTCTCATTTGATACTCACAACTATCTTGTGTGATTGATAATGTAGGAATTTTCTCTCCCTGCCTTTCCCTCCCTTCCCTTTCCCCTCCCCTCCTCTCCTCCCTCCTCTTCTCTCCTCTTCCTTCCTCTTCTCTCCTGTCTTCTCCTTTCCTTTCCCTTCCTCTCCCATCCTCTACCCTCCTTTCCCTCTTTCTCTACCCTCCTTTCTCTCTCCCCTGTCCTCTCCTCTCTTTTGAAAGAACAGCTAACTTTCTTTTATTACTTTTTTCTCCTGATTCCCCATGTTACAGATCAGTAAACTGAGTCTTCTAGAGGTTAAGCAACTTACTTGTGCTCACTCAGGGTCAGAGACAGGATTTGAATCCAGGTCTCTCCTGTTTCCAAATCCTACCTGCTTTCTACAGTACCATTGTGCTATGAAAGCTATAACAAGTTCACTGATTTCTTCCTTTCTAAAGATAGAAAGGGCTCTTCAGGAAGATTCAACTTGCTGTCTCTGCTTCAGAATCATTGAATGTCAGAAGGGCCTTAGTGACCTACTCTCTTCTTCTAATATATCATCTTTACAGAGCACTCTAAAGTTTATAAAAGTGCTTTACTTACATTATTTTATTTAACCCGCACTATAAGATGGGTACAGTATTACTACAGAAGGGACTATTATTCCCATTTCACAGATAAGGAAATAGGTTCATAGAGAGAAGTCAAATTATTGTCCCAAGGTCACACAGCTAGTAACTGATGGGTCATTCCTGGCTCTAAGAGAAACTAGGTGGTGCCACAGTGCATCCAGTCCTTGGAATCAGGAAGACCTGAGCTCAAATCCAACCTCAGACACTTACTGGGCTCTGTGACCCTGCACAAGTCACTTAATCTCTATCTGATTCAGAAGGCAATAATAGCACCTATTCTTCAGGGCTATTGTGAGGATCAAGTGAGATATTTTTAAAGCCCTTAATACAATGCCTGGCACATCATAGTTGCTTAATAAATATTTCGTTCTTTCTTACCATCTCAGTGCTTTTTCTATCCCACACTGGCTTTCTTTTTAGATTATTTTGCTAAAGCAGTTCTGGCAGAATACTCAAAAAAATATTAGTACTTGATTTTTCCCCAATTACATGTAAAAACAATTTTCAACATTCATTTAAAAAAATGAGTTATAATTCTCTCCCTCCTTCCCACCCTCCTCATTGAAAGGGGCAGCTAGGTGGTGCAGTGGATAGAGCAGGAGTCAGGAGGACCTGAGTTCAAATCTCACCTCAGACACTTGACACTCACTAGCTGAGTGACCTTGGGCAAATCACTTAACCCCAATTGCTTCATGCTGGGTCATCTCCAGTCATCCTGATGAATATCTGGTCACTGGATGCAGATGACTCTGGAGGAGAAGTGAGTCTGGTGACCTGCACAGCCCTCCCTCACTCAAAACAAAGTCAAGTGCAAGTCATGTCATGATTTCTCTGATATCATGGTCTTCTTCGTCAATGAAGGATGAACACACCTCATTGAAAAACCAAGCAATTTGATACAGGTTATACGTTTGTAGTCATGTGAAACATATTTCCGTGTTAGTCATGTTGTAAAAGTAAACATAGACCCAATTAAAAAAAAAACCAAGAAATACAAAGCAAAAAACCACACTTCAGTTTATATTCAGGCTCCATCAGTTCTTTCTCTGGCAATGGATAGCATCTTTTGTCATAAATCTTTCAGAGGTGTCTGGGATCATTGTGCTGCTGAGGACACCTAAGGTTATTCATAGTGGATCATCTTGGAATATCACTGTTATTGTTACAATTTTCTCCTGCTTCTCATTTATTTCACTTTGCATCAGTTCAGGTAAGTCTTTACAGGTTTTTCTGAGAGCATCTAGCTCATATTTGTTATAGCCAACAGTATTCCATCACATTCTTATGCCGCAGCTTATTCAGCCATTCCCAAATTACTACTAGATACCTACTAGAAAAGAGGTGCTATAAATGTTTTTGGTACATATATGTCCTTTTGCTTTTTTGAATGTATCTCTTTTGGGATACAGACCTAGTAGTGGTATTGCTAGGTCAAAGAATATGCATGGTTTTGTAGGCCTTTGGGCCTAGTTCCCATTTGTTGCACATAATGATTAATTCAGTTCACAACTCTACCAGTAGTGTATTAGGTCTCAATTTCCCCCATTTCTTCCAACATTTGTCATTTTCCTTTTCCATCCTATTAATCTATGTAATAGGTGTGAGGTAGTACCTCAGACTGTTTTAACTTGTATTTCTCCAACCAGTAGTGATTTTCTTATATGGCTGTAGACAGCTTTGATAACCTCATCTGAAAATTGTTCATATTTTATCAATTGGGGAATGACTCTCATTCCTATAAGTTTCACTCATTTCTCTGTATCATTGAGAGATGAGGATTTTATTAGGAAAACTTGATTCAAATTTTTTTTACAGTTATGATTGCTAACTGTATTTCCTTCCATGCTGTTTCTACCTGTCTAGCCTATTCTCCATCTCCTTTTACCCTCTCGCTCCTCAAAAGTGTTTTGTTTCTGAATACTATCTCCCCCAGTCTGCCCTCCCTTTTATGAGCAACCCCCCATCCCCTCCCTCTTACTTTCCAATAGGGTAAGATAGATTAATTGTATTGAGTGTATATATATTATTCCCTCTTTGAGCCAATTCCAATGAGAGTAAGGCTCAAACATTTCCTGTCACCTTCCCCACTGTAAAAGCTCTTTCATGCCTCTTTTATGTCAGATAATTTATGCTATTCTATAACTCTCCTTCCTTTTTCTCCTAGTCATTTCTCTTTCTCACCCTTTAATTTTATATTTTAAGATATCATCCCATCATATTCAACTCTTATCAGTGTCTTCTGACTACATATAATCCTTCTAACTGCCCTAATAATGAGAAAGTTCTTGTGAGTTACATGTATGAACTTCCTATGTAGGAATACAAATAGTTTAACCTTTTTAAGTGCCTTATAATTTCCCTTTCCTGTTTGTCTTTTCATGTTTGTATCTTATATTTGATATCCCTTTTATTTTTCTTCAGCTCTGGTCTTTTCATTAAGAATGCTTCAAAGTCCTCAATTTCATTGAATGTCTATTTTTTCCTTGAAAGGATTATGCTCAGTTTTTGCTGGGTAGGTGATTCTTGGTTATAATCCTGATTCCTTTGCTTTCTGGAATGTCATATTCCAAACCTTCCAATCCTTTAATGTAGAAACTGCTAAACATTATGTTATCCTTACTGTGATTCCATGGTACTTGAATTGTTTCTTTCTGGCGGTTTGTGTTATTTTTTCCTTGACCTGGGAGCTCTGGAATTTGGCTATAGTACTTCTGAACTCTCTTTTGGGAGGTGATCGTTGAATTTTTTCAATTTCTATTTTACTCTCTGGTTTTAGAATATTAGGGCAGTTTTCCTTGGTCACTTCTTGAAAGATGATGTCTAGGCTCTTTTTCTGATCATGGCTTTTAGGAAGTCCAATAATTTTTAAATAATCTCTCCTGGATCTATTTTATAGGTAAGTTGTTCTGCCAATGAGATAGTTCACATTGTCTTCTATTTTTTTTCGTTATTTTAGTTTTATTTTACTGTTTCTTGATGTCTCATAGAGTCAGCTTCCACTTATTCAATTCTAATTTTTAAAGAATTACTTTCTTCAGTGAGGTTTTGTACCTCCTTTTCCATTTGGCCAATTCTGTTTTTTAGTGATGTTTTTTCTTCAGTAAATTTTTGTGCCTCTTCTTCCATTTGCGTAAGTCTAATTTTTAACTTCTTCTGTTCAGTGAATTTTTTTATATCTTCTTCCATTTGGTCAGTTCTGCTTTTCAAGGCATTCTTCTCATTGGATTTTTGTACCTCTTTTGCCATGTGATCTATTCTGTTGTTGTTTTTTTTAAGTTTTTATTTTCTTTAGTATTTTTGGTGCCTCCTTTACCAAGCTGTTGACTCTTTATTTTTCATGATTTTCTTGTATCCTTCTATTTTCTCTTCCTCTCTTACTTGATTTTTAAAATCCTTTTTGCGCTCTTCCATGGCCTGAGACCCATTCATATTTTTTGAGGCTTTGGATGTAGGAGTGTTGGCTTTGCTAACTTCTTCTGAATATATTTTGATCCTTTGCCACTATAGTAACTTTCTATAGTCACAATTTTTTTCCTGTTGCATGCTCCTTTTTCCTACCTATTTTAGGTAGCTTTTAACTCTTTGGTAAAGTGAAGCTCTGCTTCTAGGGTGGAAAGTCCACTGTTGTAGGCTTCAGGCATTTAGTGTAACTGTTTTCAGAAAAACTTCTGGGAACCTGTAAGTTTTCAGTTTTTCCAAGGTGGAGTGATCTAAGGAGAGGTGCATTTACTACTCTCCTGGCCTGTGTTCTAGTGTGTGAGTGACCACAAGCAATCTTTTCTGCCTTGCACTTGTGACAAGGGTCCCCACTCCACTGTGGTCACAAGCTCTGGCATGCTGGTGCTATCCCTCACCCTGGGACTTCCTCCCAGTAGTGCAACCCAGATCCTAGTACAGGCAAAGCAACAGAGTCCTGAGTGCTAGCAAAGCAACCCCTGTGATCTCCTTCTAACCAGTTGTTTGACCCCCTTCGTGTCTGTGAGCTGAGAGCTCCTGAAGCAGCTGCTGCTGCTACTGCTGACTGAGTCACTCCCAAGGCCTGCTCCTGGTTTGCAGGGGTCTGGTCTGGGCTGGTATAACCTGCATTGGACTGCACTCCACTCTCACCCTGGTGCAACAGACCTTTTGTGCCAAATTTCCAAGTTGTCTTGGATTTGAAAATTGTCTCACTTCATCCTTTTGTGGGTTCTGTCACTCCAGAATTTGTTTTAGAGTATTATTTAGATGTCTTTGGAGGGGTTTGGGGGAGAACTCAGAGAAGTCCCTATCTTCTCATCTTGACTCTGCCCCTAGAATATTCAGGTTTTGCTCAGTTATTTTGCTTTGAGTCACAGGACCCTAGATCTAAAGCTAGAAGATTCCTCAGAAGCCACCTAGTCCAACCCTCTCATTTTAAAGATGAAGAAACTAAGGCCCAGGAAAGTGAACTCACTTGCTTAGGGACACACAGGTGGCAAGCATCAGAGGCAGGATTTGAACCCAGGTCCACTAGGTCCATAGCCAATGATCTTAGAAATCACCTTTTATCATTACCATTACCTTTTAAAAATACTCATTAAGAACAATATGAGGTAGATTCAGGACCAGTTAATTTATAAAACAGGAAGCCAGAGGTAGCCCCTTCCCAAAAGGGCTTTCAGTGACGGTGCCATTGGACAAACTCAGTGAATTAGTGAGAGAAGAAGCTGTGAACATTATGTCCAAGGAGAGGGCCAAGAACTGAGGGGAGGGGTGTGCCATAAAGAATTTGTGAATTGGACTCCTTCCCTAAAGAGAGGTCCCATCTTTTAATGGGAATTCACATCTGGCTAGGTGGGGGCTCTGCTTTGGGTGTCACAGCCTGCCCTAACCAAGCAGGGATCCCAATATGTCCTCCTCTCCATGGGTGTCCCTGCTAGGCACAGGGATGTCATTGATCTCAAAGGGAGCTCAGTGAACAAGAAAGCCTTGGAAGGTGGAGATGGGACAGAGAACTGGTCACAAGGGCTTTATCATTATACTTGTGATGTGTTTCCAGGGACCACTGGAGGAAACATATTCTGCAGGTTTAGTTAAAATCGATGGCCCCATATTTTATTTGAAGAGGGGTGGGATTGAGCAGACAAAGCAAAGAACAAGGCTGGTGATGATGTGGTGTGCCCAAGCGCACCCTCCCTGCCCTGTGAAAAACTCCTGGTGATGTCAGAGGGAGTCACTTGTGCATAACTGGGAAAAGATTTGGGCTTAATGTTTCTAACTAGTTAATGGCTGTGCTCACAGGCTCCGTGCACATTTAAGAATTAATTAAATCCTTTAAAGAAGTCATTTATGTTTGCGACCAAAGAAGACACTCAAGGGCCAAAGCACCCCCAAAGATGAGGGCATTGCTAAATAAACATTGTCTCAATAGTTACCCCTTACCAGGCATCATAAAGCCAGCTTCTTTACCCATGTTCTATAAAATGTCCCACTTTTCTTTAACCCATTCACTCCCTAAAGCTCTTGAGGGACATATTAAACTTAAGTTATTTTTCAATCTCATCTGAGATATCTCTATCCAGCACAGTTTCCTCAAAGTCTGCAATGTGGGAATCAAAATCTCTTAGCATCATCAAAACCTTCAAAAAATATATTACTGAAATATAGAGCTGTTACTTGTATGTTAATTATAACAAACTTGACATCAGTGCAGCTAATCTCCTCTGTTAGATTTAACCTGCCTGAGCAATATTAGGGGAAAAAGTAATCATGTTTACATCTCAAATTATCTTTTTGACTTTTTGTGGAAATCGTGTGGTTTATTATGAATATAACCTGCAATATAAACATATAAAAGTACCTATAAAGGATTATCCTCAATTTGAGATCTCTCCCCTAAACCTAGGATTTCTACAATTCGTTTCCCAAATTGTCCTAGTCTTTGTAGGTACTTGATCCTTTAGGTAAAAAGAGGAGATTGTGTAATAAATTTTGCTCTGCTTTAAAATGATCTCAGGCCTTGCCCATGTTTTAAGTCATAGCTGTCCTGGAGGGATGGGGGAGACTGAGGAGGGTTCAAGTTCAAGGAGAGTTGGATTAGCTCTTTCCCACTCCTTTGCAAATTAAGGTCATCTGTTCAGCAGTAAACAGGTTGGTCCTTACTGAGGCCAAGTAATGGCTGCTTGTGCTCTGGGGAAGAATGTAGAGGGAGAGGCCATGCTGAGAAGGCATGATCAGATGCAGCCCAAGGGGAGAAGGGGAAGAAAGAGATAATTGAGTTCATTTTCTCCCTCTTGCCCTCTCAAATAGGGAGTGATTTTCTCTCTTCCTTTCTCCCAAACTTTGAAAGAAGCTTGTTTTTTATTTCCTCACAATGAGAGGGTGAAGGTTGCTTGGGAAGAGGAAGAGCAGTTTAATTCTGTAGCCATCAGTCAGTGGCCAGGAGGAGATCTCTCAGGACCGAGAAAGGGTCCATGCGCTTCCTCTTGGTGGCCTTTCCACTCCCAGAGTTAGGGCCAGACCCGTAGTTCTGACAAAGAATTTTCGAGGTGCTGGAGGAAAGTGAGAAGCAGAGTGGAGTGGGGAGTGGAGGAAAAAGTGGAATGAATTATTTTTTAAACACTGTGATCACTTTTTTTCCCCGCAAATACTGATGCCTTTTGTATTTTTACATAGCAATATTTTGGGACACCCCACCCTAGAGAGAACCCTGTTTGGTGATGAGAACAATTAAGCAAACATCCAATTCTGCAACATCCTACCCTAGCAGTCCCCCACCACTTTGCCATTAGGAGGGAGGTGTGTTTCAGGATGTGGTAATTCCTTAAGAGTTTGGATTTTCAGTTCCTCAGAGTTCAGCTGCCTTCTCTTTTTTCTTTTCATTTACATTGTGTATTTCTCACTTTATCATCAGCATTTTTTCCAAGTCCTTTGTTTACAAGTGAGAATAGGGTCCAGCTCTCACTTACCTTGGACTAGGTGATGCTGGAGCATTTTGAATTAATCTTTCCTATCTTCTGAAATTAAGAGAGGTGGGATCTCATAGCTGCCTTGTGACTTTTGGTGAAATAAGGAAGGAGAGAACTGTAGATATGAAAGATGGAATCACAAACTGTGAATAAAAATCTTATAAGGTAAAATCACTAAGAAATTTTCTAGTCCATTGTGATCCTCTTGGAGCACAAGGAAGCCTCCATTCATTTTCTCCCAAAGTGTCCTTGCTCCATATAGCACACACTGTCTGAAATTCCACCATTAAATTCATTCTTGGCTATATATGTGTGTGGTAAGGGTGTGCATTGTCGTTTCTGTAGCTCTCTTAATATACAGTTCTCTTGAGGGGGTGGGGGAAAGGATAAGAAGAGTTGTCAAAAGTGCAGTTCTTTTGTGAAATTACTTCCTTAGCTCCCTTTTCTCTGGGTCTAGGAGACCTGGGAAGCTTGAGAGTACTGGACACTATGTTTGAGAGGGGAATATGGAGTGGGAAGTTGCCAGAGAAGGGGAGGGAGAGAATTGGGAATCAGAGGTATAGATTTAGAACAAGAAAGGAATTTAGAGAACCACCCCCATTTTTACAGATGAAGAAACAGAGTCCCAGAGAGAATAAGTGATTTACTAGGTCCTCAAGTGTGGCCCTTTGACTGCATCGAAACTTCACAGCACAAATCAGTCAAAGGGTCACACTTGAGGACCTAGAGGGTCACATTTGGTCTGGAGACTGCAGGTTCCCCCCCACCCCCACCCCCGGACTAGATGTTCTCTTAAGTTCCCTTCTAAAGTTTTACCTTTCAGTGATGGAATTTCTCCAGCTTAGCTGGGCCCAGGTGCCCTTCTGGGCTTGGAACTTCTGCTCACTGGATTCAGTCAGACAGGGCTGCATTCCGGCAGTCAGAGAATGAGGGATCTGGGGCCTATCTGCTGAATTGTAAGTACAAACCAGAGGCACCTCTTCGGGGAGCTGGGAGCATTGAGAGGTTATCTGCAGCAGCTGTACAGGTGGTAAGGTCACGAGAGAAGTTCCTTGAAAGTCAGGCTAGGCAAGGTAGTCCACACAGGCATGAATCTGCTGCCTGGGTTTCCTGAGGGAGAGTCAGCCTACCAGGGAGGTTGAATCCAGAGTACTCAGAAGGGCTCTGTGCCAGATAACTACAGAATGACCTCTGGGAGCCAACTACAGCAGGTCATGTTTTCCGGGTCTCTAGACTCCAGTCCTCCAGCCCAAAGTCATGTTGGGGTTTACTGTAATGGTGAGGCTTTGCCATCTCACATCTCAGAGGAGCTGATCTGCGGCTGTCCTAGGGTTCCAGCTGTTTTTGTGACTAAGCTTTAGAAATGACTTAAAGCAAAACAGTAAAGGAGAAAAACTTGGTTTGGAGGCTTCTGTACATTCCGTCTTCCCATTGGGGTGTGTCCACCTCCTTCCCCTTATGCTCAGATCTCTTTGCCTCCCCATCACACCCCAGATGTTTCCTGACCACCAACATGTCATTCATGCCCATTATGTACCCAGGAAGGCATTTTTAAAATCTTATTCTGTCATAGTTTATTGAACCCACGTGCCAGCTTATATTTAAGAAAGGAACTGAGCACACCTGAGAGGTATGAGGCCCCGGGCTGGGCTTATTTCTCTATATCCTTTCTCTCTGCTGGGATGCAGTGATTGGGGATGGTTTCAACAGGAAAGCCCTGGATTGGGTGCCAGATGACTTTGGGGTGAATTGCATAGCTGTTTGCTTGTATACACTAGAGCAAATTACAGAACCTATCTGAGCCTGAACTGCAGATGAGAGGAGAGGAATGGACTAGATTAAAGGTTTTTCTTAACCTTTTTCTGTAGGCTTTGGCAGCATGGTGAAACAAATGGATCCCTTCTCAGAATAATGTTTTTAAATAATTGAATGAACTGCTAAATTTCAGTTAGAGGTTAGTGAAAATATATAAATATATACACATATGTATATATACATATGTGTGTATACACACATATTTTATACATGTATATGTGCATATACATATTTCTCATCCAGGTCTATGGATTCCATCAAATCTATCCATAGACTCTTGGGGGGGGGTGTCTATGGATCCCAGGTTAAGAACTCCTGAAATAGATGATCTCTTTTATCCTTACCAGCTCTAATCCTATAATATGAATCAGTGAATTAACCCCTTATTGTATATTTACCAGCTAACATTTCCTTATATTTAATTAGGAGAATATCATGGATTAACCAAGACAACGTATATGTCCTTAGATAAGGACCACTATCACGGCTATTGATACTATTACTAATGTCACTACAAATATCATTCTATTGCTCCCCCTCCACTTCCCACAGCAATTTATGTTTTTATTTTATTTTTTCCCTCAATTACATGGAAAACAATTTTTATTTTTTAAAATAATTTCTAAAGTTTCAAATACCCTCCCTCCCTCCTCACTACCCTCCTTGAAGAGATAGGCACTTTGATATAGATTATATATGTGTACTCATTCAAAAAGTATTTCCATATTAGCCATGTTGAAAAATAGAACACAGACCAAAAATAAGAAGGTAGACAAAGTACTTTGAACTGCATTCAGACTCTATCAGATCTTTCTCTGGAAGTAGATAGTATTTTCCATCACGATTCCTTTGTAATTGTCTTAGATCCTTGTATTTTTGAGAATAGCTATCATTCACAGTTGAACTTTGTACAATATTGCTATTACTGCGTATAATATTCTCCTGTTCTGCTCACTTTCCCTTGCATCAGTTCATGTAAATCTACCCAGTTTTTTCTGAAACTATCCCATTTTTTATAGCACAATAGTGTTCCATCACCATCATATACCACAACTTGCTCAACCATTCTCTATTAATGACTATACTTTCAATGTCCAATTCTTTGCCATCACAAAAAGAGCTACCATAAATATCTAGAATTATGTTTTTCTAAGTATCAGAAATGGGATATAGATTCAGGGTCTTTACTAGCATGGAGTCCTTTCTGGTATTCCATAAATTAGCCTGATTCTACCCCTTTCCCAAGCCATCTTCCATATAGGGGTCAAATTGCTATGCCTAATGCATAGGTAGGATCATGTTACTCACCTAGTCAGGAATTTCTGTGGCTCCCTACCAACTCTACAGATAAACTCCTCTATTCACATTTACAGTTTTTTCCAGTCTGTCTCCAGCCTATCTTTCCAGATTGATTTAACATTATACCCTGTCATGTACAATGGGTTCTAGCTGAATTGGCCTCTTGTTTGTTTCCCGGTTCTAGCTGAATTGGCCTCTTGTTTGTTTCCCATCCATGACTCCATCTTCTGCCTTTGTGCCTTTGCCCAGGCTGTGCCATGTACATGGAATGCTCTTCTCTTTCCACAAGTGGACCTCTTGGAATCCCCAACTACCCTCAAGGCCTGATACAAGTGATACCCCCTAGAGAAGGCCTTTCCTGATTTCCCCTATTGTTAGTTGATCTCCCTATCCCAGCCCAAACTTAAATTACTTTTGACATCTTTTGTATTTATTACATGTAGAGATATTATTCTCTACTTCCTACCTACCCAGTGAAACATACAGTTCTTTAGGGAAGAGACTTTTTCTTTCTTGTCCTCAAATCCCCAGTATCTGGGACAGTGTCTGGTGTATAGTAAACACTTAAATTCTTATAGAAATTTAATAATCTACTTCTGGGCAGAGGTAGCTTGCTTAGTCTTTGATGCTTGTCTCCTCGTCCCTTTTGAAGTATCTCCCAGATTAAAATAATATTAGCTAATCTATTTGCAGTCAGACCAATCAGTTCATTTATTGCAATCCTACTAAGTGCCTAGCCTTAGCTTAACACTGATGAAGATCCAGGAAAAAAAATACGAATGCCCTGATTCTGGGAAATACAGTCTATTTGGAGATAGGACTAATAACATACACAAAATTGTTATAAGATCATATAATGAAGTTCTAAATTTTGTTACATATTCTAGAGGCTGTCAGAGTTATGAGGAAAGTCTGGAATAATTAAGGAAGGCTTGGAGGAGGTAGGATGTAAATGGGGCCTTGAAGGATAAATTTACATTCAGATCAGGAAGTGGATGGGAAAGTATTTATAGAATAATAAAATTTAGAGCTGGAAGGGATCTCAGAGGTCATCTAATCTAACTCATTTTACAGAGAAGGAAACTGAGGCCCAGAGATGTAAAGGGACTTGCTCATCACACAGTTAATAAGTATGATTCATTGACTTCATCATGAATGTTCTTCATTTAATGATAAACTAAGTCAATATACAAAAAAAATCATTTTGAGAGCCTTAGAAAAGGGTTAAGGAGAGGAAGTATGGAAGAAGTTTTTTAATCCATCTGGTATTCCAGGCACAGGGACCTATAAGAGGAAATATGGCAAAGTGGAAATGAACATGACCTATGCCTTTATAGTGAGGAAACCAAACAGATTATGGGAATAATCGCTGAGCATTATGAATCTGGAATAGATACATGATAGGAATGGTGGGAACTGATTCATCTATCCGGCATCTTCTGGTGCTCCTCTTCTGCCACAACACAGCAGTTGGTAATATCCAGATATGTTGTAGTCATAATTTCATTCTTTAAAATGGAGGGCATCTTCTATTATGGACCTGATTCCCATCAATAAAACATGATGTTGGGGAAGGGGGGAAGTGATCACTCCACCTTAGAATTTGTGATAGAAGAAGAGAGGAAAACTAGGGATCATCTGAGATGTACCCTAGATTTTGGGGAAGGAAGTTCCAGAGGGGTCAGTGAAAGGTTAGGGCTGATGCCATGGCCTAGAATTCTACAAAAGAAAGGATGGGAAGCTATCAGGGATGAAATTCTGAAGGTACCAAGAGACAGCTCAATAATGAGAAGGTAAAAGTGGAGTTGTCTAAAAAGATGAATATAGATGCACTGGGGGCTCAGCAACTAATTTAGATACTAAAAAGGCATGGATGTAAAAAGGCCAGGAAGTGGAAGATAGATACCACAGTGGTGCACCGACATATAAGAATTGCATCAGGAGTATGAAGGTTCAGAATGAGCTGAAGTTGATGAGGAAAAGCAAGAACAATAAAAAAGGTGTGTGTGTGTGTGTGTGTGTGTGTGTGTGTGTGTGTGTGTGTGTGTGTGGTGTTTTACTCACCTTTGATGAGTTTAAATAACCAAAAATGAGCTATACATCTCAGGATGCTAAAAACAACTGATGGATGTGGTTGTTGGGCCACTGTCAATGGTCTCTGAATTATCAGAGACAATAGGAGAGGCACTCCATAACTGGAGAAGGGCAAATGGCCTAGTTTTTGAATAAGGAGAAGAGAATGCAATTGAAATGTTGGCTTGTGAGTTTTATTGATTCCTGGCAAAATTGTGGAATGTATTATTAAAAGGATGGCTAGAAAACATCCAGAACAGGAAGCAGTGATCACAAAAGCCGTATTGGCTTCAATAGGAACAAAGCATGCCAGACTGGCTTCATATTTTTTACATAGTTACTTGAATAGTCAATCTGGAGATTTAGGGTATAGTTTATCTATATTTTAGCAAAAGATTTTAGAGAGTTTTTAGTGCTATCCTTGTAGAAAAGGTTGATAGGTAATAGGCTAGTCAAAAATATAGTTGGGCAGATGTAGAACTGGTTGAATAGTGGTACCCAAAGAGAAGTCATTAATGATTGTCAACCTGATTGCAGGTATCTAGTAATAACAATAATAATGGCTAGTATTTATGTAGTACTTCAAGTTTCATAAAATACTTGGCACATATTAGCTCATTTGGTAATACTCTAGGGATCTATACTTGATCCTTTCCTATTTTACATTTTATCGATGATTGATAGAAAAGTGTAGATGGCATGCTTATCAAATTCACAGATAATGCAGATTTGGAAGGGATAACTAATGCAGGATAGATTTGGGATCCACAGAGATCTTAGTGGACTAGTTCCATAAGATCTAATGAAGCCAAATCTGATAAGATTAAATTTAGTGAGGACAAAAGCATGATCTTTCACATCTCTCAAGAAATCATGTATGATTTTGATAGATGCTTGAGAGAAACCTTAGTAGAAGAGAGTTTTTAAGGTAGCATTGTGCCCTACAGAATCAATTTTTTTCCTCTACACAATAGGCATAATGGTATCTAATATTCTTGATACTCTTCAGTTAATTTTGTAGTTTTCAGTTGAATATCACTTGTGAAAGCCTATTTCCTATTCTATAATTATTCAGAAGACATCAGCCCAACTATCTATACAGAAAACACAAAGTGGATAAGGACTGCTTATTGTTATGGCTATGATATATAGGTTGAGTGGATAGCCTTTATAGGTGTACATCTGTGCATATATCTTGGTTAGCTATTATGGATAGACAATGATCTGAGTCTAAAATTGAATCAGAGATAAATGGACTGGATTTCATTTGGCAACAAGGCAATATTTTTTTAAATAACCTCATGTTTTTCTTAGAAATAAAAGACCCAACTTTTTTACATCAGTATTTTTTTGGTTCTCGATAACAGTCATGTAATAACATAGTGTCTGAAGAATTAAAATTGAGTCATATCTAAAGGACAATGGAGAACTATATAGTCGAACATGGTGAAACTTCAACATTTACCCAATTAAGCATTACCTGGGAGAAATGTCAGAAGGGCTGTCATCAGATTTGGAATGTAGCCAGAGAAGAAGGTAGACTAAGGAATGACTGAGGGATAGCCTGCATCGGAGGTGTGCTGAAGACAGCTTGAACTGTCTGAGGAGAGCCAATTGTTAAATTTTCAGTGTTAGTATTTAGACTTAAGCAATCAGCAGATGCTATAAGCAGGGCTTGATTTCTTGTTTTGTTGATTTTGTGGACTAAGGAAAGTGATGGAAAATGTTAATAATGCACTTAAAAGTGTGTTGTGTGTATTTTCCCCTCTGGAAAACCAGTTAAATATATGCCAGTACGCCATAGGCATTCATGCTCCATTAATATCTATCTAAGGTCAAGCGAATGCCCTTAGGAAGACATGAACTATAAAAGGTATAGATGAATCAGAGAGAATAAATACAGGATGAATTCAGTTAGCATACATGAGAATCCCTAGAATTGAGAAGAAGAAAGGAAGGAAAGAAAGAAGGAAGGAAGGAAAAGGAATAGAGGGAGGGAAAGAAGGAAGGAAGGAAAAAAGGAAAGGAAGGTAGAGGGAGGGAAGGAAGGCAGAAAGAAAGAAAGAGACCTTATGGCAAGAGAACTCTTAAGACTGCATTGTGCTCTACAGAATCAATTTTTTTCTAGGAAGGAAGGAAGGGGAAATGAAGGAAGGATATGAGAAAAGAAGGGAGGTAGAAAAGAAGGAGGAGAGGCAGGGAAGGAAGAAGTGATGAAGAATTGCTTACTCTGTGTCAGGGACTGTGTTTTACAGTTATCTCATGTGATCCTTACAGCAACCCTGGAGGTAGGTGCTATTATTATTTTGAGGAAAATGAGACAGAGACTAAATGATTTGCCCACTGTTACATAACTGTTAAGTGTCTGAGGCCAGATTTGAACTCAGTTCTTTCTGACTCCAGGTCCAGTGATCTATTCACTGCAGCTACTAGAAGTGGTACTCATGTAGATGATGCCACAGGGAATATCAAAGTATCCACTTGGATTAAAAAAAAATAACCTTTTAAGTATAAGAAAAGGATAAAATGGCAAAATGGAAATTTGTTTGAAAGAGTCCTAGAGGTTACAAGACCCCGCAAGCTAAACATGACTTAAGAATATGATCTTATGCTACACTCAAAAGAGGTGACAGGGCTTCTATCCTCTTCCCTGGTCAGACCACATCTGAAGAATTGCATTCAGGGAGTTTCATTTTAGGATGAATATTGACAAGTAGGGGCAGACCCAGAGGAAAAGGAATAAGATTATGAAGGGCTTGAGATCATGACATATGAAGATAAGTTAAGCAAAAAAATAAACCAGTGATTTGTAGACTGGAGAAAAGATTTAAAGGGGATGTGAAAACAGGCTTCATCAATTGGAAAGATAGAGGAGGACACATTTGTAAGCAATAGGGACTTGTTCTACTTTGCCATAGAAAGAAGTAATGGGGGAAGTTACAAAGATGGAAATTTAAGATTGATAGAAGGAAAAATACTTTCTAATAATTAGAGATGTCCACCAGTGGCAATGGACCACCTAGAGAAGTAGTGATGTCTCAAGTCAAATTGGTAGGATTACTTCTCATTGTTGTACTATATTATATTATATTGTATTGTATTATATTGTAATATATTGTATTATAAGCAGCTAGGTGGCCTAGTAGTTAGTGTTGAATCTAGAGTTAGGAACACCTGAGTTCAAATTCTGTCCCATTAGCCATGTAAAACTAGACAAGTCATTTAACCACTGCCTGCCTCAGTTTTCTCATCTGTAAAGTATGAATAATAATAGCGCCTATCTTCCATGGTTGTTGAGGGGATAAAATGAGATAAAATTTGCAAAGTACTAAGCAAATCTTAAAGTACTGGATAAACGCTAGCTATTATTATTGCAGAGAAGAATTTTGTTCATATAGAGGTGGCCACAGAGGTACTTTCTAACTCCAAAATTCTATAGTTCTTTGATTTTATGAAAAGCCGATCTTTGTATAATACTTCAAAACTCTCACAGAACTTTGTATCCATTATTTCATATGATCCTCACAGCAATTCTGTGACCTAAGTATCACAACTATTATTATCCCCATTGCACAGAGAAAGACACTGAGGTTCAATGAGGTTAAAATGACTTGCCCAAGGTCACACAAGTGGCAGACCCAGGACTAACTGGTTAATTAATTACTCATGAAAAGAAGATATTGTGTTGCTGTGGAAGTCAATAGCAAGCTTTTTAATATCCTGAATGTTTTGTAACTCTAGCTTTATACAACCTTGGGACTGGGAGAGCTAGGAATTACCTATCTCTTACCTCCTTCGTTCTGTATAGTCCCCACATCCAACCATCATCCCAGCTGCATGATTTTAGCCAATGTAGGCCATCGCTAAATCTGGTCTGTGATAGCTCTGACTAAGTTATACCCCGTTCTTAGATTTGGAAAGGAACACCACCCAGGTCCTCAGACTCCCAAGCTAACCAGTGCTCATTTCAGTGGGAAATGAGGTTGGGAGAGTAGGAAATGATGCCAGAGGGAGAGGGGAAGGTCACAGACTAGAGTACCAGGCTAAGGCACTGAGACCTCCTGCAGCTGAAAACAGGGAACCAAGGAAAATATTTCCACTTAATTCACATGGAAAGATCACATTTTACCCTAAAATGAGATATAGCTTAGGTAGGACCATAGCAGAGCAGATTCAGTGACGCTAAAATCATACCACTCAAGGGGATTGGGGCAAAGGCAGGAGGTAAAAGACAGGTAATTTCTGACTCTCACAGTCCCAAGGTTGTATAAAGCTAGGATTACAAAACATGCAGGCTTTTAAAAAGCCTGCTACTGACTTCCACAGCAATAAAATATATACTGTTTATGAGTAATTAGCCACTCCTAGAAAAGAGCTTGATTCTGTGAAATTTATGAGCCTCTTTGATTTATGCATTTCATGGGAGTATGTCATGTTCCATCACATCACTTTGGTGTCATCTGATGCAAATCAAAGGCATGCATTTCCTGTTCCTCTGGTCTTTGGTGGGGGTAGACTGGTCCTTTTCAGGTCTGTGACTTTTCTCTATTCAGAAAGTTGGATTTCATTGGTTTGTTTATTTTTTACCCCAAAGCATTTTAACACTTCAGTCAGTCCACAATCATTTATTAAGGGTTATTTATGTGCCACATATTGTGCTAAACCCTTAAACTTATTCCCCTCTACTTCTGAGCATGCATCAGGAGCCTAGTGGGATTTTGCCATCTGCAGATGGTGCAGATGGCAGCCCCTACTGTGCGCCCCAAACATGCTAGGCCTTTTGAGAGATATTAGACAAAGTATATGGCTTAGCTAAAGGGGCAATACACAGAGAATTTGACATGGCAGTATGTAATCAAGTATAGGTTTAGATTAATATATACAATAGAAATAAAAGGAATAAAAGGCATATGGTGTTTTACAAAGGTTTACAGACCACTTTCTACATGAGCTTCGGGGAGGCAGAATGATCACCCCCATAACAATAAACAAGAAGGCCTATAGGAAGTAGTCAACATGCAGAGTCAAAAAGACCTAGGTTCAGGTCCACCCTTTTTTCACAAATTGGTTTTGTGACCCTTAGAAACTCACCTAAAGTTTCTCGCTATCTTCATTGGTCTTTGTTCAGTTATTTCAGTCATGTCTGACTCTTTGTGACCCCTTTTGGGGATTTCTTGGCAAAGATTCTGAAATGGTTTGCCATTTTTCCTTCTCCAGCTCATTTTAGAGATGAGGACAGTGGGGCAGGCAGGGTTTAGTGACTTGCCCAGGGTCACACAGCTCATAAGAATCCGAGGCCAGATTTGAACTCATGAAGGTGAGTTTTCCTGATTCTAAGACCGATGCTCTATCCCCTGGGCCACCTACCTGCCTCATCTGCTGCCTTTTAGCACTTCCTTACCCCTGGGAGCTACTCTCCAGGTGAATATGGCGATGAACTACTTGCTGTCCCCACCAGTGGCATCCTCCATAGATGACTTTCTGCCAAATCCACTTCAAGGTGTCCGAAAGTTTCTACACATAAAGGCCAATGTGTCTTTCCCCTTGGGTCAGGGTTGGATCAAGTTCAGGCATCAACAATCATTTAGCTTCCTATGTTTGCCAGGCACTGTGCTAAGCCCTGAGGGTACTAACAGGAGCAAAGGGAAACACAGTCCTTGCCCTCATGTAGTTTATATTTTAAAATGAAGCAATTATTCATAAAAGTATATATTCTAGAATGAAGCTTATACATGCATACACATATGTGTGTATATATGTATATGTGTATATATACACACACATACATACATATATCTATATTTAACAGCCAATAAAAGGGAGTTGAAAAAAGGGAAGGGGATGAAGGATTAGGGGAATGACAGAGAAAGTCTTGTAGAAGTGAATGAGAAGAGCCATCTGTAGAGGAATAGGGACATGACAGATTTATGCCTCCTCTCTAAAATGGAGGTTTGGGGAGGAACCAGTCAATCAGGGAGAGATGCTGCAGAGGTGGAGGGTACTTCCAGTGGGAAAAGTAGTTAAGGGATGGAGTGAGCTTTCAGGCTGAAGAGGCTTCTATGGCATAGTAGAGAAAATCCTGAGGACATGAGTCAGAACTGCTTCCTGGAGAAGGATGAAGGTAACAGGCAGAGGGTCTCAGGGTCACTAACTCCTGAGGACCTTATGTCCAAAGTCCCTGACCTCTGCACAATTGAATTAGTCTTTAAAAAGTTGATATGAGGCACTTTTTGTACTGCCACCAGAATTGACGGTTCCAGGTTTGGCTGAAGGTAGCATAGCAGTATTCTAGTCATAACAAAATGACAAATTTTCTGCTCATAGCTGAAGTGGCCTTCATTTCTGCTAGTCACTGGGTATAATTATGTTCTTATCAAATGTGATCATCCCTTGTTTGTCACAGAACCTGAAACAAGAATACATTATATGCTATATGTTTTGGTCTTCAACTTTCATAAATTGACTTTTAAATGCCATTTGCGGATGATTTCTATCCTCCCTACAAGCTGTGTTATTCAAGTTTAAAAGAGAGTAAGAACTTCATAAAGACCCAGGATTCAGGATGTTTGCTTGTGCTACAAGGTGACAGGGTTGGGAAATTGGCACCTAGTCCTTAACCATAAAATACAGACTTTGCAGGGGCCAGATCATGCCGTGTATGGATATGGATCAAATCACTAATAGCATTTCCTCCCACGCAAAGGAAAATCACATTAATTGCTTCATTTTTTAAGATTTCCCCTGGTGTATGGCATCAGTGATGTTTAGCTTGGGCATTTTTTAGGTGATTGGTGATGACTTGGAAGGGAAACTCTGCTGGTGAGTTTCTCGCTCAGCAGGAAAACTAAAAAGAATTGAAACAATGGAAATAGAAGTAGAGAATCACCTAGTCCCAGAGCTGGAAGGAAAGACCTTTAAAGGATCACCTTCTCATTAAACTCCAATGGCTCCCTATTTTTTGTAGGATCAAGAATAAATTCTACTTGACATCTATTACTTCCCAACCTAGTCCCGGCCTATTTCTCTATTACTCTTATTACTCATTATTTCCCCATCATTCTCCCCGAGGTCCAGACAAACTAAGCCTTCATTCATGGCTCTCCATTTGTCCTTGCCATACCTACCTCCATCACCTAGAAACCTTAGTTTCCTTTAAGACTTAGCTTAAGGTCTACCTTCGACATAAGACTTTTACTGATATGCTGGATCTTAGTTTCCCCAACTCTAACCATTTGGTATCAATTTATATGTATTTCATATATATCTACATATATGTATTATCTTTATATTATATGTTATCTCGAATAGTTTGTATCCATTTTGTATGTACCTACATATTGGTATTATTTCCATATTATATAGTATCTCCACCAATAGAACTTGACTTTTGAAGGCAGGAACTGTTTCAGTTCTGTCTTTACATCCCTAGCATTTACCTATTATAGGGCCTGACAAGTAGCCAGAGCTTAATAAATGCTCGTTAGTTGATCGACCAGATCTGATCCAACCCCCTCCTTCATTTTTTCAGAGAATGAAACTAAAGTTCAGAGAGGGGGATGACTTGCTCTAAGTCACACAGTGAATTGATAATACCAGTTGGAGGACTAGAGAGTAGGTCACAGACTGTGCTCGCATTTACCTGTCGTGTTGATGAGGGCTGTGATCCTGAGAACAAGAAGAGGTAGAGAAGGAAGAGGACGTGGGGTTGTTGCTTAAGAGGGGTAACGTATTAACCCCATTAGCAACCATGAGGGCCAGAGCATCAATTAGTTGATTAGGTCACAGACTATAGGAATGGAAATGGGACTCAGAATGGATGCCTTAAAATGTGACTAGGGAAAGGGAAGGTCAGTGTCCTCAGGCAGGCAGGCCCAGTAAAAAAACCTAGACTTCACCATTTTGTGTTGGGTTGGCCATGGAACACACCCTGTATTGTTTTGTAGTCTCAGGTGCTTTTGCTTTGGTTCCTGAATAATTAGAATGTGTCCTTTCCACCCCCATATTATTTCTGCACTCAGGGCTCATGGTATTACTCAGTTTTTGCTCCTAGATGACATTCCCCAAGAGAAAAAGGCTCTTTTTCCTGTGCCAACATGTTCAGTCTTCTCCATATATTATAGAACAGGCAAAAGATGCTTCTTTTCTCTTTAAGCAACCTGTTTACTGGAAAATTAGGCTCTTTTTTTCCTGTTCCTTCCTGCACTTTCATTGGAAATTTGTCTCCGTCCCCTGAAATCCATCTATTTATTGCAGTGACACCTACTGCTGAGAGAGCTGATCCACAGCAGGCTCCCTTACTGTTAAACTTGGCCAACAAGCAGCTTCATGACTCAACCAGCAGATGTTTCTGCCGTTTAGGTCAAAGGGAACTTATGGACCAGTTTTTGCTCTTCTCCCAGAAGTCTGTGCCAGGGAAGTCAATGCCAGGCACAGACAGTTGACCTGTGTAGTAACAAGAGGAACTGAACCAGGGCCCCAAGGACCAGAAAAGACTAAAGCTAGAGCCTGCTGAGCTCTCTCGATTGGCTGCCATCCAATAGCTTCCGACAACTGAATCTGATTGTATGCCTGATTTTTATTTTTTATTTTTTGGGGGTAATGATTTTGTGCACTTATTTGATGATTTTTATCCAAGCTTATGTTTCTGACAGGTACCCCTGTGAATAGAATCTCACGGGCTATCTTCTATGAATATTTCAAAATCAGCCTGACTTTGATCCCTGTTGCATATGTGCATTTTACATTATATTTAGTCTTGCACCAAATCACATTTGAGGCCCATGTGAAATGGAAATAAGCATGATCCTATAGTCCAGTGGCATTCAGATTTAAATTGTTTTAATCAGAAGTGAAATGGGTTGTAAGGTCCCCACTCAGCCCTTCCCTCCCATTTTATCCCTATGGCAAGTAATGAAGGCTTTCAGGTTCAATCATTATGGCATTTGTAAGAGAAGAGGAGGAGATTCCTTGGGTTTCCAAGGCTTCAAGGTGGCATCCTAAGTCCATAGCTCCTTTTCCAATACTGCACTGTAGCAGGCAGCCTAACCATGTTAATAGAAGATCAAATATTCAACTTTCTGCCACAGCAAAATTTGTTTAAAAAAAAAAAAAAGATAGGGAAAGGGAGTCAGCCAGAGGAAAATAATCAATATGCTTCATGATAACTGCTAGTATCTTTTTCAGTTTTGCAATATAATATTAAAGGTGAGTTATTCATTAAAAGCTTACTTTTGCTGCTTTTCCAGATGGGGTGGACACAGCATAGATAAATCAATTATACTGAATTAGGAGATATTTCCTGCAAAAGATTGTTCAGGCTGGAGAGAATGGGAACACTTTTTTATTACCTGAATTATAGGAAGAAAAATAAAAAGGTTGTGATGTTTCTTTAAAAAATGGCTTTCCATTCACTGATGTTTCAGCTGCAAAGAGCATCCTTTATCCCAAGTTCCAATGTCTAGGTCCTCCCTGTGATGGCTCAGCTACATAGAAAGGAAGTAGGGTGAGAAAAAATGGCTTCCTTAAAGCCAATGTGATTCTCCTCTTCATGGGGAGGCTTAAAAATAGGAACTGCATTTCTCTGATGCTCAACTTTTAGCCCAACCATTTGCTTTCCCGGTTTACTTAATCTTCTGTGACCCACATACACACATGGTCTATGGTCGAAAAGACATTCTGTTCAGCTGTTCACCAAATCGCAATACCCACGACTGATTATATGGCTGGCTTTTGAAATTGGCTCTTTATTGAATTTTGCAAATGATGCAAAACCTGCATATGCCATGGGCCGTGACTTTGAGTAGAACAGAGAGGGTATAGGAGATCTCTGGGGTATGAAAGGGAGAGCCCTCAAATCCCAGAATCCTGTCCCATCCTCTTGACATGCCTGTTTATGAAGATGGGTAAAAATGTTAGGAAACAGACTGGATTCCCAGGAGTGGAATGAAAACAAGATGCCTCAAAAAGCTTCATGTTAAAAGGGACCAATCAGATTATCCGTCAAAAAGCATTAGATATCTACTATGTGCTTTTTGTTGGTTTGGTTTTGAGTTATTCAGCTTAGCAGCTCTTTATTGGGCACTTAGTCTATGCCAGGCAACTTGTTAGGCTCTAAGGACACAAAAATGAAAATGAACTAACCAGTCAATCCATCAGCAACAAGCATTTATTAAGTGCCTTCTCTCTACCAGACATTCTGCCAAGCTCTGGAGCTACAAATACCAAGAATGAAACTAATCCTATCTTGCGTGGAGTAGGATTGCAGATATAACTGGCATGTACATGGATGGAGTCAGGAAAGGCTTTTTAGGAACTTTGAGTTGAGCCTTGAAGGAAGTTAAAGACTGCAAGAGGAGGAGCTGAGGAAGGATTGTATTTAAGGCATGGAAGTCACCTCACCCTGTGTGAAGGTGAGAGATGGCATATTGAATTTGGAGAACAGCTAGTAGTCCAGTCAGACTGAATGTAGAGTAGATAAAAGGGGGTGATATGAAATAACTATGGAAAGGTAGAAAGGAGCCAGGTTGTGGAACAGCTTTAAAATGAATGAAAATTTTTGAGAGTTGAAGTAACATGGCCAGATTATTGTTTTAGTAATATTAAATCTCCAGTTGTAGGGAGCAGTGTACCTCCAACTTTTTTAGTCTCAGAACCTTTTTATACTTTTAAAATAGTACAAATACCCCACCAAAGAACTTTTGTTTATGTGGATAATATTCAGATGTATGCTGGGAAATGTTTAACAACTGGATCGACCCCACCAAAAAGTATCCATAACACATTCTAAAATTTTATCTGCATTATTATCACTCTCTCAAATCTAGACAATCAACAAAACAAGAAATCAAGTTTTGATTTGTACCTTTTGATGGTTTCCGAGGTAAAGGTTCACACTAAAAATTTTACAATCAGCTTTTGGTGGTCTGAGTTGACTTCAGTACATCTTTGGATATCTATCAAATTTACTGTTTTAGAAAGAAAAAAATTCAGTATTATAAAAATAGTTTTTCCTTCCTAGACTCCCTAGAAGACTCTTGATGACTCCAAGTGGTCTGTAGACTTTTGAGAACTATTAGTATAAAGCACAGAATGAAGAAAGGAAAGAATGAATTCAAGGAAATCAATTTAGAGTCTATTGCAATTATCTAGATGAGATGGGATAAAAGACTGAACTAGGATAGTGGTCATGTGAGTGAACAGAAGGGTATGGATGAAAAAAACAGTTCTCCTTGTTCAGTAGGTAGACTTGACTATAAAAGTCAAGGATAATAGCTGAGAAGAATAGTTGTACTATTGATGGGAATAATGGAGGAGGAGAGATGGGTTTAAGAAGAAATTTAAGGAGTTACATTTTTAGTCTATTGAGTTTGAAATATACACAGGACATTTAAGTGAAGATGTATTGCAATATATTATTGTGGATGTATAGCAGACAGTTAAGAAAAGAGTTTAGGACTGCGAATGTAGATTATAGAGTCAGCTGCATGGAGATGATAATTGAACTTATGATAGCTGATGAGATCAACAAGAGAAAGAATATAGAGAGAGAAAGAGAAAAGAACCCAGGACCTAGCTTTGGAGGATACCCACACTGATGGGTAAGACGAAGCATCAAACAGGAAGGAGAAACAGACAAATAAAGACAAAACCAAGAGAAGGACAGTATCATGGTAGCCGAGAGAGGAGACTATTCAGGAGGTAGGAATAGGCAAGTGTCATAAACTTCAGAGAGGTGAAATAGGATGAAGATTGGGAGAAGGCCATTGCATTTAGCCATTGAGACCTTTGATACGTTACAGTAGTTGGTTGGGGTGGGGTCAGAAGTCAGACTACAGGGGATTAAGAAATTAGCTGGGTATCAAGGTGAGAAAATGAAGGTGACAGGTACAATCCTTTCCAAGAGTTTGGTTGTAAGAGGAAGAAATCAACTGTAATAGCAACAGGGAACTCTAGGATCATGTGAAGGTGGTTTGTTCTTTTTAAAGAATGAGGGATATCTAGACATAGTTGTAGATAGCAAAGAAGGAGCCAGAGAAGAAGAAGTGACTGAAGATGAAAGAAAGGAAATGATTTAGGAATGGGTTCCCTGAAGATGTGGAAAGGAGGTCGAGAGCACAGTTTTTCCTTGTTAAAGAGAAGGAGCAGCAAAGGAGAAACTGGGTGAAGGACTGACGTGGATAGTTTGGGGGTCTGAAATGGGGATGAAGAGGAAGGTGATAAGGGATCTCTATTTTCTCAATAAAGTCAGAAAATTCTTCTCTTAAGAGGAAGTGGATGGTATAGGGAACTTGGAGAGAAGAGGTTTAGAATATTGCTGTTGAAGTTATGATAAAATAATTGCAAGTCAAGTCAAATCAATAGGCATTTATTAAATGCTTACTGTCTTCCAGGTACTATGTTAAGTTCAAGGATACAAATAGAAGGAAAGGATAGTCTCTGCCTTCAAGTAGCTTACACTCTAATAGGTGAAGACAAAACATAAAAGGTGTTGAAAAGAGGGAGGGGAGGAGAGGAACTTGCAAGGAAGCATTCCTGTAGTGTTTAAGGATCACAAAATGCTTTTACATGTATTATCTCATTTGATACAACCCTGTAAGGTGGGTTTGATGATTGTTCCCCTTTACAGATAAAGAAACCAAGGTTGAGAAAGGTGGAGTGACTTGTCCAAAGTCACATAGCTCTATGTGAGACAGGATTAGAACCTGGCTCTTCTGACTCCAAGTCAAGTGTTTTATCTACTACACCATTAGAGGCAGGATCAAGGGGAAGGTTTGTATGTTTTAGGAGGGTCTTTTTGCTTTGTTTTTAACAGTAGGGCAATCTTTCAAAGGGTCACAGCAGGATAACTCCTCTGGCTTGAGAAAGGCCAAGGAAAGGGAAAAGACCCTTTATCTGGTGGGTTAGAGTGGGAGAAGGTAGACATGGCAAGTGGAGCTGGTGGCAAATTGCAATCATAGACCTAAGAACTAATCATAGATGGGGAATCGGAAGGAACCTCAGAGGCCACCTTGTCCATCTTCCTCATTTTACATAAAGGGAACTGAGGCCAAGCAGGGCTAAATGAGGTACCCAAGGTCACAAACTTCAAAGATATTATTTAAACCCAGGTCCTCTAGAGTTAGTCACCTGGGTCAGTAAATAAGTGGTGTTGCCAATAATATTCAACGACCATCTCTGAAATGGAATAGGCACTAAGTTGTTCCAGATTTCTGTGTGCAGGAGTGTGAATGGTGTATTGCACACCCAATCAGCTAAGTCTCGGGTCTCATGCCAAGTCTGATACTTCTTTGGATGTCACTTATTTCACTGAGCCCTGCTCCCCTAGTCTGTAAAATGTGGAGTTTGGACCTTATGACTTCTTCCAAAATCTAAATCTGTGATCCTCAATCCCTGATCTGGTTTGTAATGGCTTTCAGCTCCACTGGGAGCAGCCCTTCTCCTGAATAGCTCCTTTTGCTCCAGTCAATCTTTTCTGGCCCTCGTTTTCCTTATCTGTAAAATGAGAGGGCTTATACTAAAAGACCCTGGAGGTCCCTCCCACCTCAGAATCTTCTTTGATATAGCATTAAATAAGTCCCTGCCCTCAAGGCATTTATAATCTAATAGGGGCAGTCAGACACACACAAAGTATCTAGGGAGAGATAGTATAATAAAGTTTTAAATACTTTGGTTATTTATAGAATAAAAATATAATAAGGTGCTAATGGTGAGTGTATAAAAGAGCCACGGTTGGTCTCCATTTAATCAGTGGCAGGTGTCCAAGAGGCCTAAACTGACAATTTTCCTTTGCCACTAGAATGTGCTATCTCCCTAGGCATAGCACTCAGAGGTTAAAGAGGGCTTGCATGGGGCCTCATTTCAAAGGATAAATCACAGACTGGTCTCTCATCTCATGCACCCAGTGCTAAGTACTCCCATTTTATTAAGCTCCCTGTGTCCAGGGCTGATTCTGAAACCCAAGGACTGGATTCTTATTGACAGCATCAGACACAGGGTAAAATAAAAGTGCCTGAGATTATCATAGCCTTGTAGGTAAAAGGCATAGCAGCAGATCCCAAGAGATTGCCACCTATAGCAATATCCCTGCCTAACTCCATGATGAACGATGATAGGTTGTGTTGATGGATTTGGTAGCAGGGGACGCAAGTAGCCTGGTCAGTGTAATATTTAGCAGTTCTTTTCTCCAAATCAAGGTTCTCTGTGACTGGTTGGATCCCTAGATTTAATTGCTTGGTTGAATTTTTCCATGTCTAAACTGTGGAAGACCAACTGTCTGGCTCTTTTTTCCTTTATGAAGTTCATAAGCCTTCCTTTTCTTTTGATCGTCTTGGCATCAAATATTTTCAGTTCTGTCACCTCACCCCCCCCCAGTAAACAATTTCAAAAGAGTATCCATTATTTTTTAATTAATTAAAAGTCTTCAGTGGAAAGGGTCCTTTTTTCTATACTCCCCAACACCCCATCTATCCCCACCCAATTTGCTTTTCCTCTTCTGTTCCTTAATATTTCAAAGAACCTCTGCTCAGACAAAAGACTGGGACCATGTCTGGTGAATTCACTTAGCACTGATAAATTCATATAGGACTTAACACAAAAAGGGTGATATATCAGCTAACAAGCATTAATTAAGTGTTGATTATATTTCAGTTTCTGTACTGGATACCAGTGATACAAATACAAAAGCAAAATAGTCCCTGTCCTCAAGGAGCTTTAATCCTACATACTTTTAATGATGGTGCCAGTATCTCATCGTTGGCCATCGTCTTTCCCTTTTGAGTTGTCCAGAAGGAGAATGGGATCCCTGAGGAGGTTATGATCATATGATTATCGTTTTAGTGCTGGAAGTGGCCATCTATTTCACTTCCCTCGTCTTACAGATTAGGAAACCGAGGTATAGAGAGGTTTAGTTACTTGCTCGTCACAAAGGTAGTTGATGGATTCCCTCTCATTGGAGGTCTTTGAGCAGAGGCTGAGTGACCATTTCTCTATACAACAATAGGCATTCCTTTCAGATGTGGACTGGTCTCTGAGATCTCTTCCAACTCTAAATTATGTGAGTCTGTGATTCTTTAGAGTTAGGATGTTAGATTCCATTCTCAAACTTGGCTCTCCTAGTTGCAGAATCAACATACTACCCAGCTGGGCTTTAATACCATATTTGCATTAATGAATTCAGCCAAGATTTAACTATTTCTAGCTCTGTCTGATAGCATTGTCTACAAATCAGTCAAAGAAGAATAGGTCAACCATACTGCCCCACTGTTTATCTATTAATCATCTGGCAAATATACCACTCAGTACCCTCCCCACCTCAGTAATATTTGTGATGTAATTTGTTTGGATGTCCAAATGTCACCAACGTTGATTGTAAGAGATGAAAAAAATGTACTTGCTCAGCACACCAAGCTCTGGGCTAAAATGTAAGCATGAAATCTCTGGTTTATTTTTGTAATAATGTTTACAGCTGTTTAATGACCCTGAAAAGGTTCAGTAGTCTGGTGTTGTGTATTTCAGAACAGGAGAGTATTGTGCTTATAACAACCTTAAACAGTTTCAGCTGCAACAATAGAGAATGTACATATATAGGTATATATATTTAATAAAAATGCATTGTATTCTGGGTGAAGCCTGGTTGATGATTGGATGCAAAGAGTGACTAACAGTGTGGGGCAGGGTAGAGTGGTGGGACGTGCCAAAAGGTTTACTGACTTTGAGGAAGGTGTCTTATGACAGGAGTAAATGACAAAAGATTATTTCATTTACAATCCTCAGCGACATTTACAGCATCACCTTGTTTATTAAGCTCAGCCTCTCCATTCTGTTCTCAGCAAAGGTGGGCAGCAAGAGCTTGGCTACGTCTCAGAAGCAGTACTTTTTCATTCACCTTGATAAAAAAGAATATTCATTTGGCCATGCTCTGCTAGATAACAACCTTTGATCGAAAAAAAAATTCAGCTAAAATGTTTATGTTGAAATTCATTTTACTTCCCAACTATTCTTTTCATGCTATAAGGATAAAACTCTTTTATGTGACCTACTGGCAAGACCTATATTTTTTGGTTTGTTCATAAATATATATATCTACATAAATACATATTTTTTTCTAATTCTAGTGAAATGAAACCATGTTTTTGTGCTAAATTTGTTTAGACTTGCAGCAGCTGGCATTTCTGGTGTCCTAATAGTTTTAAATTTCATTTCAAAGTTGAAAGATACAATTAAGTGCTCTATTGGAATAGTTAAGTGAAAACTTTTGTTATTGATATCACAGGAAATAGTCTCAGAGGCAGAAATGCAAAATCAAAATAACTATTAACACCATCAAAGGCAGCTGAATGGCTCACCGTACCTTAAATGATGTGAAAGATGAGACAGAATGGATTTTGATAATATGTGTATCCAATGGTGGGTTTCATAAGCTAAGAATACCCTCATGGAAATATGAAATTGGGCAGATCAAGTAGAAAACTGCTGTTACCTCTTTGTTTTTTGTTTTGTGTTTTTGGTTGGTTTCAGTTTTGTTTTTAGTCTTTTGTTCAGGTCCCGTCCCATTTCCTGGCATTTGGAAGGCATACACAAATTGCAAGTTTGCAGGGCAGGTCCCTTTTTTAGTAGTATGCTCCTGAGTATTTAGCCTAGGAATTGAACCCTGATAATATCACCTTGATTCTGATAACTGCTTGAGTATATCCTAGCATTCTGGCAATAAATGAGGTGTTGAGGGACACAGCTAGCCCTGCTGCAAAGCTGGTGTTGAACAACTCTCATTACAGAGTTTCTGTGTTTCAGTGAGAGAGATGTAGTATGTATCATAGTGGACTTGGAGGATGTGATTTGATAGTTGCTGTGAACATTCCTCTCTAGAACCATAGGATTTTGTTCTTGAATAGATCCAAAAATCCTTTACTCAAAAATTGCTCCCTTTTTTCAGAGGAACCTAAAACTCAGAGAGGGACTTACCAACAGTCACATAGGTTGTAAACAACCAAACTGGTAAAGGAATTCATCACAGGATTGATTTAGAGCTAGCTGAAATGACCGCTCCTCCTCCCTGCCCCTGCTCCATTTAACAAGTGAGAAAAATGAGACTCAAGAAGGTTGTGACATTTTGGGCATTACATAGGACCTTGCACATAGTAGGTAATTTATACGTATTTGTTGAATGAATGAACCAATGAACTGACCATTCAGTTCAATGACACCATAAATGAGAAGTTTAGTATTAGTATTTGCCTTGGCATCTTATTTGAACTACTGGGTTATCACAGATTCAGTGCTGGAAAGTAACTTTATGTGCCATTCCTTTGTTTTTACTGATGAGCTCCAGAAAATAAAGTAGTTTGTCCAGGGTCATGGTTGCAGGAAGAATCTGAGCTAGAATTTGAATCCATGGCAGAATTACAGTATTTTAGAATCAGATGGGATCTCAGTGCCCAACCAGTACAATCCATGACTAAAAAGTATCTCTATTATATCCAACAAGTGGTCAGTCAGCCTCTGCTTACAGATGCTCAATAAAAAGAAACAGCTCATTCTACTTTTTTTTGTTATCTCTGATTGTTAGGAAGCTTTTTTCCTGACATCAAGCCAAATTTGCCTCTTTGTGACATCTCTTCATTCCTCTTTGTTTTTTTTTCCTTGGAGGTCAAATAGGACAAGTCTTGTTGTTTTTCCTTCATTCTCCAAGAGAACCATGATATCAGGAAAGGTGACATCATGCCTTAAAAGTGAATTGGATTTAAGTGAGGCAGGGCTGTGCAAAGCCATCAGCCTTACTTTCTTCTCTGGAGCCATCTGGGTCCAGGGGCAAGATATAGATGAAGACGACTGAAGATGGCCCCCAGGCCAAGTCTAATGTCTTTTCTATAGGATAAGCCTTCAATACAATTGTTTTAAGACAGTTATTATATCCCCACCGAGTTTTCTCTCCTTCAGGCTTCCCTCCATTCATCCTCCTGTGCCAGGGATTCAACACCCTTCACCAGCCTGGTAGCCTTTTGTAAACTATAGTGTTGGGAAGTGGAAGCACACTGTGCTCTAGCTGTGATCTGAGCGGCAACAGAGTACAGTAAAACTAGCATTCCCTTATTCTTAGAAGCACTGCTTTAATGTAGTCAGTAACTCAAGCCAACAAGCCTTTTATTAAGTGCCTATTGTGAGCCAGGAACCATAAGAAAGTGAGGTTTTGGGTTTGTTTGGTTGGTTTTTTTGACTGCTGCCACACACTTCTACCTCATATTGGGCATGTAGTCCACTATAATCCCTGGATCTTTTTCAGATAAATTTCTGTCCCGTCATGTGCTTGTGGAACTGATTTTTTGAGCCCACGTGTGAGATTTGACATGTATCCTCTTTGAATTTCATTTTATTAGCTTCTGCCCAATGTCTGAGTCTAGCCTATGAAGATCTTTTAAAATCCTGACTCTTCATCCAGTATGCTCTATATCTCTTCCAACTTGGTGTCATCTGCAGATTGATGACCATCTATGTCATAATTCAAATTATTGGTAAAAATGTTAAATAGAATATAGCTAAATACAGATCCCTGGGGCACTCATCTACAGACCACACTGAACCATGAAGGACTATTCTTTGAGTATGGCCATTTATAATCCATCTAACTCTGTTATTACCTACTCTGCATTTCCATCTTTTCCACAATAATATTATGAGATATTTTATTAAATGTTTTGTTAAATTCTCGATAATCTGTATTGATGGCCTTTTCCTGAATTACAGGTTTGGTAACTCTCAAAAAAAAAAAACAAAAGGAAGGAAAGAAGGAAGGAAGGAAGGAAGGAAGGAAGGAAGGAAGGAAGGAAGGAAGGAAGGAAGGAAGGAAGGAAGGAAGGAAGGAAGGAAGGAAGGAAGGAAGGAAGTTCAGTGTGTTAAGAATTGTTCTTGATGAAGTCAAAGTGGCTCTGTAGTCATCTCTTCCTTTTCTAAATGTTCACTAACCATTCTCTTGTGATCTTTGCTAGGATTTTCTCAGCAACTCATGACAAAGTTACCGGTCTATAGTTTCCAAACTGAACTTTGCTTCCTTTTCAAAAATCATGGCAAAATTTGGGCAATATGTTTTCTTTTCCAATCTTGTAGGACTTCTTCCTTTTTCCATGGCCTTTCCCATCTTCTTACTCTTTCTGTACAGGTGGTGCTGTTCAGGTGGTCCAAGTGACTTGACTTGATAAAAGGCAATTCAGTGCTCTCTTAACTATCTCCTTACTTATCTCTAGTATCAGTTCCCCACTGGCAATTTTTGCTTTGTTCTTTGCAAGGCAAAGATCATTCTCACTGGTAGTGAAGATGGAAACAAAAAATTGAATACTACTCCTTCTTCTCTAGCATGGTCCCATCTAGCTCCAAAGAACATTCTTATTATTTTTTATTCTTTTTTTTACCCTAAATTCATTATACCATGCTTAATAAAACCAAATCAGATGAGTCTGATTCGCTTTGGAGACTAAAAAAGAAAATACTATACCTGAAAAAAATCTGAATAAGTGCTACCTAGAACTTACTGATTGAACTATTGCCTGTTCAACATGAATGGGAAAATTTAATTCAATTCAACAAACTTTTTTTAAAAAGCAATTATTATGTACACGGCCCTGTGCTAGATGCTGGGGATGCAAAAAATCAAAAATAAAATGAAATTTTCACTGCCCTCAATGAGCACATAGGGTCACTGAGAGGTATAATAAGCTCAATGGTAAGGAAAAAAATCAGTCAACAAAAGTTTAAGTCCCTTCTGCATTCTAGAATTTGTGTTACGTGCTTTGAATTAAAAGACAAACATGGAACTGTTCTTGCCCTCAAGGAGCTTTTATTCTCATACAAAGTAATTTGAAATCCAAAGAGCACTAATAACTGGGATAACCAAGGAAGACTTCACAGAGAAGGTGGCACGTAAACTGAGACTAGAAGGAAGATAAGTATACTAAAAATTTTAAATGAGCAGGTAGTACATTCTAGGGGGTGGCTTATATAAATGTGTGGAAGTTGGAGATGAAGGTTGAGTGGAGATTAGATTGTCTGGATGGTAAAATGTAGGAAGAAGTTGGATAGGAGCTAAATTGTGAAGGACCTTAAAATTCAACCTGAATTTTTTTTTTTATTTTAGAAAGTGTTGTGCTTTACTTTTTATTTTAGAAAAACAATTATTTTCATTCAAACAAAATTTTTATTTCATTTGAAATTTTATCTTTATTTTTGTTCCTTCTTGCTGAATTTGAATTATTTCATTAACATCTTCCCATCTTCTTGTCTTTTCTTTGGACCATTAGGGCAGTGCTTCAAGACATGGTCTGAGAATAAATGTGGTGCCTTAATTCTTTTCAAGATTGTAGAAAGGTAGTTGGATGGAATTCTGAGGCATTCTGTTTGGCTTCTAGGTTCATTCTCATTCCAAGAGAGAACCTGAGGGCTGAATTGGGGACTTCTACTCAAAGAGAAAGAGTAAAGCTTCTCCATTCCCTGATGAGGGTGCAGTGATTGCACAGTATACTGAATTTTCCCTTCAAGTGTTCTCTAAAATGTAGGCATCAACCCTGCCCAAGCAGTCTGTGTTTTCCAAGGTACACACCTATCCCTAACCCCTAATTCTAATGGAGATATGTTATTTTGTAAGTGAGGGGGCAAATGATTCATTTCTGATATTGTTGGCAAGTGGGCCTAGAATTCAAACTTTTATCACTGCCCTGCCTCCCCCACCACCCTTCTCCAAGATGCTGGCTTTGAGGGGTTCTTTAACATCAGCATGTCAGTATGCATGTGTGCACACTTGCTCTTCCTTATCATCATGTATACACATTTATTTTTACATCCATGATCACACCTCTTCTCTCTTCCAAAACCAACCTGATTTTTTTTCTCTATTGCATTCTCCCTCCTTTTCACTCCTCTCCCCAAGATAGAAATCACAGCTTCCGACTTCCTGCCAAAGAAGCCAGGACTCCCCTTGGAGACCATCCATGTCATTCTTAGATTGCCTGGCGGGGGTCCCGGCAAAGCATGGAGTATGAGCCTCCCTCTGGGTCAAGTGTACTTCCTTCGGAGTCTGGCTTCATCCCCTGCGAGCCAGAGAAGGAGTCATTTAGTCCAAAAGTCAGACGTGGCTATAGCTGACTACCACTGCTGAGCCACCCAGCTAGTCAATGTATTTTAACATGGGAAGCAAAAAGATGTAAATATGTTTGGTAATTAACTGGTAACAAAAAAAAAAATTGGGAACTTAGGTGGAAGAGAGATCATGAAATAGCACTGAGAGATAAGCTCCGGTTTTGTTAACTTTTAAATCCACCTTCCCCACATGTTCTGTTTTTAGAAGACATTTTTCCCCCTTTCTGAACTGTATGGATTCAGTTTTCTTGCCTAGACTAGAGAAGTGGCATAGAGAACTATTAAGGACAATTATGCAGACCAGCATTGAGCCTTTGTGTTTAACAAACAGCTTTGAGTTCTAATTTTCTGCAAAACACATACTGCAGGTACCATTTTTACTCATTACTGTAAATTGGGAAAGTTATTAAAAATGCTTAAACTTGGTGAGATTTCCTATGGCACCTTCCCTGGATTTTAATTGGTTTTTATCTAGTTCTATAAAAGAGCTCTTTAAACCAAATCAAAGCCCTTTACTTTGGATATCTTGCCAACGAGAGGACAGAGACAGTCCGCTGCATCTTATGAGTAATTTTTTTTTTTTTGCAACTCAAATGTGAGCATTCTCAGCAATCATTAAGATTCCAATGCAAGATAATTTATACTTCTTTGGATGGACTGAGTTTTAAAATGACACCACAACAATGTTTTGTAACACAAGGGTTAAATCTTAATCTCAGAGGTTTGCAAAGCTGCTAGTGGCAGTCTCCTTAAAATTTAATATACCTCGTTAATGCTTACTTGCAAACACTGAAGGATTTTTATGATTATAATCATGTGTTACAGCACCTAGTACTGTTTCTAAGCAGCATACTAATCAGCTTAATGAGATATTACTGCACTTTTTGTTGACTAAAGCAAAATCCCTTTTATTGTTCTAAAGCTTGTCCTTTACTTATTTTTTCCCCAAAACATTATCTTGTTTTATTGTAAGCCAGTAAATATCATGCCATCATTGGGTGGTTTTTTTGGTCAAATCATAAAACTCCTATTTTCATCTCAGAATGGGGAATGTGTTTGATGTAGTCAATGGAACCAAAAGTTGTAAGTGGGGATTCAATTTGGACTTTGAAGAAAAGGGAAAAGAAAAGAGAAAAGGAAAAGAAAGAAAAGATGGGAAAAGGAAAAGGAAAGAAAAGAGAAAAAGGAAAGGAAAAGAAAACTAAAAGGGAAGGAAAGAGAAAAGGAAAGGAGAAGAATGAAAAGGGAAGAAAAGGAAAGGAAAAGAAGAGTGTGCAATAGATTTGTTTTGAACTTTTACTCATGCAAACAGGTGTAGATGCTACAAAGTGTGTGGGCAGAGAGATATGTAGGGGGAACAAGGGAAGGAAGAAAAGAGGAGAGGAAGAAATGTAGCCTCTCAATTTGTTATTAGGTATTGAAAGTGGTAAAACATTAATAATTAAAATATGAATGAATAATTGCAGTCTGTAAATAGGAAATACAAGGAAGAAGATCTGCTGCTAAAACAAATGGGATGAGCAACACCATATTGCATAATTGGCATTTAATAATTCATTTTTTTATTATTGTTTTTTGACCATAATTCCTTAGCATTATTATGTGTAGGTAAAGCCTAAAATGCAAATTGTCTGCCAACTGATACTTTTGATTCATTATTCTTAACTACCATTTCCCACATCTAAATGGTCTTTTTTTTTTCTTTTTCTCCCTGCAGGGATGGAGGAAGCTAGTTTGTGCCTTGGAGTTTCTTCAGCTGTCCCAGAGGCTGAGGCCCATCTTAACAGCACGATCCTTAATGGTCAGTATTCAATGAGCCAGAAGCTGCACCAGATAACATCTCAGCTCAGTCATGCTTTCCCGGAGCTCCAGACCAGGCCTAACTCTGAAGAGAAGGCATCCGCACCCCTAGAGGAGAAGAGCCACGTGTCCATGGGAGGCCAGCCAATTGGCAGCCAGATGGCCCTGTTGGCCAATCAACTCAACCGAGATGTGGACACTAGTCTAAATGGAAGGGTGGACCTGCAGCAGTTCTTGAATGGCCAGAATCTTGGCATCATGTCCCAGATGAGTGACATTGAGGATGATGCGAGAAAGAATCGAAAATATCCCTGCCCTTTGTGTGGGAAGCGATTCCGGTTCAATAGCATCCTTTCCCTCCACATGCGTACACACACTGGCGAGAAACCCTTCAAGTGTCCCTACTGTGACCACCGGGCAGCCCAGAAGGGGAACTTGAAGATACACCTAAGGACCCATAAGCTTGGAAACCTGGGAAAAGGCCGTGGGAGAGTCCGAGAGGAGAATCGCCTGCTTCATGAACTTGAGGAAAGAGCTATCCTGAGGGACAAACAGATGAAAAGCAGTCTCCTGCAACCACGACCTGATGTGAAGCCTCCACCACACTCCCAGCAGCCCCCTCTGGCCAACTGTAACTTGTCTTTGCCGGTAAACCACAGTGTCCCTGACATCTCTAATCCAGTGCCCTCACCAAAGCCAGCCAATGTCCAAGAAGACATGGTGGTTCCCACGGCGGGGTTCCGCTGCACATTTTGCAAAGGGAAGTTCAAGAAGCGTGAAGAATTAGACCGTCATATTCGGATCCTTCACAAGCCCTATAAATGTACCCTATGTGACTTTGCAGCCTCCCAGGAGGAAGAACTGATCAGCCATGTGGAGAAGGCTCATATCACTGCTGAGTCAGCCCAAGGCCAGGGCTCCAATGGAAGTGGGGAACAGTCAGCCAACGAATTCCGCTGTGAAGTGTGCGGCCAGGTGTTCAGTCAGGCATGGTTTCTAAAGGGCCACATGAGAAAACACAAGGATTCTTTTGAGCACTGCTGTCAGATCTGTGGGAGGCGCTTCAAGGAGCCTTGGTTCCTCAAGAATCACATGAAGGTTCACCTCAACAAGCTTTCTGTCAAGAACAAGTCTCCTAATGACCCAGAGGTACCTGTTCCTATGGGAGGTATGTCCCAGGAGGCCCATGCCAACCTGTATTCTCGATACCTCTCTTGTTTGCAGAGTGGCTTCATGCCCCCGGACAAGTCCAGCCTGAGTGAACCCAATCAGCTGTACAGCAAGGGGGACTTGCCTATGAAAGAGAAGGAGGTTCTGGGGAAACTGCTTTCCCCCATCTCCAGCATGGGCCACAGCCTTGGTGAAGGGGACAAACATTCCCTCTTGGGTTGCCTCAACCTGGTGCCGCCACTCAAGTCCAGCTGCATAGAACGGTTGCAGGCAGCTGCCAAAGCAGCCG
This sequence comes from Bettongia penicillata ogilbyi, assembly GCA_023548195.1. NCBI lineage: Eukaryota > Metazoa > Chordata > Mammalia > Diprotodontia > Potoroidae > Bettongia > Bettongia penicillata. The sequence continues at coordinate 8,031,016 of JAJHZJ010000198.1, read as the reverse complement.
AGATGGACCCTGTGAATAGCTATCAGGCCTGGCAGCTCATGGCAAGGGGGATGGCCATGGAACATGGCTTCTTGTCTAAAGAGCAGCAAATACAGCGCAACCATGAAGACACTTTGGCAAACGCCGGAGTTGTGTTTGATAAGGAGAAGCGGGAGTATGTGTTAGTAGGAACAGATGGCTCCAAGCAGAAAATGCCTGCTGATTTGGTTCACAGCACTAAAATGGGCAATCAAAGAGACCTGCCAAATAAACTAGCCCCTTTAGAAGGCAGTAGAGATTTTTTGTCACATGGTCTCAACCAGGGACTCGATTACAACATGCAAAGTCATGGAAGCATGAAGGAGAAGCCCACTGAGTGCCCAGACTGCGGCCGAGTGTTCCGAACCTACCACCAGGTTGTTGTCCATTCCCGAGTCCACAAGAGGGACAGAAAAGCTGAAGAAGAGGTCCTCCAAGGGTGCCTGGAGGAGCGACGGGGTTCTGGCAGTGACCAGGAATCCCAGTCAGTGAGCCGGTCCACTACACCGGGCTCTTCCAATGTTACCGAGGAGAGTGGGGTCGGTGGGGGCCTTTCTCAGACTGGAAGTGCTCAGGAAGACAGCCCACATCCTTCATCACCATCTTCCTCAGGTAGGTTGGCTTCTATTTAGGGAAGAAAGCAAAGTGAACATCACCCGATGGAAAATCTGAAAGTTAGAAGCATTTCTCAAATTGTCTGTACTCAACAATGTTTTATCATGATCCCTAGGCCTTTCGAAATGGAAAATATGTAGCATTTCTTCCTTAGTCTTATGTCATTGTCTGTTTTTAAGAACATGGGTCATCTGGCCCCTTGTTCTCATTCTCTTTTATGCCTTAAGTAAGTTTTGATCTTTTCATTTTCTATCGTTCATATAGGGGTGGACAGAGCACTCTCTTACTCATCTCAGACATTTGGGGGTCCCTGTGTACCACTAACTCTCCTCACTGTTGTCCTGTTTCCATCTCTGAGAGACCTCTGAGGGCCTCTCTCTGGGGATTCTGGAATGAGGAACTTTCAGGATTCCTTGGATTATCCATAGCTGGAGCTGGATAAGTGGGCCCTTACTAACCTTTCCCCTAAAGATACACTTCCATGATTTTCCCATTATTTGCCCAGCCCTCCCAAATAGACCATTCTTCAAGTGTGGAAACAACCCCCTCTCCAATATAATTTTCCCTATCTATGGGGGCAATGGAAAGGGTTCACAAGACCCCTGTTCAAATTCCTTCTCTGCTACAACTGTAAAATAAAGGAGTTGGGCCAGATGGCCTCCATAGTCCCTTTTTCTCTCCAGATCCATGATCCATCTCTGAGAGGTTCTGTCATGTGGATTGCATCACCTTTGACTAAACCATATACATTCTGGGAATTTGTCAAAATAGACATTTACGCTCATGCCTTAAATTGTACTACATGCCACATTCACTTGTGATGTAGGCTTATGAAATAAGAGCTCCCTACCCACCAAAAATATGCCTTATAAATGTCCGTAAACTACTGAGCTTCCTCATCCATTTTTTTTTTATAAAAAGTCCTAGCCTATGAAAGCTGAATTATGATCTCCACACCACAGCAGGTAAGATTTCTGGCTTCGTCCCTATTTCCAAAGCCACTCGCTAATGGACAACAAATGGAATGTTCTATCTCTGGCCCTTTATAAGGAAAGCACCTTGCTAATACTGTAATCATTCTGCAAACCTAACAACAGAGGAAATCATGCCATAACAAATACTCTGTTACTAATGGCAACATTGATTTCTGCAATCAGCCATTAAGTCTAGAAAATGAAAGACAGTTTGAGGTACCTTAAGGCATTACATTGCCCACTGTTAAAGATCTGGTAGCAGACTGTCGAGGTTAATTCTTTTTAGTCGCCCCCATCCCTACCCCGTTCCGATAAATATTTTAGTATTGGAGGCAATTCTCTGCTACAGTTATTAAGTATATGCCAGTATAGTTTGTTGTCATTGCCATGCTTCAATATACCCTACTTTGAGGACAAAATTAATATAAAAATAAAGCGTTAGTTTGCTGGCTTATTACAAACCAGTAAAGAACTCTTAAGACACATAAATCTGTGCTCCACATTCCACAGATTCCTATAGTACTTAATGCTGTTGTTTAAATACCCATGAAACACACTGTCTACTCTAGGAGCCATAGCCTTGTTGGCAATTTATTACTGGTGAGACACATTAGAAAATTCTAAATAGGAGCACGAGTACCACGTAGGGGCTAATTTCATAGTATGGAGAGTGATTAAAATTGTTTTTAGTGATTGGAAAGTGCTAAGATAAAAGGGATTAGTTTCCACTTTTCACGGCCTGATACTAAAAGTACTTTATAAAACTTTGCTGTTTTTAGGGACTGGAGGGAAGCACCATAACCCTGTGTCAAACAGTGGATATGCCTTTTTATGAGCTCAGATGCGGGGGTTCTCTGGCCAGGTAGTTCAGTTCTGCTAATATTGTGCTAGAGACACCTGGGAATAGAAGTAGAGACAGAGTCTGGGGCATTCTGAAATTTGGGGAAGGACCGTGATGTGATGCTGACTGAATTCAAGAACTCCTTGAAAATCCAAAATTGACTGAAAACTAAAAGATGTTATCTGTTCAGCCTAATACCAAATGTTTACCTTTTTAAATGACACATTTACCCTTTCTTTCTCACCTTCTGGCCAAGTGATAGCCAGTGCTAATTCCCCATATCCATCATTTTCTTTATTTCCAAATACATATTGTATTGAAGGAATCCACAATCACTTTTGCAACCCTGTGGGAATTTTCTAACTCCAAGACTGTACATGTCTGGGACAGAAAAACAAAACAAAGCAACACTACAGTTGGAGTTATCCACAAACTTTATTTCTACTTTGGAATCAGTTGATAAATGTGTCTACTGGCTGATTCCTTTTTAAGCGACCTTAAAAAAAGTTTTTCCCTCTTAAATATGCCTGTTTTGGATTCATGGATGATTTGGAAATGAGTGCAACAACACGTGTGTGTGTGTGCATGTGTGTGTGTGTGTCTGTGGTATACATCAAGTCAAAAGTCCGTCATTTAGATTTTTCTTGGGCTAACAACACTCAACCAAGCCTGGCAACTCAAATTATTTAAAAACAAAAATAAATGTAATTTGGCATAAATGATATTAAACTAGATATATCTTTCAATGTAGCACGATTGGCATTTTGCCATTACCTGTTATAGAGAAACCTGTGAGGGGAAGACCAAACTCTTTGGACCTGTAAGTAAGAATGCAATACTTATTGAGGCTTTTATTAAGAAATTACTGCAAAACGGAGGGTTTTACAAATTTCTCAGACAGCATAACAAAGTCTCAAAACTTCATTTGCATCACTTGATTCTCTTTTTTGTTAAAAACTGGGTCAGTAGGGCCTGAGAAACTATTTTTTTCAGATCTCAACCAATGAATTCTTCTTTATAAATCGCTGCTCTTAACATGATAGTAGTTCTGAATTCATCATAAAAAAACCTTTTGACAGAGAGCCTCTTAGAACAGATCTCCAGAAGAAGGCTTACAAAGAGTGGCAGAGAAGTCCTTTGTTATCTGATGTAATTCTTTGCAAAGGAGGATTGGGAACCGAGTGGCTGTTTAAAAATGTCTTGCTCAGGCTGAGAAGAAGAAAGGGTCAAGTTTGCCATCAAACAGTTATTGCCGAGATGTGTGACTGTCACTGGCTAGGCTAATGTGGTATGCAGCTGTTTGTTATGTGAGTAAAAGAATGTTTGAATCAGTGAACATGTGAAAATGACTCCACTGAACCAGAAAATGTATTTGTTCTCTAGCTCTCCAGACTGCTGAGAACTAAGCTTAAGATCAACTGCTAAAACTAGGACCTTTGACAAATTGAGAGGTCATATTCTCTAACAGAAAATGGACAAAACTAGGCGACACACAGATCACTTCCCTGTCCTTTTCTCTTTGTTTTTGTCATTATTTTTGTTTATTTGACTTTCCAATAATTTCATACAATAGTAGATGTCATTTCTGCGTCCTCAGGCAATACAAAGGAAAACTATTGGGAAACAGGAAACTCAGAAGCACACTTTTCCTTCCCTGACATGTAGAAAGCAGTACATATGTTTTCGTCCTATGCTGGTTGTGATTGCCTGATTGCATGCAAACCCCCTGATGGAATTAATCTCTGCATCGTTCTCTTAAAAACATATCAAAGCAGACTTCCCAGCCTATCTCATTTCTGGCGCAAAAAAAATAAAAAAATAAAAGTTTGTGTTCTTCAGATTTTGCTTCGGAAATAGCACACAGAATAATTAAAACTTAATGTAGTAAGAAACGATACTGTTCATTATATCCAACAGGGTAGTTGCCTTCTGCATTTTCCCATAATTTTGGTGTGGGGATAATTGAAGTCTTGATGGTGGGAAGGGGGTAATTGAATGCATTGACCCTCCAGTGCATTAAATAAAGTGGGCCAAGTTACATGATCAATGGAAATCAAGGGAGGCAAAGATGAAATAAAATATTGTTAACCTTCATTACTTCTTGTTTATTATTTAGAGGTGGGCAAGAATTATTTGACCAGCTGGCTTGGAACCCTCGTGATATCTCTTTTTGTTTGTGGAATTTTTCTTAAACAATGACTCTCAGATCATATTTGGGCCCAAATGACAGAACAGATCAGAAGGTTTTGTACAGGACATCCTTGCCTACATATGGGTGTACACACAAACACACACACACACACACGCATATGTAGGCTTGATAGCAATAAAATAGTTTTTCTTTCTTTCTTGCCTTTTCTTCTTCCCTCTTTTTTCTCTCCCCTCCCCCATTTAGTTTTGTGATAGCCATCGCCTGCTCCAAGCAAACAAAACAGGCCAAAAAAAAATTAAGTCTGAGGATTAAGATCTTCATTTTTTTTGCTTGTGCATTCCAATTGTTCTTAAAATATTTGGCAATGTCAATTAGTAACTGAGCAGAGTTAGCTGATGAACACAATTTTCCAGTAGACTGAGCACCCTATTGTTGTCGAGCTAACAGCAGATTTCTGAGGTCATTATCATTCGCTGGTAGCTTGGCCCAGCTGCTTCATGCTGCAAAAGCCAAACTTTATACTGGAGCTGGGGGATGGCGTGCAGCAACAGGGGGCTGGGGAGGGAGAAGCGGGAAGTTGGCTGGAAAGCTGAAGAAAGTCATTATCGACATCAGAAAGAGAAAGTAAAAGTTTCTTGTGTATTTCAGGAAACTTACTTACTCCTGCCCCTCCCCTGCTCTTTACCTGGAGGTCTGGATGCATCTTACAGACCAGAGACTGAAGGCACTAGCAGCCTAAACACTGAAGATCCGAATAAGGCGTGTAAGATAGTCCTTACTTTGGAGAAGCTCACAGTTTGTTTGGGGGAGACCAAGTCCAGTTGCCAGATGTATGGAAAGGCCCAGAGATTCTAAGGGTGTAGCCTCAAGGAGGATGGCAAAGCCTGGGGATTTTAGGTTTCGTCAGTAGGTCAGAAGGATGATGCCACAGGTCTACTGAGCCTAGAGATAGGGTAGATAATAAGGCCTGGAACATCTTAAGGGGCAATTACAGAACAGATGGTAAGGCATGGTGATATTCCATTTCCCTGGAAGGAATAGACTTGGTGACTCCCATCTCCTGCAGGCTGTGTGAGCAATCAAATAGCCTGGATGGTTTTGGGGTGGCCAGAGCCATGAAAGAGGCAAATAAGGAAGGCAGGGAGAGGGGTGTTGATTCTTCTAGCCACCTGACCATCCCAGAGAAAAAGACTTTTTTTCCTTTTTTTAATTTTTGGTGGAGAGGAAGAGGAAGAGACATATCCTACTTTTAAAAGTTTTCAGATTGCACCTGCAGTTCCACTGATACAGAGAATTCCCCAAGAAGAAATTCCCTCTGCCAACGCAAATCAGCACCTGCTCTAAAATTATAGTTTTAGGAGCTGCCTTGGGGCAGCTTAATTGACTTGCTCTGGGTCACAGAACCAGCATATTTCAGAGGCAAGAGTTGGTACCAGATCTTTATGAATCTGAATCCATGGCTATCTCTGTTTTTTACCCACCTATCTGCAAATCTATAATTTGATGATCTAGAGACTCATGAACACATTTCTACGTCTACTTAATAGTTAAAATGCTAATCTTGGGGATTATAAGCAGTGAGTACTGTTTAGATTGGTAAAATGTCTTTTTGAGACGATAATAAACAGAAATTTATAATAAAAGCAATATTTAATGTAGAAGGGTCCCCCAACACAAACCACACTTCACCTCCCTGCGGGTTGTTTTTTTTTCTTTTACCCGCCTTTTTTGGGCTCTGCTTCAGTGAGATGAGAAGTTGTACTTTTTAAAGCTCAGCTGTTATAACTGAGCACCATATGCAGCCCTTCAAACCCTGATATGGAATACTGTACACGCTGCTCCCTGTTTGTAGGAGGTTTACAGAAGCTTGAGTTGTGTGTATTAAAGCTGTGTACATCTAGACATTTGCAAGAGCATTTCCAGCAGAGCTGCTGTGGGTGCAGGCCTTTACTAATAACCTGGCAAGGGCTCAGCAGAAGATTCTCAGGGAATTCCGGCTGGTGCCAGGGCCCGTGGAAAGGTCAGAGGTCAAAGTGGAGGGGGATAGCCCTCTGCTGCCCCATATCTATTGTGAGCTTTTCTCAAGCCAGCCAGCTTAACCTATTTTGAGTTTGAAGTCTCTCTCAAATTGTTCTTTTTTGGGTATGTGTAGTTTTTTGTGGTTTAGGTTTTTTTTTTTTTTGTATTCCAGTGACTAATCCAGTGCCTGGAATATAGTAGGTACATCCTAAGTAGCTATTGATTGATTAACATAAGAAAAGTGGTCATAAAAAGAATTCTTAAAAAGTTAGCTTAAAAATTAAAAGTTAAGAAAATAAAAGATTAAAGTTGTTATTTTATCTTTATTATGTGAATACTTATCAGTGTGAGTACTGAACAAACATTTTCATTTCCCTTTTTTTTGAAGTTTTATGGATGGTTTTTGTGTTTATATCAGATTCATTTTCAAATTTATCCTTCCCCCTCCTCCCGCTGCACAAAGATCTTTAGCTGACAAAAAGGAGGTAGAACAACCACACAAACAGTTCGACAAAGCCTCACAGATTCTTTCTACATCTCTAATATTTCACATGCATTATCCCCCACCTCTCCATCCCGTGGTAGGTGGGGATGTTTTCTCCTCTCTTCTCTGGGCCCAAGTTTTGTTGACTTCTTTTGTTTTTTACATTTTAAGGAACTTTGTATTGTTTTATTCTTGGTAGCAATTACTTGGGAAAAGCTAGGAATAATCTGGAGGTTTCACTGTTTTCATCAGCGTGTTTGAGCCTTGATACAGCTGTCTGATCATGTTCTATTAACATTTTAGAAAATGTGAAATTGTAGCAACTTTAACAAGGCTCTACCATGAGCAGTCCAGGGTGTGATGGGTTGAAGGTTGCACTCACTCCCCAGACCTTTAAAGAGTAAAGTCTACTTTGCTTTTTCAGTCGATTTCCAGGAAATCATGTTGAGTTTACACTTTCCTTTTTCGACTCAAACTTTCTTTGGATAGGATTCTTAGCTGAAAATTAGTTTAAAGGTCAAGCTGCCTGAGATCTTACATTGATTCTCACAGGTACTCCCATATCAACTCAGGCAAGTCCTCCAGCCACTTTTCCTTAGTTTTTCCATTCTCAGGATGAGTATAATAGGAATGCTGGGAGAGAGAATGAGTAAATGCTCATAATGACTGATAAACTCCACAAGGACTATATTTTTTCTATTTGCACACTGGTCTCAGAAATGGAAACATAAATTTAAACCTGAATTTAATGATAACAGGAAGATATTACATTTCAGAATAAGTGACAGTGAAGAAATCTCTTTTCAAGTAGTGCATGGAAGGTTGGCCTTATGGTTCCTATTGACTCAAATGGTAGGTTCTGAGGTGATTTCCTGAATTTTTCTTTGGAAATGTTGGAGCAAGATTTAGTATATTTCATTCTATAAGCAATGAAGAATGAGTGAATGAATGAATGGGCAAAGCACTGTACTAAATGTTACAGCTACAAATAGAAAAGTAAGACAGTCCTTGCTCTCAAGGAACTCACCTTCTTAAGTGAGGGTGAATCGAAATATGAAAGGTCTGTGATATAAATCAGATGGAAAGGTCCTATGGTCCTTAGAGTGCAGCAGCAAATCAGATGGAAATGGCCTCATTTCCATTGATAAAATCATATCCACGTTGATAGTGCCAAGGACTTTGATGGCAAGACCTTTCTTTGCAGGGTCTCCAAGTGGCACCAGTCTTGTTTGCCCTTTTTGCTTGGAGAACATGAATCATCCATCCACAGAACTGTTTTCACCTTAACCTTTGAAGTGAAATGCCTTTGGTTCTTTTTGATCTGGCCACATATGTAGGCAAAAAGTGATTGTATAACTAGGTTGATTTTAGAAGTAACTTTAAGTGTAACTTAAATATAGCCTCTGCAGGCTGGCTGACTGAGATTTCACCTCCAGTGTTCCTGCCTTTTAATTGATGCTTTAAAGTATGTTCAAGCATTCAATAGTTCTTGGAAGAGTCCCTATATTAAATTTTATCAATGATTAATACTCTTGCAAGGGTTGATTTACTAACTCCCTTACCTAAAGTAACTTTTTTTCCATACTACTACTACTACAATTTAAAAAACACACATTTATAGAACATCTACTATGTGCCAGACACCATGTGAAGCACCTTACAGTTATCATCTCATTTCATCCTCATAATAACCCTGGGGGGTAGGGGAGGGTGAAGGCTATTATTATCCCCATTTTATAGTTGAAGAAACTGAGGTAAACAGGCTTAAGGGAGCTATTCAGGCTCACACAGCTAGTAAGTATCTGAGGCCAGATCTTCCTGACTCCAGTGTGCCTCCTGCCTGCTCCCTGAGGATTACAAGATCACAGGTTTGTCTTTAGAGATCATGTCTGGTGATGGGGAAAGGAGTATGAAAAGTTGGAGTTCCTAAGGGGAGTGAGGAGGGAATACCATTAAGCTAGAATAAGACACGGAAGGCAGAGGCAGGGGCAGCAAAGACAAGTTTGTATTACAGTATGGCAAAGAGGAAAGAGGGCAGGACCCGGGGTCAACAAGTTCTGTTTTGATGACTAGCTGTGTGGCCCTGGCAAAGTCATTTCATTCCTCTGAACCTCAGTTCCCTTATGTAAAATAAGGATAATAATAGCTTCTACCTCTCATGTTTTTTGTGACTATCAAATGAGATCACATTTGCAGCATACTTTGCAAACTTTTAAGGTGCTACCTAAGTGCTAGTCATTATTATTTTTCATGCACTTTACATTTCTGAGTTCTAGCTGTGGAGACTTATTTAGGATATCGAAAAAAAGAAAAGTGGGAGAATCTAAGCTGAAAGGAGCAAGAGGGAGAAGGGAGAGGAGAGGAGAGAGAGAAGGGAGAAGAGAGAAAGAGAAGTGGAGAGAGAGAGAGAGGAAGAGAGTGCAAGAGAGAGAGAGAGAGAGAGAGAGAGAGAGAGAGAGAGAGAGAGAGAGAGAGAGAGAGAGAGAGAACTGTGAACATTTTTCTTTTCCTCCTAAATCATGGATGTTAGCAGGATCATTGTCAACATTAAAGCCATTTTTAATGGTAAGGTAGAGAAACACCTGCAGAGACTCAAAGATTGAATAAGGGTAAACTTCCTAAATTAGACATGATCAGACTTGAGGCTTTGCCATTTGGGCCCTCTGGGCTTTCTTCCTTTCCCTTATTGGTAATCTACCTTCTCTTCCTGAACAGTGTCCTCTGTCGGCATCTGGCTAGCTCATTCCTCTACCCTTGTTGATTGGGGGTTGGCAGCTTTCGGTGAATGCAGCTCAGCCAGAAGGTCCTGCAGATGGGGAGAGGGAAAAGGGCCCTTGGAAGTGTCCATCCTCCAAGAAGACTGCCCAAGTCAATGTGGGGCTTTCTGATCTCTTGTGTAAAGGGATCGCCGGAGCCAGGAGAAACGACCAGGTCTTCCATCTTTTCCTGGCAGGAGCTGGGGGATGGCAACATTTACTTAAGCTGTAGAATCTGGCACAGTCATTGTTAGGCACCATCTGGAAAACTATCCTCTGAACACTACAGAACCTATGAAAAGAAACTTTGGGGTCTGGGATTCGGGCTGCTTGTTGGTCAAAAGCTAAACTCTCTAGGAATATAACCAAGTCTGAGCCCTTTGGAGGTAGAATTTTGAGAAGTATTCTTGTTCGGCTTTCATGGGGCACATTTGTGGCTACTAACTTCCATGCATGGAGTTCTTTATGAGCCAAATTTGGTTCTCCTTATTTCCAAGCATAGCAGTTCCCACCATCAACTGGGAGCTTGATTTTTGTCTGTCCATTTCACTCTACCATAGTTATGGCCTTATTTGACCTCTCTAATAACAGGGCTTATTAACGCTAATGTGAAAAATGAATATTGTTCCATTCAAATGTGCTGAAGAGGCAGGATGCAAAGTCCAGCAACTCTACCCTGTAGCACATGCAATGCCAAACTAAGCACAGAGATTTGCTACCATCCTTTCCATGATCCTTGTCATCACAAAGCTTGCAAAGTCTCCAAACAATGCATGTCTGAACAATATATATTGCTACCTGATGGGTGGGCTGCTGCCAATAGGATGTTAGATGTAAAGGGCTGCAGTCCGGAAAGAATTAATCTACCTCCTGTGATTTTTTTTTTCATTCCCAGGGGGGAAATGTCCTGAGCTTGGCACTTCATGGTATGAAGCTCTTTGTTTGGAGCCTTACAGTGTTATGGGACATGTGGCATGTGTCTGGGAGAAGGGGAAAGCATGGAACCAGCTGGCTCCTTGCCTGGAAAGTTCATAACCAGAAGGGGTTCAGCCCCAAATATAAAGAACAAAGGGATGTGAAAACTGCTATGTTGGGTCAGACCCATGGCCCATCAAATTCACTAGCCTGTCTTGGATGAGGGCACCAAGAAATGTGATATGGAACAACATAGCTCATATGTGCATTCTGAAGAGGATGAGACTTGGATTCAAGATCGGAATTTTGGCTTTGCTACATATTACCATTATCCTTAGGTAAATTACTCTTCCTTTCTGGGCCCTAGTATGCCAATCTTTAAAATGAAGAGTTTGGGTTAAACAGTTACTAAGATCTTTTCTCCTCTGTGGTCCTAAATCGACCTCAAAATAGATATGATCACCATCATAGGTCATGTTTCTATAGTGCCTTACACATTACATGGTATTTCCCTTTCAATGACTCTCTTGGGTAGGCAGCATAAATATTATTCTCTCCTATTTACATATGAAGTGATTGAGGCTCAGAAAGTTGAATTGATTTATTCTGGGTCTCATGTGGCACTGTCAAGACTTATAAAGACTCATATATTGAGTTAGAGAGAACCTTAGAAGTCATCCAAACTTTCATTTTACAAACTAAGAAACTGAGGTCCAGAGAGGGAAATTGACTTATTTGAAGTCATACAACTCATGAACTAGAACTCAGTTTGGCAGACTCCTCCTCTACTATTTTTTTTCTTACACAATATAGCTTCTCTTGTGTTTTCCTTCATAAACTCTTGTGGATCTATCATCCATGAATTTATTTAGACCTTTGGGGAAATTATGTTTTTTGGCTGGTGTTACTTCTTGGGCTAACACATTTCCTAAGTTTACTGCCTGTTGTGCGAAGTAACACTAGGGATTAGGATTTCGGGCAATGTTTCCTTTCATTTGTCCTTAAACTAACCCCAGGAGTGCTACATGTCATAAAATATGTCATCTCTATCTGCTCAGCCATTGGGATTTCTTGTCTACATGATGTAGGGTATCCTGAAGGCCTTAACTCAATGATTCCCATCCCTGACTTTATGAAACCCCAAATTATCTCTGATGATCTCAAGAGCTACGTTAGCATAGGGCAAAGAATACCAGGACATTCAGGATCAAGTCCCAACTCTACTACTTCCTGGTTATTTGACCTTGGGAAAAATACTTAGACTCTTAGGTTTCCCATTTGTACAATATGAATGACAATACCTTCACTGCCAGTTGCACAGGGTGTGATGAAAATCAAATCAGATTATAAATTGATCAGTCAACAAGGATTTCTTAAAGCCTACTATGTGGCAGGCACTCTGCTAAGCTCTGGGACCACACATAAAAATAATGAAAGAATATCTGCTCTCAAGTAGCTTACCTTTTATTGGCGAGACAATGTACATATAACTGAGTATATACAGACTTAATTAAAAATAAGTATAAGGAAGTTAAATAACTTAGGCAAGTCACTAATTATAAATGTGAGTTTCACAGCTATACAGTTCTATATATGCATAAAGTGCCATTATTATTACCATCTCAAGAATAGTCTATCATTCTTTCCCCCCAAAAAAGTTCATTATAAAAATAATATCCATTTGAATTCATTAGAGGTTTTTGTTTGTTTTGTTTTGTTTTAAAAGAATATTGGTGACTCCACCTTTAGTGGAGGTGGAAAGGGGAATTTTTGAAAATGTGTCATCTTTCAAATGCTGGGAATTAAATGCTTTGAGGGAACAAAAAAAGGAAGGAAGGATCATTGGCATACTAATGTGTTCGTCCTTTGTTGCCAAAGAAGACCATGCCATCAGAGAGATAATGACATGACTTGCACTTGACTTTATTTTGAGTGAGGGAGGGCTGTGCAGGTCACCAGCCTCACTTCTCCAGAGCCATCTGAATCCAGTGACCGGATATTTATCTGGATGACTGGAGATGGCAAGGATGAGGCAGTTGGGGTTAAGTGACTTGCCCAAGGTCACTCAGCTAGTAAGTGTCAAGTGTCTGAGGTGAGATTTGAACTCATGTCCTCCTAACTCCTGCACTGGTGCTCTGTCCACTGCACCACCTAGCTGCCCCTCATTGGCATAGACATGATCATCATTGTAGTAATTTATTCTTTACAAGTTATTTAGTACTTCCCTTTCAAGGATTCTATTTGTTAAGTTCTAAGTACTTTTCAGGCTCCTGAGAATACAAGTAGGAAAAAAGTAGGAGCCTCCCTGTTCTCAAGACAGGTAGACAGTACATTTAAGGGAGTGGTATCCAGAGAAGAGAATTTTGGCCAGAGGATTCCCCAGAGTGGTGAATGGGAGGAAATGATTATCAGATTCTTTTAAGAAGCCATGATAGTATTGATTTGATTACTGTTCTCAATGGAAGATAGCAAAAGGAGGTGGTAGGGGGGCATTTACAGGGGACACATGGATATCAAACATGGTTTGGAGCTGTATACAGAGTGGGTTAGGTGAGATTGTATTCACTCTTCAATTTGGGCAGTTCAGCCCTTTAGGGAAGAGTTCCAAAGCTGAGGGGATGAATTTACCTAGGGAGGGGAACATAGTCTGTGAAGTTCTGAACTGGAGGATGTTCTGGGTAAATAGGAGACAACTGCAGGAAAGGTGTCATAATCATCCAGGGCAAATGGGCCTTCAGAGAAGGTTTTACCTTGTGCTAATATTAGTATTGCCTCGTCATTATTTATTAACAGAATTATTTATTAACTGAGACATACAGACTCTCAAGAGATTAAAACGCAATAGCTCATCTGGTCTGTAGTTCCTGTATGAGAGGTGCAATGTTAGCTGTGGCCAAACTCAAACTCAGGAAAGAACGTGAATTTCCAACAGCTCAGGTAATATTTGTTTTCACCCATGTAGCCAGGAAGTGCCCAGTTAACTAGGCAGCCCAGGGAATTTTCCACACAACACCAGAAGTATGGAATTGTTCCATTTTGTTTCTGGGGAATAAGAGAGAAGATACCGTATCTGATCCAGGGGTGGGGAATCTTTGACCTCCAGATCACATCAGGTGCAGCCTTTTGACTGAGTCTGAGTTTTACAGAACAAATCCTTTTTTAAGGAGATTTGTTCTGTGAAGTTTGGATTCTATCAAAAGGTTGCACTTGAGGACCTAGAAGGCCACATGTAGCCAGGTCCCAGGTTTCCCAACCCTGGAATAAATCCCAGCCTTACTGCTTAATTTCTAGGGCCCCAGTTTTCTTCTCTATACAATGAGGAAATTTGGACTAGGTCATCTTGAACCTTCTGTTCAAGTCTTAATGGGTCAGAAAGTCTATTCCTTAAACTCACACCCTTTTTTTGGATTCAAACACAACTTGGAAATTTTTCTTGCTTAGCAAATTAAAAAAAAAAGAAATAAGAAAAAGTAAAGGTGGGAATCCTATATTAACACAGAATTGGTAGATACTTTTTGGTCATGGCACTGCATCATAAATATCAAGGAAATAGGCTCCTGATATTATCATGCTGAGGAATATGGCTACTTGAGAAGAGGAAAGGGAGATCGTCATCCTTTCTTCTCCTTTTCTAATTTACTTAGATTTTATTCCATATGAGAGGGGAGGGAAAGGTTTTTCTGGGTGAAGATAAAGAGAAAATCATCTATTTTATTACTAAAATACTCAAAACTAAACCAAAAGGACCAAATTCCAAGGGTTTATTTAAAGTCTAGAAGACATGATGTGTTTTTAGTTGAAAGCGATGCAAAGTTGTTGCTTGTTGCAGTTCATCCTTTGTTTTCAAAGACTCATGGCATCACAACGTTAGAGTCAGGGTATGGCGTTTTTGACTGTGGTTGATCAGAAGGCATTACCATAACTTGGGCAAAAGCAGTCTGTTAGAACACCTAGAGTGGTAATGACTCTGGATTTGCACAGCTCACGTTGCTTAGACTCTGCTTTGCTCATGGATGGAGTACAGTGCCTTCTTCGATGCAGTCATGTCATGCTGGATGGTCATGTGCCAACATTTCCCATGTCTCACAGTCAGTACTAAAGATCTTCAGAGATACCTTGAGAGTGTCCTTATACCATTTCTGACACCATGTGAGTGCTTACTTGTGTAAGTTCTCTTTAAAATATGGGTGTTTGACATTCAAACGATGTGGCCAGCCCATCGGAGTTGTACTCTGTGCAGTACAATTTGCATGTTTGGCATTCAGCACAGAGAAGACTACAGAGCTATCATGTTGACTACATTGTTGTATGACTGTGAAACCTGGACAGTCTATCAGTACCATGCTAGGAAGATCCTGCAGATTACCTGGCAAAAGAAGGTACTGGACTTTGAGGTTCTCTCTGGAACTGAACTGCCAAGTATTCAAATGCAAGGTACTCAAGGAATGAAAGATTTTAGAAACACTTCTAGGTCTTAAGTTTGATCAGTAGCTGAGAATATATCCTCATTATATGCTGACTTTGATGTTTTCAATGACTGTGTTTCTTCTTCAACATAGAAGATGCTTCAATGCACATATTACTTGGTTAGCAGTAAGTTACTCTTCTAACCTATAGATTAAAGGCAGTGTGCAAACTCAGTATGAATCAACATGAAGACTTGACTGCCAAAATTGTTAATGTGTATTTGGACTGCTTTCAGAGTTAATAATAGCAATAGTTAGCATTTATATAGTACTTTAAGTTTTACAATGCACTTTACATCTATCATTTCATCTTCACAAGAATCTTATTGGATAGGTATCATTATTATCCCCATTTTACAGAGAGAGAAGTCAAGGGTGATAGAGGTGAAGAGAAGTATTCAGGGTAATACAGATAGCTACTAAGAGACTGTGGCCAAATTCAAATTCAGGGCTACTCGAAAGTGAGTCCAGCACTCTCTCCACTTTGCCACCTAATTGTCTAGATGCAGAATATCCAGGATGAGGCAAGAGACAATAGATGGAATACTCTGTTCCTTTCTGGACTCTACAGTGTTGGAAGGACTTTGAGAAGTAGAAGACCGACCAAAGCAGGGTGACCAGGTCTGGAAGGGAATTCAAGAGCATTCTGAAGCAGCTGAAGGAGGTTGGGATATTATCATTGGAAGACTTAAGGAGAACATAATCTCTCTGTCTTCAGGTGTTTGAAGGTCTCTTAAGGAGAATAAAGATTAAACTTGTTTTGCTTGGTCTCAGATGGAAGAACTAAGTACAGCAGATAGAAATTATGGAAGGCAAATTTAGGCTTGATGTCATAAAAAAAAAATCTAGCATCAAGAACTATATAAAAGTGGAATGATCTTGGACAAATCATCTAGCCACTGATGACCTTAGTTTCCTTTTCTGTAAAATGAGCTGGAGAAGGAAATAGTCAACGACTCTAGTATCTTTGCCAAAAAAAAACAAAACTCTAAATGGGTTGGATGTAACAATAGTTACAAAAATGAGGATAAAAATAGAACCTACCTTGTAGCTTTGTTGTGAGTGCTCAGCACAGTGACTGCAACAAAGTAAGTACTTAATAAAAGCTTGTTTCTTGCTAGAAAAGATCAGTGACTACTTGTCAGGGATGTTGTTGAGAGGATTCCTGTTCAAATAAGGCTTGAACTAAATGGCCACTCAAGCCCCTTCCAACTCCCAGATTCTGGGAACTACCAAATTCTTGTGGTGTTGAGGGTGCTGAAAGTCTTCCTGACTTCAAGTGCTGGGTTCTATATCTATTATACCATATACTCATTTCCTCTCAAGATAAGTATTTATTGAAAACTGCATTAAGGGTTTAAGACACAAAGACAAAAAGTCAGTTCTCTGCGCTTAGTGAATTTACATTGTACTGGAGAGAGATAATAAGTATGGTTAAGTAAATACAAAAATAAGACAAAATTGGTTGTGAGTTATAGGTTATGGAGAAAGCTAAAAGCTGGGACAATCAGAACAAAAAATCCTTGTGTAGGACATGGGGCATGAGCCTAAACTTTAAGGGAGTCAGACATTTACCTAAAGCCAAGTAAGTAATTTATTTACTCTTGCAGGATCTGAGTCATTATTTAAACTCTGATTAGAGTAATTAAATTAAACTCTGATATGGAATTGGGAGACAACGTAGTACAGTGGAAAGAGGGCTGAAGCTACAATCGAAGGCTTGAGTTCTGACTACTTGAACGACTGCTAACCTGTGTATTATTTAAATCTAACTCCATTTCCAAGTCAGTTAAACTGGAAAAGGTTGCCCGAGGAAAGCCTGGTTGGTGCCACACAGGGCTTTCTTCTGAGTGTTCTTATCCCCAAAACACAGTAATAGGGGCTTTCCAGCCACCTGAAGCTTTCTAAAGAGAAGATGAAGAACATATTTGGAATCTTCCGGTTTTTTGTAAGATGTGACGTGTTTGGGAGAAATGAAAAGCAAAAGTCAGGCTGACTTATTGGCCAAGAAGCCCAGCACCAGAGAGGGGAAAGGCCTCGTCATCAAAGCTGCAGGATGGTTCGTTTGTATCCTTGGCACCTAGCACAGTGCATGGCACATCTTGGTTCTTAATGAATGCTTGATGATCAGTTGATTGATTGATTAGGTCAAATCCAGTATCTAACTAGAGAATCAAGAAATTCCTTATGGGAGGCAGCGTGGTTCTTCTCCCCTACAACCTCAACCTATCACCCATGAATGAAAATTAGATTTAAAAAAAGAAGATAGAAAGACAAAACAAGTGGTATCACAAAGATGTCCACAATTTTCAAGGAAGAATAAAGAGGATGGACTTTTTTATTTTTTGGAGGTAGGGAGACGAGGCATTCAGCGTTAAGTGACTTGCCCAAGGTCACACAGCTACAAAGTGTCAAGTGTCGGAGACCACATTTGAACTCAGGTCCTGCTGACTCCAGGGCCAGTGCTCCATTCAGAGGATGGACTTTAGAACACCTCAAGTTACATTTGTCAATTTTAATCCTTTATTTTCTTTGCATAGAAAACAGCATTGTGAAATTGAGGATGTCTATGGTCTTTGTCCATTTATCACAAACAAATTCTACCAGACTGGAAAATCATCACTAATGCTTAGGACTATATTGCAGTGTTGAAAGAGACTTTAGGTCTTATGGTGACCTGATTTTGGGCTAGGTAAGATGACAACTCACCTATCACAGTCTCAGGAGCAAGAGTGTGAAGACAAATAGAAATGCCTCCATTTGTATTTAATCAGATACTTTAATGGAACTAGAGATGGCCCAGGTTGCAATGAGAGATCTTGCCCTTTTTAAGTTAAGGAGTTTCCCAGATTTCAGTTTGTCTGAGGCAGTACCCATTCATTGATTTAAGGCTACATAAGGAAATGAAGCAAAAGATGGCTTAGTTTGTCTACTCAAAAAAAAATTAATAAAAATAATAATCTGGGAGGGAAATCTGGCTAGAACAGAAACAATTGTTATTTACACTGCTATGAGCCATCAAAACCCAAACAATGACCAAGTGAGGTCTGGACTAGGACCTATTATTGGCCAATCAGTAAGAGCCAGAGTGATTTGGATTTAAGGCATGGTCAAGTAGCTCCACTTGAATCACAATGGGCTTTATCAAAGCCTGATTTTCCAGAGCTCTAGTTAAAGAAATCATAAAGAGTTAATTTTCCCAGTTTTCAAAAAAATGATAGAATAAATAAGTAGAAAAAAAATCTAGCCCCTAAACTCCAAGATATCTTGTGAGGTTACAGTGATCAAAATCTATATTCCTCTGGGCAGTGTACCCACATGTAAGGGTATGATTCGAAGGAAGGAAGGAAGGAAGGAAGGAAGGAAGGAAGGAAGGAAGGAAGGAAGGAAGGAAAGAGCCAGCTGGTGGTTTGACTGAATGGATTGGTCTGTTCAATCAAAATGGTAGAGCTAGCCATTCATAAATGTACCCAGAAATCATAGTAAGTCTAAGTTGAAAGATAACTCAGAAGTCACTAGTCCCAACTTGTACCTCTAAATAGTAGTCTCCTCTATGATATTTTTGACCAGTGGTCATCTGACTTCCACTTTAAGACCTCTAGGAATGAAAAACCTAATATATCCTAAAGTAATCAATTTCATTTTTTTGTTGTTCATTCATTTCAGTTATGTTCAACACATCATGAACCCACTTGGGGTTTTCTTAGCAAGAATACTGAAGTGGTTTGCTATTTCCTTTTCTGGTTCATTTTACAGATGAGGAAACTGAGGCAAATAAGATTAAGTGACTTGTCCAGATGCACACAGCTAGTATCTGTCTGAGGCTGGATTTGAACTCAAATCTTCCTGATGCCCGGTCCACTGTGCTACCTAATGGTTAGAATATATTTTTTATTTTTGTTTTTGTTTTTATATTCTATCCTAGATTTGTCCCCTAGCACCAAGCAAGGCAAGTCTAAATTCTTTTTTTAAATGGATTTATTTGTTTTCAGTTTTCTACAATCACTTCTAGAAGTCTTAGAATTTTTCCCCCTCCTTCCTGAGATGGCATGCAGTCTTATATGGGATTCTACACATCATTCTTAGTAAAAACATTTTCACATTGGTCATGTTGCATAGCAGAATTAAAATGAATGGGAGAAACCATGAGAAAAAACAAAACAAAACAAAACATAACACAAGAAAAAATATTCTGCTTCATTCTGTGACCCAATTCCATAGTTCTTTCCCTGGATATGGAAGGCATTTTGCCTCAAGAGTACATTGGGAGTGTTTTAGGTCCTTGCATTGCTGTGAAGGGCTAAGTCGACCAGAAAAGTTCCTTGTGCATTGTCATTGTTACTGTATACAATGTTCTCCTGGTTCTGCTCCTTTCACTCAGTATCAGTTCACATAAGTCCTTCCAGGCCTCTCTGAGGTCTTCCTGTTCATCATTTCTTATAGCACAATAGTATTCCATTACCTTCACAACCACAACTTGTTCAGCCATTCCTCATTGATGGATATCCCCTCAGTTTACAGTTCTTGGCTACCACAGAGAAAGCTACTATAAATATTTTTGTACATGTGGGACCCTTTCCCATTTTTATGATTTCTTTGGGATACAGTCCTAGAAAAGATATTACTTGGTCAAAGGGTATGCACATTTTTGTAGCCCTCTAGGCATAGTTCCAAATTGCTCTCCACAACAGCATAGTTCCAAATTGCTCTCCACAACAGCTCCACCAACAATGAATGTGTTCCAATTCTGCCTCATCTTCTCCAACATTTATCATCTTCCTGTTTTGTCATGTTAGTCAATCTGATAGGTGTGATGTGGTACCTCAGAGTTGTTTTGATTTGCATCTCTCTAATCAACAGTGATTTAGAGCATTTTTTCATGTGACTATAAATGGTTTTAATTTCTTCCTCTGAAAACTGCCTGTTCATATCCTTTGACCATTTATCAATTGAGGAATGGTAGGTCTAAATTCTTCAAAAAAAAATTCTTTTTATGATAGCTCTTCAGATATTTGAAGATAGCTATCATATCTACCCACTCTTCTACCTCATACTAAACATGTCCAGTTTCTTCTGCTGTTTTTCTGTTTTTAGATGGAAAGATTCTTTATGCCTGTCCTCCAATCTTATCTTCATCCTGATTATCATTCTCTGCCCATCCTGTCAATGTCTTTCTTAAAATATGGCTCCCATGTGGTACTTCACATGTGGTCTGATCAGGACAGGGAACCACATGACTATTATCTCCATTATTCTGGACATTTCACCTCTATTAATGAAGCCCAAAATCTCATTAGCTTTTTTTGGTTCTCATGTCACACAGTTGATTCATTTTGAGCTTGCTACCTGCCCTCCACTGAAGTCTAAGCAATATAGGAATGACTGAATGAATTAAGCAGAGTAACCAATTCATAATCCCCATGCCTTATTATAGGTCCCATTAGTGGCAAATTCTTTCTTCATCTGCTCTAGTGTCTTCTTTGGATGACACAATCTAGCAACATATTGTATCACTGCCACCCATTTAGTTGAATACCGATGTTCATTTGGGAATGAAACTAGATCCTCTGAAAATTTCTTAGTTCTGTCTTTGCATCTGTGCCATGCCAGGAGGCATTAATCATAATTTTTAGAGGTGTTCAGATGCTTTCATCAGCACCACTGAGCTTTTTATACCTCTTAAAATGGAAAGTCTTCTAGGGACATTATTATCTTTGAAGTTATATGAAGTGATCACTAGTTATCTTTTCTATGTAAACCATTTCAGCTCCTTCCGTTTCTCCGGTGCAGGGCTAACCCTAGTGCCCTGGTGGCTCATCTCATTCCAGGGAGAAGATCAGAAGAGCAGAAGTGCACCATATCAATCCGCCATCCAGATTTTACCAATCACTCCCTGAGTTCCCACTGCTATGTTAGGTACTGTGGGGGAGATAAGAGAAAATAGAGTTTTTCCGCCCTTGAGCCCATAGGCTAATTGGGAAGATAGGTCTCAGATAAGAGAAGCAACTAGGGAATGCAAGACAATTGATGATAACTTACTGCTAGTACTAATGTTGAGAATGGCTGAAGATGCAGGTGAGGGGGGACAATGTTTGGACATAAGAACAGCCTACCCTCAGTACCCTCAGTTGAACCATCCCTGGTCTAGCTCTCCGCTTTTACTGACTCCTCTATGTCTTGATTTCTTGGCTGAGGATCTTGTTAACATCTACTGATTGTCCTTGATCAGAAACTCTGACTCAGCCCCCTTATTCTCTTTCTTTGATTGGCTGATGCCCTTCGAGCCACCACAGTGGTACAACCTCAACTCTGCTAATGCTTGTCGGCAACAGTATATTTTAAATTATGTAGTATATATTATTAACCCGTCTAGAGCCCATAGAAGGACTTGAGAAATTGGAAAAGAAATGTTTTACTTAGTTCTTCCATGTTTTGTTGAAGACAAAGCTCTGTGACAAGGCAATTATTATCCCTCATTTTTTTTTACCTTGATATAAATAGGTAAATGATTGATGCATGCTATTTGGGAACTAGGGACACGAGTTAAATGCAAATTTATTGAAAGTTTATATCTCCCTTATTTCTGATAGGGCTTGAAGCAATTTACATATAAAAACACAGTGAAAGATTTAAGGATAAAACAGAATAGAGACCATCAGAAGGGAAAAGTAGTAGATGCTTTCAGGCATCTAGTAGATAAAATTAGTGCAATGGGACAATGCATTTGGGTCTAATATTTTTGGCAGCTAGGGTAAAAAAAGGGAAGCACTTTGGACTGTATGGTCTTTATTTCTTTACAAAAGAAAAGCACAGAAATTTATCTGCAGAATTAGATCATTCCAGGGGAACTAAAGTCAAAGGGAAATTTATCATGTGGACATGGAGTGACAGAAGCAGGCAGATTCCTTCAACCATAGCTTTACCAAATATAAAAGAAAGTTGTGTGGGCACACAAATTCCCTTAACCCAGTGTAATTTCCTATTAATCTTCACATGATTCTTTCTCCCATTTTCATTGGTGGAGTCTTCCGCAGAAATTTCCTTCTGCAGTAGTATACATGTTTATTTTTCTCCTGGCTGACCTAATGCTCATTTGCCTTTACACGTGCTCTACATTCATAGTTTGCTTTCTTATGAGAGCCTAGGAAACAGCAGAAAACATTTAAATGAAAAAAGAAAGGGAGGGAAAAAGAATAAGGAAGTAAAGAAAGGAAGAAGGAAAGAAAGAAAAAAGAAAAACCAAGGAAAAAGGAAGGAAAGAAAGAGGGAAGGAAGAAAGAAAGAAAAAGAAAGAAAAGAGCAAATCCATTGATTAGGTCCCTGGTTCTCCTAGCTTCAGGTCAACTTTATAAAAAGATTGGGCTAAAGTTAATACCAGCCTTACATAGAGGAGAGCTTACTTCCCATGTGTTTTAAGCTTGGGCATGTATGAAGTGCAGTATTTAAAAAACTTTCTTTTCATTAGGACTGACTCTATTCGAAGAAGATGTCTGTAGGAAAGAAACCAAATAGAAAGGAGGTTTCCCCCAATTGGAATATAGAGACTGTTATTCTAACTCAGGAATTCTTAAACTTTTTCCATTGGCGACCCCTTCAGCACTTCTGACACTGGTGATTCACAGTGTAAGGAATACAAAGCAGTTGATAGAGTAGACACATAGCCCTTCAGTATCTGCCTTGTTGGATGAACAGCAAGGGGCTCCAACAGTATAATCGAGAGGAGAAATAACATGCACTGCCCAAGAGCTAAAGTAAAAAAAAACCAAAAACCAAAGAACTTTCTCCACCACAATGAGACTTCAATCTTTCTTTTATAAAATGAGAGCCTGGGACTAGATATTTGAGGTCTTTCCCAGCTCTGACATTCTCAGATTCTGTGAGGCTTTCCAAATGAGCTGGGGTATTGTCTCTACACTTGATTTCAGTCCTCTTTCTAAACCTTATCATCTCTTCCCACCCATTGGGCTATGAGAAAAGGAGGTGGGTTGGTGGTAGGAAGAAATGAGAAGGATGGTCAAGAGAAGCTCATGGCCCCTTGGAAGTAGGGCAGTGGGGTTAAACCCATCCTTTTTGCTCTTTTTCCCCACCCCTACTTGCCACTTCAGCATCAGTAGAAGCCATTTAGGACATTGGGCTAGACCTTTGATTTCACTGCTATAGGGAACTTCAGGATGAGGAAGCTCCTTTCACCAATCCAGGTTGGCAACTGCTCTGCAGTCAGTGGTCCTACAGACAGCACTAAGTGATTAAGTGGCTTACTCAGGATCATATGACCAGTATATAGGAGAGGCCAGATCTTGAACTCTTGGCTGGAAAATCAGTGTCCTTTCTGTATTACCACCCTATCTTTCTGGTAGTTATGAATATGTTGGCTATGCTATGCTTAGCTCTATCCTATACTGTCTGACATTCTATTTCTACATGGGGCTTAAAGAAATTCCTTCCCTCCTCACCAAAGGACAATCTGTTAGGTTGATGCCATGCTTTCTGTGACGCTTTGCCTGTTCCTTGTGATTGTTAGATATACTATAAAGAAAATATCCTTGATAAATAGACAAACAAAACATAGGCAAGTTTCATGAGGCAGCAGTTCTGCCCAAAGGGCCCCGTGTTTTAGCTCACAGTTACAGGAAAAAAACCGAACCAAACAGTATTTGGAGGGCAGAAGGAAGAAGACTCTGACGTATTCAGATGTGGATATCTGAAAACCAGGAGTTTTATTTTGTAAATTTTACTTACAGCCATCTCACCAAAATTCCCATTTTTTTTTCTAAAAACGAGGGTGGAGGAAGAGTCCCCCACAGATAGATAAAGAGGAAAAAGGAGAATAAGTCTGTAATCCTCCTCCCTGGTCAGCACCATCCTCTGAAGTGTAAATTAGAAGGACAGATGTATAATCTGGGAAGCTTTCCAGATCAGTGATTGGTGATTTCTTTGTTGTCCTGCCTCAGAGCACCAATGGTTGAACTGAACAGTCACTTAACACTGTCTGAACTAAGCACAGTTCTCTGGCCTGTCATTGCTGTTTGTCCTTCATTCTCCAAGAGGGCCATGACATGAGGAAGGTGATGCTATGACTTGAAAGTGAGTTAGATTTAAGTGAGAGAGCTGTGTGAGGTCACCAGCCTCACTCTTTCTTCTGGAGCCATCTGGGTCCAATGGCAAGATACAGGTCAAGACAACTGGAGATGATGGCCCCAGATGCAATGGGAAACATTGACCTTTTTTAGTTAAGGTCTGTTCCAGATCTCAGTTTGACTGAGGCAATGCCCATTCAGTAATTCAGGCTAGGTAAAAAAATAAGGCAAGGAATCCCCTCTTTTACCTAATCAGAAAAAAAAAAATCATTTTGGGAGCAGAAGACCCTCAGGATTTCTGGCCAAAACAGAGGCAATTGCTATTTACTTACTGAGTCATCAGGACTCAAAGAATGACAAGTGAGGCTTGGGCTGGGAACTATTGTTGGTTACTCAATGAGAGCCAGAGTGATTTAGGTTCTTAATTCCTAATTAACAGTTCCGATTGTTTGACAGTTGATTGTCTTTATAATATTGTGGTTACATGTAGATTGATCTGAGTCTGCGCCCTTCACCCTGCATCAGTTCATACAAGTCTTCTCAAGTTTTTCTCCAATTGATGGGCAACCCCTCAGACTGAGGAGTTTGAATATTTCTTCCAGGAAAATACACTTCCCCAGTACATGATGATAGCTGACAGGGGAGGTTACTTGGTTTCTCTGCATGAGTGAATGCTTTATTGCCAGGGAGATCAAAGGATTGGCTCTGATTTATTGGGTAGGTCAAGTTTGGGGGGGATATTTGATATGAACAACATACTGAGACTTACAACTACAACTCTAGCATTAATTGTAATCCTGTGGTGTCTTTCCTCCCATCCTCACTCTTCAAATATGGGTATTGCTTGGGCAAACTTTGGTTTCCCATGAAAATAGATTGAGCCTATCTCTGGTAGAGCAGGGAATTGACTGTGCCTATGGCTGATGGGATATGGTACTATCATATACACTGGTAACTTGATTTGTATATTTAAATGTATTTTTGTATTTAAATGGATTTTGTATGAAGACTAATATGAGTCACTTGTAAATTATTCATTTTTAAAAAAGGTATGAAGCAGAAGAGGGAGGGGAGGAAGGAAAGAAGGAAGTTGGAAAAAAGGAAGGAAAGAAGGAAGGAAGTAAAGAAGGAAGGAAGGAAGGAAGGAAGGAAGGAAGGAAGGAAGGAAGGAAGGAAGGAAGGAAGGAAGGGAGGGAGGGAGGAAGGAAGGAACTCCATTGTCCAAGTGGAACTGGCCAGTTGGGTCCCCAGTAGAGCAGCTACTACGCTTCACAGGTTTGTTCTTTGTTCTCAAAGAGGACCATGACATCAGGGAGATGATGCCATGGCTTGCACATGATTTGAAATTTATCTGGGTGGTCACTCTCTCATTGGCCATACTGAAGAAGTTCTCTAAAGACATGCTAGAGGAGGGAGGGAGGAGACTGGACCAGATTAGAGTTGCCACACTGGGGAAAGGTGAATGAATTCAAATTCCCCATATGGTTAGCAGCATCTGGCAATGGTGTGTGTTTGTGTGTATGTGTACGTGCATGCGCACGCATGCATGTGTGTGTAAATGTGAGTGCATGTGCCCCTGTGTTCATATACATGCAGATAATATCTATATAGTAACTAGAGATTCACTAGAACTTGGTTCGGTGTTTGGAGAGTTGGAATAGTTATTGGATATATTGGAGCCTTTCCTTTCTTTGTCATATCACCCCATCAAGAACTCTGAGCTGTTGTAGGAGGGAGAATGGTTTCTGAGACTGACATCTCTTCCCTTTCTCTCAACTCCATGCCACTCCCAAACCTATAGAATAGGGCTCATCAGAAGGGATGAGGAAATAGGTTGATCATAAGAATATTGACCAAGGAAAAAGACTAGTGACTTAATCTTTCTTTTTCTGGTTATTTATTTCTGGAAACTTTGCCCTTCCTATATTTTAGAGGAAAAAAAGGGCTTCCTATGCTTCAACTATCTAGTCCCAGCAGAGATGTGCCGACTCAAAGTGGCTCATGAGAGCTAATAGTTAAATTTTCAGTGTGAGCATTTAATACTTTGGAAACCAGCAAATACTACAATTGAGGTTTGATTTATTGTTTTGATGATTGTCTAAATTTCTAAAAGTGATAAGAAAATGTTAATAATGCAGATTAAAATAAAAGTGTGTTGGTTATACTTTTTCTTTTTTTCCTTTTTCCCTAAGAGTTGTTTTTTCAATATTTACTAGCACATCACTGTTTGTCAGTAAATTTTTCAAGAGAAATTTTAACTTGTGGAGGCATAAGTTGACCTCAGGTTCACTGACTCCAAATTTAGGGATGTTTTTACTGTATCATGTTGCCAGTTACTACTCATGTGGAAATTTGAGGAGAGTCAGAAGTATCCCCTATTTAAAAATATTTGCCCTTTCCCCAAATGCCACAGTCCCTTATTTCTACTATTAGACATTCATTCCTTTGGCTTAAGCATCTGATCCTGCTTTTAAAATTTCATTTCATTTTGATGGTATCTTTTTGTTTCATATTACATATATACACACACACACACACACAAATATGTATATGTATATGTGTTTGTATACACATGTATCTTTCCCTACCCAGCAAGCCATCCATTACAACAAGGAATTTAAAAAAGAAAGAAAAAACAAATCACTTCAGCAAACACAACCAACAAATTAATTCTATGTGACAATATATTCAGTATTCTACACCCAAAGTCCCCATCCATGTGAAAAAAAAAGGAAGGTTTTCATTTTCTCAACTTTTTTTTAGGAGTCAGTCTTGGTCATTATAATTGCACAATGTTCTATTGCTTTTTGTAAAAACAAAATCTTTACATTTTCATTGCTGTAGTCATTGGCTATATTGTTTTCCTGGTTCTGCTTTATTTTTTTTTTTAACTTTACATCAATTCATATAAGTTTTTCTAGGCTTTTCTGAATTCTTCATATCATCATTTTTTCATACAATAATATTCCTCAGTCAGTGAATATCTACTTTGTTTATACTTTCTTGCTACTATAAAGATTATGCTGCAAATATAGTGGTGTATATGGTTCCTTTCCTTATATCATTGACATTTTAGAATATAGACTTTTCAATGGGAGCTCTGGTTCAAAAGATATTTTGTATGCTTTTAAAAATCATAATTCCAAGTTGCTTTCTAGATTTGTTGGACCAATCAACTACTCCACCAACAGTGTATAAGTGTTTCAATATTTCTGCAACCTCTCCAACATTACTTATTACCTTTGTTTATCATCTTTTCCAAGATAGGCTTAAGGTGGGTTTGAGGTAAAACCTCAGGATTATTCTGATTTTTATTTCTTTTTATTAATAATTTGAAACAAACTTTCAAATGCTTATTACTAGTTTGTGATTATTCTTTTGAGGACTCTTCCCCTTTGATCATTTACAATTGGAGAGTTCTTTGTTTTTGTTTTTGCAGAAATTTCATCCCATTTGCTGCTTTCCCTCCTCTTCTTGGCTGCACTGTTTTTATTTGTAACAGAAGTTTTTAAACTGCATTATTTGAGATTGGGATCATAGGATCAAAAATCTGGAAATGGAAGGAATGACTGAGATGATCTAGTTCAAGCCTCTCATTTACAGTTGAGGAAACTGTGAACCCAGAAAATTGACTTGCCCAATGTCAAATGTTTACTGTCAGAGGTGGGATTTGAAGCCAAACACTCTGCAAGTGGAGCAAGAATGTTTTCCGTTTTATGGTTGCTTACATCCCTTGTTTGGTTAAAAACTTTCCCCCCACCCATATTTGAAGAAGTCCCCTAACTTCATTTTCTTGCAATGTTTTTGTAGTATGATCTTTCATATTTAAATAATACATACTTTTTAGTTTTTATTGCAGTATATGGTACTTGGTGACAAACCTAATTTCTGCCAAACTAAATTTCATTTTTCCTGGAAGTTTTTGTCAATCAAATAAGTAGTTCTTCCTCAAGTAATTTATGTTCTCCAGTTTATTAAACACTGCTATTGCATTTCATTGTTTTTATTCTTCCTTATTTAATCTGTTTCACTGATCTATTTTTCTGTTTTTAACCAGTTAAGAAACATTTCTGATAACTGATAATAAAACTTGAAGACAAGTTCTATTTTTCTTTTCTTTCTATTTTTCTCTTCCTATTTTTCTTCCCATTATTTCCCTTGAGAGCATAGAACTTTTGTTCTTCAAAATAAATTTTATTTTGTCTAGTTCTATAAAGCATCCTCTTTGGAAGAGGTATTTTGATTGTTACAGCACTTAAAGTGTAAATTAATTTAGGTAACATCATCATATTTATTATATTGGCACAGCCTAATCATGAGCAATGTATATTCCTCCAATTTTTTAAGTTAATTTTATTTCCTTATAGAACATTGTATAATTATATTTATGCATGTCTTGAGCATACCTTGGTTCCAGGCTTCCCTTTTAAAATGCAAATACTGCATTTCCCAAATACTGGGAAATGAGGTTTTACACATTAAGTCTCAAACAGCTCAACATGAGTGTTATTTTTCTTGAAGCATTCTAACTCAGTACTTTGTAAACTATAGAAGGGAACAAAATTCAGGGAAAAGATCAGAAAGGGGAATTGGAAAGACTCAATACACTTAGGAAGTACAGGACGAATGCTGGTGGAATCTTAGGAAGACTTCTGAGAGAAGGACTAAGTCGACCTCATTTTTTTCTTATAAAACAAACAAGCAAATAAACTTGCAACTATGCACAGGGACTGTGAGACCTTAGCAAGTAGACTGACTCTTCTAAGATTTAGGACACTGAGACTCTGAACATTTATTTCAGTCATTGATTCTTCAGGGATCCCTACAGTGCTGGGCAACTGGACCTCTGTGAACGAGTTAATACTCAGGAGAGGATGGTGGTTTCCTCTGGTTTCTTGGTCAGGTTTATTGCATAAAGACATCTTCAAGTCAGAATAGTTAGAAAAATTCCTTTCATAGAAGCTTTGTTTTCCACACTGGCCATCACTAGGAAAGGATCAACCTGAGAGAGAAATTCATGCTTCTAGTAGGGATTGGACTGAATGAGCTCTGCAGGAAGTCTGTAGGACTTCCGTTTAAATTAAATGGAATTAGGGCTGGAAAATTTAGCAGGATTACAAGACATTCATTTCAGTTCCAGAATTTATTAAATGCCAACTATATGCAAAGGGCTGTGTTCAGTGACTGGGGCTACAAAGAAAAAAGTACCATAGTCCATATACCTCAGGAATCTATAATCTAATAGCATATTACAATTGAAGGGTATGTTAAAAAGAAGCAAGGCTAATAACGAGTGAGAAGAAATTACATTGTGAAGAAGGCTTGGAAATCTGTGAACCTAAACATGGGAACACGGTAAGGTATATTTCACTTAGGATAAAAAGAGAGAGAAGAAGAAACAATATTGCTATGGGAATATAATTCAGACTACAATAGAGTATAATATAGTGTGACTGACCCCCAAATACAACCATAGCATGCACTGAACTCATCTGGAAGTAAAGAGCTCACCTGACAAGTCAATGACGGAGGCAGGATCAAGTGGCTTTTCTTGACCACCTCTTTTGGGACACGAGAGTGGTATTCCTTTACTTTTCACAAATGTTAATCCATCTTCTACCAGCCATTTTGTAAAGCTGGGGAATAGCTTCTTAAGGAGAAAAATTTCAGAGAAGGAACAGTGTAGCAGGTCAGTGGCAGCCATGAATTTGATGAAAGGTTTCTTGGAAATCCCATTAAAGAGCAATGAGTCCGCATATCAACTCCACGATACTTCTGCTCGATTTGAGAATATTTTCTTTACTTGGTTAATATTTCATGTAGTGTCACTTACCTGATAGTATGCTTTGCTGAAATAACTACAGCAAGTTCCTAGTGACCTTTAGGGAGAAAATATATGAAGAAAGAAAGTCATGACCGAAAAGGAGAGAGAAGGACCCACAGTTAATAGGACTATATTCCTCCAGGTAGTGACTGTTTTTTTACTTGAGAGCCTCCTGGATAGCAAGGACTCTAAATGCCCAGAGGCACCCACCATTAGCCCAGTTCCTCCAAACAATCAGCTTCAGTCATTGTCTAGGTCACATGTGGCAGGCAGATTCCATATGCATCATGATGGAAGTTGAGCAGTAGAGCCTTTTCCTAGGATATTAGAAACTTAAAAATGTTGAATTTTTACCTAAAAAATATAGCACTTGGGGCCCCCTTCCTTGTGGGCTCTCAGAAAAAAACCAAGGTTCTAGGTCAGAATCCTCTTACCTAGAAATTACAGCTCTCAAGTCCCAACAGATATGTCCCTCTTTTACTAGTCAGGCAGAGGATATCCTTATTTCAAAGCAAAGATTTTTTAATGAAATAGATGAAATAGCATAGTATTTAAAGTCATAGCAGAATATTACCTTCATAAACCTTGGATTCATGCTCCAAAACTTACATATGATGTCATTGGAAAGAATGAATGTGTGTAAGGATAACCTGTAGGCCATACACATGTGGGAACTCCTTATGGCCAGCGCATCAGCAGAGAGAAGGTAACCTAAGCTTCTGATATTGTAGAGCTCCTGATGTCTTCTGTCATTGCACTGCACCTTATTTGACCTATGCTTCCTGCTGGGTGTTGGACCTTAGCTATTTCCTAATCTCTGCTCCAGCTAATCTTCAGTTATCAAGCTATCTTTGGGGTTGATAATATGTTGTCCAACATCCACTGAGGACGCTGTTGTTGGTGATCTCTCTTCCAGAGGAAGAATACATTCTCTTAGCTCTTTTGGCCACGTCCATTATGCACTGGGGGAAGGGGATGGAGAAGGAGAAGAGGAAGGTATTGTGGTTAATAAGCCTATCCCCTGGAGAAGAGAATGGCATCTCTTTGAGTTCTTTTTCATCATGTCCCTTCAATCTGTTCTTTCATCGATCAGCTATTTTTTGTCTATGGTCTTCAGCTAAGGTGTTGTCTTTCAGGTCAGTTGCTATTCCATCTTCCATCCAGGAGGGGCAGGGGGAAAGGGTAGGGTCTAATGTAATTAGTAATCCTTTCCTCTGAAGATGACAGCTACATTTCTGCTCAGTCAGATCTCATCCTTTCAGCCAGGTTATTCATACTTCAGTCAGCCAAGGGTGATGAGCAAACACTTCACCTAAGCTAGGTTGTTCCTACCTCAGTCACCTCTCAGCTTCTCTATGAAGATCTCCTTAATCAGGCTGCTTGTAGAGGATAACAGATGTCCAGAAGGTTAAGATAATGCTTATTTTTTGAATTCTTCATTGAATTATTCTCTTCTAGCATAATAGTAATGAGAAATAATGATGATGTTAATTTTTAAAAATAGCTAGCATTTATATTATACTTTAAAATTTACACAATGCTTTCTTGTTTGATACTCATGATTACCTTGGGATTATTATTTGCATTTTACAGATGAGAAAACTGAGGGAGATGGAAATTAAATGACTTGCCCAGGGTCATACAGCTAATTAGTGTCTTAGACTGGTTTTGAATGCAGGTCTTCCTGACTCCAAGTCTAGTGTTCTATCAACTGTACCACTAGATGCCTATCACTTTGACTGTCATTTAATTTATGGTCAGAAACCCAATTTAGTTCTCATGTCTTATCCTACCTGCCTAGTCAGGCAAATATACCGAGGTCCCTATTTTTTCAAGCAGACAAAAAGCTGAGTAAATCATGGTGAGGAAACTATTTTTAACCTGCTCTATTATATTATTCTGTTTTATAGGAAAAAAATAATGGATATACTGACTAGAGAAGGCTGGAAAGGTTGGTGACATTAGACCCATTTTCCTCCAGTAGAACTTTACAGTCTGTTCTCTCTCTGCTCTTTTTCTACATTGAATTTTATCTGTGGGCTCCATGTAGGAGAGAAGAGAGGATCCTTTAGGGGGTCAAGGAAATTAGGAGTATTGCCTTATTTGAATCACAGTCCATTGGCCAGTTAGTCGACACTTATTTATTAACCAGGAGTTCTTAACCTTTTTTGTGTCATGGGCCCCATTGGCAATCTGGTAAAATATCTGTGAGCCCCTTCTCAGAATAACATTTTTAAATCAATACTATATAGGATCACAAAAGAAACAACATATTGAAATAAAGTGTATATATATGTATATATGTGTATGTCTATATATGTATATATGTATACACACACACACACATATATACCAAGCTTATAATCCCCAGGTTAAGGACTCATGTATTAGGTGTCAGTTGCAATGCCAGCTGTTGAGTATGTAATGAAAGACAAAACAGTTCCTACCTTCAATGAGTTTATATTCTATTAGAGGAGACAACATGTAAATAATTAGGTGTATGCTATTAGGTACACACACTCACACACAGACACACACACACATAACATAGAGTGGGTAAACAGAAAAGCAAAGGTATTAGGAGCACAGCAAGGTCTTAGGAATAAGTCAAACATTTCCCAAAGACTAAGAATGACAAAGCTTTGGTGAGTGGAACAGATAAGTCAGTTCTCCTGGGGTCTTGGAGATGTCCTGGGAAGGTTAGAAAAGCTGAGTCACCGAATCCAACAGTGATGGAATCTTGAAAGGAACGCTGCCTTGCCCACTATTTGTGCTAGTCTAGTTCCTGCTATCATGCAATGTCCGGGGGGAGTGTTGGTAGAGTTGGTGCTTTGGAAGTGTACATTGTGTGTGTGTATTTAAAATAACTCATCTTATAAAAGCAATTCCAGGGCTTACTGAGTTTGTCACTGCATGGGAACCAACAGAAGAGCCTCCACTTGACTGCCGCTGCTCAACAAATCCAGGGGCAATGATTGTGTGTTTTGGGTTTGGGACTTGACAGAGCAAAAAGATGATTTCTGTATTCAAAAATTAATGTAAGTTCCCAGAACAGCCTGAGCACAGCCCTCATCTTGTCCCTTGGCAGAGGTTAGCCTCCTCAGAGGCCCTGGGTGGTAACGTTTATGCTCTGGGTGTGTTGAGTTTCTGTCTATTTACACTTGAGTCAGGCTGCTCTCCTTTTATGATATTTTTCTTGGTCCTTCAAAAGCATGTTAAATCAACAAGTCTTTATTAGGCGCCTATTGTGTTGGCTGGCCTGTGTCCAGCCTAGGGGAACACACATAGGAAAAAATGTCACATTCTCTGATTTGGAGGAACTGACAATAGAGTTGATGAAATAAGATTTATATGCAGGAAACAAGTAGGGGGAAAATGCTTCAATACAGTATTAATAAACTATTAGATATTGGGAAACTTTCTATACCATAAGGGTTAAAAGAAAGGAGAGATCGATGTGGGCTAGAGTTGTCAGGGAAGATTCTATGGAAGAGGTAGAATTATCTGAAAAACAGCCAGCACTGTTGTGTAGACCTTATCCCTCATACGAAATTTCCCTTCCATTACATTTTCCCTAGCATCATAGATTTAGTATTGAGAATAGAAGCACAAGCGAGAAAAAAGACAGTCCCTGTCCTCTAGAAGCTTTCATTCTTATAGAGGAAGATAGAACCTAAGAAGAAGCTGAAAAGCAGGGAGTGAGGTGAGGGGAAAGATAGAAGTTC
Organism: Bettongia penicillata ogilbyi; assembly: GCA_023548195.1. Taxonomy (NCBI): domain Eukaryota; kingdom Metazoa; phylum Chordata; class Mammalia; order Diprotodontia; family Potoroidae; genus Bettongia; species Bettongia penicillata. The sequence continues at coordinate 7,997,150 of JAJHZJ010000198.1, read as the reverse complement.
AGAGTCAGAAATGGGCCCTCAGAAAAGAATAAAGGATGAGGTGAAACCACATGGCCTCTGAGGTCCCTTCCAACTCTAGAACTACAACCATATTTGAGCTCTACAACACCAACCAGCTAGGTAAGAAATACAGGAAAGGTAGCTTCCTGAGAAGAAATGTTTTTTTAATTATCAGCCATTCATCTTATCCCCCAGTCATCAATGCCAGTCTCAATCATTCTTTCAGGATAGTGGGATGTTCTCTTGGGCCACATATGGATGTTTTTTTACAGATCCAAGTACCTGGAAAATGAGTTAGGCAGGGAGACTCTAGACTTGGATTACTTTCCAATAAGCAGATTTAGAGGAATAGTTGCCTATGGCTCTCCTTCCAAGTCCTTCCCCAAATCTTTGATGTTCACCATTACTAAAGATGTAGTTGACATTATTTCTAAAGAAAGATCTCCTTATTCAATGAGTAAAAACTCTGCACGTAAAAATGAACCTGTTGAGGGAAAGTTCAGGACCAGCCTGAGTCATGAGCTGTATCAAAAATCTACCCTAGATTTGTTAACTGATTAAAGCAAAACAACTCTACTTGCCACAGGAGGAAAGTCACAAATAAATGTGCACATATGCACTCCTTTTTTCAGTTTTAGGGATTTACATCTCTTGGCTGATGATGTAGGTCCAGAAAGAGATTACAGTTTTAATTAGCGAATCAGAAGCACTGGTCTATGTGTCCATTCCAAGTCCTACTATTCTTTTTCGACAATTACACCTAAAGAGGGAGAATCAGTCCATGTTTGGACTATCTTGCCTGCAAAAACTGTATTTGAGACACAATGTTTCATTCAAACCACTCTGGCCCATCTGAATCAGATATCAGAGAAGGAAGGAAGCCATCCTGAAGTCCATGTTGTAGGCTATGAAATGGAAAATACCAGACAGCAGTATGTTGTTGCTCCTTCCTCCCTCCCTCCCTCCCTTCCTCATTTCCTTTCCTTCCTTCCTTCCTTCCTTCCTTCCTTCCTTCCTTCCTTCCTTCCTTCCTTCCTTCCTTCCTTCCTTCCTTCCTTCCTTCCTTCCTTCCTTCCTCCCTTCCTTCCTTCCTTCCTTCCTTCATCTGCAGTCCTCCTTGTCTGATTTCCTTCCTTCTTTTCTTCCCATCTTTTTCTCTTTCTTTCTCTCTCTGTTTTTCTTTTTCTTTCCTTCCTCCTATCAACAAACACAAATTTACCTATAGAGAAGCAGCCACCAAATTTAACAGCACCCAACAGTCTCCAGGGGAAGAAATTAAAAGAAATAACAGAAAAGCGTCTAACAACAAATGACTTAAAATGAAATCAGTGTTTTGAAAAAAAATGCTTCCATTTCAGACTACCACCCACCTCCTTCTCCCAGGTGAGTAGTTAGCCTAGAGAAAGAGTGGGAGGAGGGGAGAACATACAAGAGAGGGAAGATATCTTCAAATGTCTCTTTTCTTCAGCTACCAGAAATCGTGAGTTCCTCAGCCACACATCCCAAATCAATCATCTTCTCAAATAAATCTAGATTGAATTGTCTATTTGAAGGTTCCAGACAAATTCTTAGAATACTTAAGATTTTAAAGTCAGCTCTGGAGGAGGACTTCCAGAGAAATGCATGTGCCTGAATCGATTGGAGCCAGTGCAGCTGATGTGTCTGCTGGGATCTAGGAAGAGATAAATAGGAGCATCTAGAGCTCTGTCTTGGCAGGTCCTCCTGGATGGAGGTAGAATGGATAGGGAGATTGGGGGCACTTAGGTGAAAACAGAGGCAACTCCATAATAAAAATATTTGCCTGTATTCATCCTAACTTGAAATTTCTTTCCTTCTGTAGAGTAATACTTTCTCCCCAAAAGACCTTTGAAAAATTTTGTTACAAAATGCAAAATGAGTCATTTATTCTAGGTAAAATTTAGGAGTACTGTTATGATGACACCTGTATAAGATATTGTTAACTCCCATCGCTATTTTCTCATACTGAGTGAGGAAGATTCTTGGCTTCTAATCTCAGGTGCATACCTGTGGAAGACTTAGATGCCTTTAAGCAGTATCAAAGTGATGATAACCGTGTACAGCTGCAAACTGTCTTTTCCTTGTTGTTTTTCACCCAGCTGTTTAGAAAAGGAGAGAGTATTTCTAATCAGCCATATGGTGTGGAGTTTTATTTGCCATGGTAAGTTAAAATGTACATTATTGGTCAGCATCTTGAATGCAAATTTTGACATAGCTTTCCAGGAGTACCTGATGAAAAGAACAACAGAGAATCAGATCTATTTAATTACATTACTTTGTCGGCTTGTAACGTTGCTAGCCATAAATACTTGCTGGTATCACACTGCTACGCCTGCCAGTAGATATTGCTGCACGACTTTGGTAGCTGAAAAAAGATTATGTAAACATGGTGTATAATCTAGAAATTGAGTAATGAAGTTTAGTACTTATTGCAAAAAAAAAATTTAATAAGTGTCAGGTTTATCTGTGATAGAAGATTCCTTCCATCTTAGAAAACTACCATTCTGCTGTAGTCAGACTTGTGCTGGAGCCAGCTCAAACCGTCTCAACAGAACTGGTTGTTAAATTTTCAGTGTGAACATTTACACTTTGGAAATTGGCAAATGTTACAAATCATGGCTTGATTGATTTTTTTTGATTGTTTAGATTTAAGAAAGTAATGGAGAAAAGGTCAAAAATAGAGATTAAACTTAAAAGTATTTGTGTCCAGCATACATTTCTTTTCCGGAGAGCTTGTTAAATATATATCAGCACACCCCTGGCCGTAGTCATATAATATAGAAATGTGATATAGGACACATATGTCTTTTAGGAATATTCATCATTTAGCTATATAACCCAATGAATACATTTGAGTTCTTTGTCTTTCTATTGGACCAACGCAAAGTTATTTTATTGGAACACTCTCCTTGACTGCACATTGACCATCCATATTTTATCCTTCCTTCATGGCCCAGGTAAAATTCGTCTTTCTTCAGCAAGACCTTCTCCCTCCCTGCTTTTGTTGCTCCACTGCAGTGTAATCTCACTCTGCTGTGAGCTCCAGGTTATCTGTACTTTTTTATACTAGCAAAGTTTATATATTTTCCTGAATTTTTTCTTATCTATTTAATGAAACTGTCATCTCCTTTAAGTCAGGGACCATGTTTTCTCTGCCTATTTAATGTGTTCTACTACATAGTCTAGTAGTGGCCTGGGTAGTAATAGTAAATATTTGTCGAGTAAAATATTTTGTTGAAAGAAATAAAAACAGTGAATGGATAAATTAATGGATGAATGATAAATCTAAGAATAGTCTTTTACATTCTGAATTAAAGCATTGTACCTTCCCATCACGTTTTGCTTGGGTACTATACTAGATCATTTACTTGCAAATACTCAACAGAACTATTAAATTGTACTATTACTACTGAGAATAGAGAATAAAAGACTTTTCTTAACTGATGGAATGGTTTGCTATTGATTGTAAGTGTGGCATATGGTCCTTCTTGCTTTGAGAGTGTCATGAAGACCTGTGCACAGGAAGAGTAGACTGTTTTTGATAAGCTGAAGGGTAGCAGTAACCAAGAAGAGAAGAGCTGTTATCTGTTGGAATGGGCATCTTTTCTAAATTTCCACAGATGGTTAATCTTTAAACACAGATTAAGGGATTTGAGTCCCTAGATCCATGAGTTGTTTAGCCCAACAATAAGAGTTTTTTCTTGTTAATTTCTGGCTGACGTTAAGGGTTGCTGTAGGGAAGCAATGGGAGATAAGCCTGGAAAGGTAGGTTGGGGCCATATTGCAGAGGGAGCCTCAAATGCCAGACACAGGAATTTGGACTTTATCCTAATGGAGAGTTACTGAAATTGTATAACCTTGAACCAGTTCGTTAACCTCTCAGGGCCTCAATTTCTTCATCTGTAAATTGAAGGGGTTGGATTATATGATCTTTAAGGTCCAGGCTCCAAACCTCTGTGAACTACAATGAATGTTTTTAAACAGGAAAATTTGCCTCCTAGTTATAATCAGAAAGGATTCTAATAGGTGGACCACTGTTGCTCACAGAGCCCCACCTCCACATAATTGTCCTACGTTTATTTATTTGTTTACGGTGCCTTTATCTTGAATACCTCAATGAAGCAATGATCTTGCCCATGCAGATATCTCATCCAACTATACAACTACCATATTGCCTTTTTATTTTTATACCTCATTAAAAAAAATAAACCCTTATCTTACATGATAATAGTTATAGTTCATATGTAGCATATAGATTTTAGAAAGTACTGGCAGGTCTGTGTTGCCTTATTTGATCCACACCACAGCACTTAGAAGATCAATGGTACAAGCACTCTTGTCTCCATTTTACCCAGAAGGAAGTTGAGGCTTGGAAAGAGATTCAGTGGATTTCTCATAGCTTGTCCATTGGTCAGGCAGTTTCCAACCCAAACCTTCTGACTCCAGGACTGATATATTGCCTGTATTATTCTTGGCTTCTAAGTTCTAGATCATGTTTCTTCTAGATTCTTCTGGAAGAGTAACTCATTCTCTTCAGTGTCAGCATTGCATAAAGACCCAACTTAAACACCACCCCCTATAAAAGACCTTTCCTGATTTGCCACAGTTCTTAGCATTTCTCCCCTTGAAATTCCTTTGTATATATTTCATATTTGCTTGTCTGTATGCTTACTGTTTACCTTGAGGAGAATATTCCTGAAAAAGAGAATGTTTACCCATTCATTTGTAGCACCTAGCATAGTCTTTGCTATGTAGCAGCCTAATATGTATTGTTGAGGAAATGTATCACATTGGAAAGACTGCTAAATTTAGAATCAAAGGATCTCAGTTCTAATCCTGACTGTGCTTCTTAATATTTGTATGACCTTGAACAAGTCACTTAATATTTCTAAGACTTGGTTTCTTTATGTGTAAAATGAGCGAGTTGGAATAAGGTCCCTTCTTGGAGGCAGCAAGGTGACCCAGTGGATAGAGCACTGGGTCTGAAGTTAGGAAGACCTGAGTTCAAATGGGGCCTCAGACACCAGCTGTGTGACTCTGGGCAAATAGCCTCAATTTGCCTTAATCCACTGGAAAAGGAAATAGCAAACCAATTCAGTCTCTTTGCCAAGAAAACACCATGGACATTATGGTCCGGGGGTCACAACGAGTCAAACAAGATTGGATCACAAGTACAAAAAGGTCCCTTCTAGCTCTCACCCTTCAGAGATTCTTAATCTGAGGTCTGTAAAATTTTTAAATAAAGATAACTTGATTTTTATTTGATTAGATTTCTTTATGATCCTATTTATTTTATGCATTTAAAAACATTCTGAGAAGGGGATCACCAGACTGTCAAAGGCATCTATTACACTAAAAAATGTTAAGAAATTTTATAAATCAGTGATCTTTGGGTTCTTATGAACTGAATTAAATTGAACTGAGTTGAATTGAATTGAATTTTCTAGAGACAGACTATCAGTGTTCTAGTTCCCGCTAAATCTGGGGCCCTACATAGAAAATTAGTCCTCAGGGGGTCAAGCCCTGGTTATATTGCTAATGAAGAATCTCCTACAATGCCCCAAAAGTAGTGCATTCAAGTAGTTAGGATTTTCTCTTACTGCTAACATTGATTGCTATTAATTAAAGTTGATATTTACAATCAGAGACTGTGAGAGCGGATCATTTTTATTAATCATCACTGTGGTTTTATCATTACTTTTCATTATCCAAACATTCCAGTGGAATGGATTGTATAGCATTTCTCCCAAAATGGACTTGACAGAGGTAGGACACTTGTCCCTTCTGGCCAAGAAGAAGTAGACCAAAGACTTAAAATCTGCAGAGCACAAACTCATGGAAAGGCAGGTTTTCAAATACTCCAGAAGGTGGGTTGGAAGGAGGGACCTGGCCTTGACTCAGAGGGAGAGGGCAAAAATCGAAAGATTATGAGCTTGAGAAATGGAAAAGGAAAAGAATACAAGCTTTCTAGAGTCTGTAGGATAAGAAGGTTTTAAGTGGGGTCACAAAACATCACTTTATTTATTTATTTTGGATTTGTGTGTACTTGTATATGTGTGGGGATATTGTGGTACACTGCAAAGAGCACAGTACACATAATGCACAGAGCATTATACTAGGAATCCAGAGACCTAGGCTGCAGTCTCTCTGAGCCTGGACCTCCTCATCTGTAAAATGGGCAGTCATAGCTGTCCCACTGACAGTACTTTTCACAGAGCTTTGAATAATCAAATGAGAAAATTACTTAAGAAGCACTTTGCTAACTGTACTTTAATATGAAAATATATTGCTTTTAATGAAAATGGGCATTCGAACTGTGTGTTTGTCCTTCATTGCTGAAGAAGACCATGTGATCAGAGAAGTAATGACATGACCTGAAATTGACTTTGTTTTGAGTGAGGGAGGGCAGTGCAAGTCACCAGCCTCACTTCTCCTCCAGAGCCATCTGAATCCAGTGACCAGATATTCATCAAGATGACTGGAAATGACCCAGGATGAGGCAATTGGGGTTAAATGACTTGCCCAAGGTCACACAGCTAGTGAGTGTTAAGTGTCTGAGGTGAGATTTGAACTGAGGTCCTCCTGATTCCTACACTGGTGCTCTATCGACTGTACCACCTTGCTGCCCCAATGCCAACAGATACAGGGAGTCTAGAGGAAGGGAGGCTTTGGCTGCACATAATCTCCCTATAGAAGAGACTGCTCTTGGTTTTGTCTTTGTACACATCACATGTGGCATGTATCTAATAAATGCTTGTTGAACTAGAATGGGGAAGATGATGACTTTAGTATGGGCCAAGTTGACTTTGAGATGCCAGTTAGAGGTATGTATAGATAGAGATGTCTGACCTTCAGTTGCAGATGCTCAAGAAAGAAATTGGGGTTGGATCTACGAGTCATCTGTGGAAAAAGATAATTGAACCCATGAAAGGAGATGAGATCATCAAGTGAGTGAATGTCAAAAGAAAAGGGGGCGGGGTTCCAAGGCAGAGACTGGAGGGCAGACATTCTCGGGTATGTAAGTGATAAAGTATGTACCCTACCTACATGGCAAAAATTATACCTGGTGGACACTCCGGTATCAAACACTTTCCTCATCCCCATTTTAGAGATGAGGAAACTGAGGCAGAGAGAAATGGGGGAACTTGCTCAGTCAGCAAACCAGTGTCTGGATTTGATCTCATGTGTTCCTGACTCCAGGTGTGGCACTCTCCTCTGCACATTCGAACTACAAAAAGGAAAGATGTTTTAACATTCCCAGTTCCTGCCCTTTTTAAGAAAGTCAAATACTTTTTGTCACTTACTCCCTTGTTAGAGACCTTTGTAAAGCCAACTGCACAGGGATGATTATAGGATCATAGATGTACAGTTGAATAGGATTAGGGGCCATCTATTTCAACACCTTCATTTTGCAGAAGAGGAAAGTGAAGGCTGAAGAGTTAAATGACTTGTCACACCCAAGATGGCAAGACTTGTCACACCCAAGAATAGAGCAAGGATTTGAATGCAGGCCGTTAACACCGAATCAGCACCCTTCCCAGCGTCTCATCCTGCCTCTCATCAAAAGGGTTTGGGGCTCAATTGTTATTTGTTGTGTTTTCCCTGGCTCTAAAGGATATCTGAAGTGCCTAGAGTAGAGAGAATACTAGACTGAGAGTCCGAGGACACAATTGGAATCCTGGCCCTATTCCTTCCTATGTGTCTGATCTTGGGCAAGTCACAACTCCCATAGGCCTCAGTTTCCTCATCTATAAAATAAAGGAGTTGGTCTCTCCAATTAGTGCTGTGATTCTATAGGAGGGAGGCCTTTTACTTCTCTGGGCTTTAGTAGTGTCCTCTCTAAAATTAGGAGTTTGGCCATGACCTCTTAGGTCCTTTGCTGCTTTAAATGTGTGATGCTTACATGGAATTAGAGAGGCAACAATGTAGAGCAGTAATATCAAACCCAAATAGAAACAGTACCTAAGGATCTCTGGGGTAGCATGCTACTTAGTTATAAAATGTAATGTTATCTATGTTTTATTGTATTTTTATTTATTTTGTTAAATATTTCCCAATTACTTTATTAATCTGGTTCAGGCAACACTCCGGAGTAGTGTGTTTGACAGCTGTGGTGTAGTGGATAGGGAACAAGCCTTAGGGTTGGGAAGGATTGGGTTCAAGTCCTTTCTTTGATAAATGCTAATAGAGTAACCCTGGCCAGGGTACTTAACATTCACACTACCACAGGAAATTCTCTAAGATCCCAAGTTCCAAAGGAGGTATGATGGACCTACATTGGTAGAGGGTACTTCTTCCTAGTGATTTTCCTTGCCAGTGAAATTACTGGTCCAGCTCCCTTCAATCTCCTCCTACCACTCTCTGCACCACCACCACAATCCCCCAAGAAAAATGAAATGAAAGAAGGACTTCGTTCATCACCACCATCATCCCCCAAGAAAAATGGAATGAAAGAGGAAGGACTTTGTTCTTTTCTTTTTTTCTCTGTGACCTAGATAAAATGGTAGGCTCTTGACCTTCTACTAGGTTCACCTGTAGCTCTTCTTCTAGAAGAGAGCACTTCTAAATATCATTAACCACAGTTGTAATTTCTGCTGCTTTCCTACAAGCATGGCTGCAGTTCATAGTGGACTTTATCCAATGTCTATTTTATGAATGATCTGTCATTCAATCAATAAACATTTATTAAGCTTATATTGTATTATATGCCAGGCACTATCCTGTGCACTGTGGTATATTAACAGAACCATATTCTAGGAAGTGAAGTTCATTCTTTAAATTCTGATTTTTAGGTTCTTATTTAACACCTAGAATCATAATATTGGAACTTGGGAACATATGGGTCCCTCATTTTGAATTAGTGAAAATGGACACAGTAGTCAATAATTTGATTGATCTACTGTTGTTGCAGAAGAATTTGGTATCCAGAAGATATTGCCAAGTTGTGATTATGTACTCAGAGAAGTCCTAATTTGTTTCTGGGAGAATTTGTTTCTGATGATTAATGATACAGATCAAACTTCTTGGTGATGTATGGTAGGTTTTCAAGTCCCTTTGCTCTCCTGACTGCCCTTCTCTGGACATACTGCATCTTGTAACTGTTCTTTCTAAAATGTGGCACCCGAAACTAAACACAGTATTCCAGATGTGATCTGATGAGGTAAAAGAACATGACCATTAACTCCTTCATTCTGGACACTGTCCATAATAATAAAAATAACAATAATAATAGTAAATTGTATAAACTTACTTTATGTTATAATATATGTTATATATTATATTCATTATGTAAAATTATATAATAAAAACATTTATATAGAGCTTACTATGTGCTAGGCACAGCAGTTTAGCCATCTTTTAGTCATGTCCAACTCTTTGTGACCCCTTTTGGGGTTTTCTTGGCAAAAGTCCTGGAGTGGTTTTCTTCTCTAGCTCATTTGACAGATAAAACTGAAGCAGAGTTAAGTGACTTGCCTAGGGTCACACAGCTAGTTAAGTATCTGAGGTCAGATTTGAATTCTGGTCTTCCTAACTCCAGGCTCAAAGATCTATTCACTGTGCCACCTAGCTGCTCTAGGAACATGTGCATTAAGTACTTTATAAATATTATCTCATTTGATTGTTACAACAGCACTAGGAAGTAGGTACTATTATTATCCCCATTTTATAGATGAAGAAATGGAAGCAGACAGAGTGACTTGCCCAGTTAGTAAGTGTTTGATGTTTGATTTGAACTCATATCTTCCTGATTTTAGGCTCTGTGCTTTATCTATTTGCCACCTAGCTACATAAAAAATTAGCAGAGAGTTTTGCCTACCAGGTCACGCTGTTAATACGTTTTTGAATTTGTAGCCCTACAAAATAATTAAGTTCCCCCCCTCTTCTTTACCAGATAAAGATCATTTTATTCTTTGTTCATACAAAGACATTCATGAGATGGCCACCGTAGCTGCCTAGGTCTACTCTTGTATAGTCAATGAATTCCAAATGGTCAGAATCAAAATTAAGAGCTGGAAAGGACACAGGGAGACCTGGTATATATATTCTCTTTCAGTGCATGGGTTAGGGGTCAAGTACCTATAGATCCTGGAAATAGCATGAAAGGTACATTTAGCAAAGTGAAATCGGAGTATTTTACAAATTGGTGTGTCATCCTTGCTTGGGAGCTACACTGATCTCTGTTTCATTCAATTTTAGTTTATGTGCTTGTAAAGTAATCACCACCCAGGTCTTTTTCACATTAATTGTTGTCTAGCCAAATCACCCCCATCCTGTACTTGTGGAGTTGATTTCCAAACCCATATACAAGACTTTTCATTTAACCTTATCAAATTTATTCTTGTTAGATCCATCCTAACATTCTAGTCTGTTAAGATCCTTTTGGACACCACGCAGGTAAATTCTCTAGATTCCATTTCAAGGTTAGTAAAATCATCCAAATGAGAGTGGAGAATGTTAAAATCCATCCAAACAATTGTATCTAAAGTACAATGAACCCTCTTACATTCATCTTTTAAAAACAAAAGCCAATCTCAATAGATATTACAACTCTACTCTTGTTTTCTTTGAGCTTAACCTCCATTTTTCAAAATACTGAATACACAAATTGAAAAATAAGAATTCTGTGAATGTGGCCCATTTGACTTTTTTGAGGGGGGAGGAGAAGGGGAACCAGTGAAGATGGGGATGCAGCCCATGCTGGGAGAGTCTGATCTGTTCACTTGAGGAAATAAACTTATAAAATCAATTACCTATCTCCCCTGACCCAAACACATACACCTAGAGTTGTGGTATACTCAAGTTTTGCTCACCTGCCAATTGAGATTTTCTCTGCTCTTCCTCCAGGGGAAAAAATATCTGTAGTTGAATATAATAGCCTTAAACTCTAACTCATCTGTGGAACAGTAAGACTGTGAAATGAAATGGTGATCCAAGATAGTTGTCACAGGCTATTATAAATAATAGCCTGAGATCCTTAGTACCAGGAGCTGGTTTATATTACCAAATAACTTGGTCAGGGATTAGATTCTTCTTCTCAAGAGGTAAGTCACTATCTCCTTTCTCTGAGGACAAAAAAAAAGTCAAAGACTCTAAAAATTATGCAACTGAACCCGTGTAACCCACAATTTGTAATTTTTGAGAACAAAGATGGTAAGTATGGGTAAATCTGACTCCATGAATAAACCTGACTCCAAGCCACACAGATCTCTGCCTATCCCATAGTAGAGAAAAGAAATTAGTTCAGTCTTTTTTTAAACCAGCTCATCCCAACAAAAGGAGCTATGTTAGACCATTGTTTGAGGAAGGTAGCCTTTTTCTTTATTTCTCTCCAATTTTTAAAAATCAAATTTTATTAATTCCAAATTTACCATGCAACAGAAAAAGAGAACATTTCTTCATACAAAATGCAACAGAAAATAGGATTATATGTGAAGGCATGAGTCTCTATTACATACAATTTTTTCTTTTAAAAGTATACAATAAATTAAACATATTACTTTCAAAGCTATCCTGCTTATCTGAATTTTCTCCTTTGCATTAAAAAATGCTCCAATAAACTTTTTTTCTATCCTTCTTTCTTTCCTTCCTTCCCAGACTACTTTCAGCAATAAAAGGAAAAAAACAACTGTACCATCATTATCATAAATAAACATAAAGTAAAACCCCATGTTTGCCATGTCCATAAATATATGTTTATTTTTCACAGAAATTCCATTATACCTCTAACAGGAAGTAAGGAAAAGGTCTTCTGGAGTGATTTTTTTTCTCTTTTTAAATGAGAATATTTTGTTTTATTCATTCTTTCAGCTAGCCAGCATTTATTAAGTGAGCATTTTTTTTGCTTGTTGTCAGGGATGCAAAAATAAAGTCAAAATGATGCTTGTCCTGAAGGGACTTGAATTCTACTGTTTGACCCTGATAAAGAATATGCTATGCATCCCTCCAGCCTGATGTTTAACCTAAAGCTGTTAGGTCAATATTCTTTTTTTTTCCTTGTCAGATATGCTGACAGATTTAGTCAGTCAGTCAACAAGCATTTATTAGGCACCTAGTATATGCCAGGTACCATGCTAAGTATTAGGTTCACAAAGAAAGGCAAATTCGGTCCTCTCAGGGAGCTCATAATCTAGTGGAAGGGACAACATGCAAATCACTAGGTGAGACAAGATGCATACAAATTGTAATATAAATTCAAGTTAACATTAGAAAAGAAGGCACTAGCAACTAAAGACATCATAAAAGGAAAAGAAAAGAGGGCTAAGGACAGAGCCTTGGGAGACTTCCATACTTAGTTATTGTAACATGGATGAAGAATTGGGAAAAGAGATGGAGAGTGTACAGACATATAAAAGAACCAGTGTCATGAAAACCTAGAGAAGAGAGAGAAACTTCGAGATAGTGATCAATAGTATTTAATGCTGCTAAGAGATCAAGAAGTATGGGAGCTAAGACCATTAGATTTTTGAGATCTTTGGTAGCTTCAGAGGGAGCAGTTTTAGTTGAATAATGAAGTCTTAAGCTAAACTTAAGAGGATTAGAAGTGAGTGAGAGGGAGTAAATTGGAGGCACCTAGTGTAGAGGTCTGTCTCAAAGAGTTTAGCCAAGAAGAGGAGGTGAAAAATAGGATGATAGCAAGTGATTTTTGTTTGTTTTTTAAGGAGAAATGGGCATATTTCTAAGTTTGTTTTTTGATTTTTCAAAATGGGGGAGTTGTGATTGTGTTTGTAATTAGTGAGGATAAAATGAGTAGGATCAAGGACACATATTCAGGGGTTGGTGAGGGTAAAAAAAATTACTTCTTTATCTGAAATGAGAGTGAAAAAGGAGATCATAGGCTACAGTATCAGAATGAGCTCTCAGAAAATAGTCTAAATTTTTTTCCAGTGAAATATTTGACAAGGTCATCAGCCAAGAGGGAAAGGGGAAAGGAAATGTTATGGGAGGCTTGAAGAAAAGTCAGACAGTTTAGAACATACACTGTGGAAAGTGAGATATCAAATTAACTAAGTAGGAGTAGTATGATTGCCTTGCTGCAGTGAGGACCCAGTGCTGATCAGATAACATAAATTTGTAGAAGACTCATTCAACCGACTTTTGTGAATTTCTTCAGCTCCATTCAGCTCTGACCTAGAGCTGAAAGGGACCAGAGAAACCATAAAGTCAAACCCCCACAGTTTTCAAATGTAAAAAATGAGACCCAGAAATATTGTGACTTGTCGTAGGTCACACAAGTAGTCAGCAGCTGAGATGGGGTTTGAATCGAGTCCAAGCTTTTGTTGATTGGGTCAGCCGTACTGTTCTATGGTCTGCTTTTCCTTTGGACTGCAAAGGTGCAGCTCTTCTTTCCTTGCCTGGTTATACAGCACAGCTTCTAGATATCTAACTGTGTGGAGATTGAGTTCTGTGGCATACTTACATTTTTCTTGGAGGGCTATTTCATCATTGGAAATTGAAGGCTAACTTCTTTTTTAGTTTCTTCAGCTAAGACTTTGGAGTTAAGAGAAATGCCTCTTACTTTCATCAGTGTTCAATTTGTGGGTGGATGAGTAGGTAGTAATGTAAATCTCTACACTTTGTTGTGAAGATTAATTAATTTGTTTGTAAAGTGCTGTGAGGTTTGTAAAGAGAAAGGTCAAACTATTGTTGATTTTATTCAATTTTTCCAAATTACCATCATCTCCCAACTTTTTCTTTAAATTGGGCTACCTCATTAGCAAAAATCAAAGGGCAAATGAAAAAAGTTAGCTTTATGACATAGTCAGACTAGAGTGCAAGTGAGAAAATAATTGAGGGAGAAAGTAGAAAGGAAGGCTCTTGTTCCACCTATGTGATAATAGAAAGTAAGGATCATAAGAACATGGAGCAAGTCGTTTCTCAACTTTCTATTCCGTTCAATGCTTAGCTCAAGTCCTGTGCATACAGATGATACTTAATAAACATTCATTCACTAATTTTCAAAAGAATAGCCATAATATGGGGGCTACAGATCCTTAAGAGATCTGTGGATAGATACCAGGGGATTCATGAAATTGGGTGGGGAAAAAAATGCACCTTTGTTCCAATAAGATTGATTCCCTTTGTAGTCCTCTCTATTTTATGCATTTAAGAGAAAGGATGGGAGTAGAGGAAGCAAATAAGCATTTATTAAACACCTGCTATGTGCCAGGCATTGTGCTAATTACTTTGTAAATATCTCATTTGATCCTTACAACAACCCAATGTGATAGGCGCTATTATGATATCTATTTTGCAGTTAAGGAAATGAGGCAGACAATTGTTAAGAGACTTGCCCAGGGCTAGACAGCTCGGAAGTTCCTGAGGCCACATTTGAGCTGCCATAGCTTTACCAACCGCAAAAAATGTTCATGAGACAATAAAGGGAATATATGCTCCTTGAAAGCTGAGGAAGTTTTCGTTTCTATCTGTAAATTTGCAGTGCCTAGTACAGTATGTAGCACATAGTAGGTACTTGGTTGTGGTGGTGGTGGTGTTTCAGTCATGCCTGACTTGGTGTTTTCTTACAATGGAGTGGTTTGCCATTTCCTTTTCTACCTCATTTTACAGATAAGAAAACAGGGTAAAGTGACTTGCCCAGTCAGGGTCTGAGGCTGAACTTGAACTCATGAAGATGAGTCTTCCTTACTCCAGGTCCTATTTATTAAGTAGATATTTAATAAATGCTTTTTGAATTGAATTTGTTAATTGAAACTTATTATCCATAGATATGTCTGTTTTAATGTTTGACAAAGTTAATGTATCCTCTCAACTGCCTGCCTAAATCCCTGCACACCTCAAGCAATTCTTTCATGCATTTCATAATGGCTGATATCAACCTCTATAGTTTGTTTTAGAAAACAAAAGTCAGACCTGAAGAGACAAGAGCAGATCAGTCCCCAATGCAGTAATAAAACTTTCTTTACCACAGTGACAAGCCCATCCTCTCCCCTTCTTTCCATCCTTCTCACCCCCAGATAATTCTTAACTAACTTGGATAGTCCAGCAATTAGAACTTTGGCATACAATCTCACTTCTTCGACTTCTATAATTGGTGGACTCTAATTATATGAATCAATTTCAATTTCTATAAATCAGATGATTTAGAGAGAAAGCCGTTCAATTTCCTTTTCAATTGCATGGTTTCAGCAGCTATAAAACTCTCAGGTTAAAATATTGGGATGCAGCTTGCTTCAAAAATATATCCCATCTCACTTAAGGCAAGCATAAGAGCCCAGGCTGCATATAGCCTGCCTGTCGATTGGAGGTGGTATTGAGCGCTCTTTCTACCACGAGGGACATTCCAACATTCCAATCCCTTTGTCTCCGCTCAGTTATGGGAGCACTCTCTCTGTCTCTCTCTCTCTCTGTGTCTCTCTGTCTCTGTCTCTCTGTCTCTGTCTCTTTCACACACACGCACAGGCACACATGCACTCACATACTCCTTCTTACTCAGGATTTAATTTTACTAGTTCTGTCTGATCTTTAGCAGACAGATTCAGCTTGGGCACAAATATAATAGCACAGCACTGTTCAGCATGCATATTTGGTGCTTACATTTCTTATTAACTCTACCAGGATTTATTGTGACAATGGACAGCAAAGGTTTTTGCAGACATGCAACTCAGAAACTTGGATCAGAGCTTCTGATGGACTCCCATAAGCCCTTCTTCAATAAAAGGGCAGGTTGCATATTGTTTCAATATGGCACCATTCTTGAATTGAACTTCAAACTATGACTGGGATGTGAGTAGTTTGATATTCCCTTCCCTCACCCTAATAGTTCTTCCATGTAATATATTTGTGCTAATCTACTCTGTGGTATGTCTCCGTATTAATAATAGTTTCATATAAAAAAAATAAAACCATAGTATTTTTATGTAAGAATCTCTGTAGACTTTGGCCAATGTTGATTTATATAAATACCTTTAAGAAGCAGGTAAGTTTCATTGTCTCTCTTTTGAAAGAGGAGGAATGAAGAGGGGAGAGGGGAAGCAGAGAAGAAGAGGTCAAGTGAGATGTACAATATGTACACAGAGTCAGGGCACAGTTAAGAAGAGAATTCAGCTCTGAGAGTGCTCAACTCTCCCATCAAACTCCTTTCCCACTTTAGAGAAGATAAGTGGCTAGGGTTCATGTTTGTTGCTAATGTGGTTTTTAGCAAGATGTCTCCTTTTTGTCAGAGATCGGCTTATTGCTTTTATAGTACTCTTAAATTCAGCTTATATTGAATTATTATTGTTCTTCATTTTATACATTACTTCCAGTTCCAGCAGCATTAGAGTCTCATTAAATGCTCAGGCTGCTAACTGAGGTTTCTTGACAAATATATCATGGAAAGTTAGGGCTGCACACTTCTCATTAGGGTATTAGCAGAGACCACACCCATTATGCAATTGACTAGGACTGTATTGGGCTTCATAGAACCGTATAAAGATGAAGTTCTGATGTGGGACATAAGAAAAGAATAAGAAATACTGTCAGGTAGTCCCCCCTGCACCCCCTTCACCCCCCATCCCATCCTGGATAGGACACAGTCTGTGATTAAGAGTGTGCTCAATCAAATAGTGGCTGAAACACTAGAGTAAAATTGAATTAAAAATGACATTACTAGAATATAGCTCTGAAGCTAAAAAGTCCTTCAAAGTTCATCTTATCCAACCCCCTTATTTTAATGCTGAAAAAATTGAGGATCTGGGAAGTCAGTGACTTGCTTAAGGTCATACAAGTGAGTGGTAGAGTGGGATGTGAATCTAGGCCCTCCAATCAGACTCAGTGTTTCTTCCCTGCCTCCATCTACTTAATTATAATTATTTTATGTGTGTGTGTATCATCTTCCCAGCTAAACTTTAGACACTTCAAGATATGGCATCTTCATAGCACTTAGCACACTACTATCACATTGTAAGCACTCAGTAAATGCTTTTTGATTGACTGAAAATTGATTTGAAATTATATAAATTTGGCCTCAGATACTTATTAGCTCTGTGACCCTGGCCAAGTCACTTAACCCTGTTTGCCTCAGTTCCTCATCTATAAAATGAACTGGAGAAGAAAATGGCAAACCACTCTAGTATCTCTGCCAAGAAAGTCCCAGATGGGGTCACAAAGAATTGGAAATGACTGAAACAACTCAACAACATACAGTTGTAGTCAGGTTTGAAATTGCTGATACATAAAAATGTTGTTGGTGTTAACCTTTTGAATTTCATACTAATTAGGTTTTAGGATTTTAAGTTTCTTGATCTTTTAAAAAAGAAGTCATTTTTCTAAAAAAAAAAACCAAAAAACCAGAATGCCACATTTCAAAAAATGGAGTCCATAAACAGCGTAAATTCCTAACAAAATGCTAGATTGTATTTTAAAATTTTATTTTAAACTAGATTTTATTTTTCAGTTAACAAGCATTTGTTTTCTCTCCTCACCCCACAATTTAAAAGGAAAAAAAGGAAGAAAAAAAATCTTATATCAAATATGTAAAGTCAAGCAAATAATTCCCATATTGTCTATATCCAAAAATGTATTTCATTCTTCATTTTGAATCTATCATCTCTCTGTAAGGAGATGAGTAGGATCCTTTAGCAAGGGATTGATCATAAAGGGCGGAATGGCTTCATCTAAGAACATACGGTTCCAGGCTAACCTTATTTTCTTTTTTGATAAGGTTAATTGGATAGGTAAATCGGGAGAAAACTGCAGATATCGTTTACCTCGATTTTTAGCAAAGTTATTTCAATCCTCATATGGCTTGCATTGAAGGCCCTTAGTGGAAAGGCTGTCCACATACCTGAGTGATTAGATGTGCTGCTTGGCCTCTTAGGTCAGGACCTAGGAAAAGTGTGTGGAAACTGCAAAAGGACAAAGTTAATCTTGAAGTAAGCAAAACTTCCTTACTAGAGCAGAGCCAAAGGGCCACTCTTGAGGACCTATGGGGCCACATGTGGCCTCCAGGCAGCAGAATCCCCCCTACTCCCCACTCTAGAGCTATTCCAAAGTGGAATGAACTTCTTCCTCAGGTCCTGGGATCCATCTCTCCTGATATCTTCAAGAAGAGATTTAATGACCTTTTGGTTATGTTGTAGAAGGGATTCTTGTACAGGAATTCTTTGGACTAGATTTCAATGAAGTTTCTTCCAAAGCTGAGATTCTTTGATCTTGAACTCAAGCATTTACTATCTGCCAGGAGTTCTCATTGTGGACACCATGGTTCATTACCATCTCTCTCCACTTGCCTAACATGGGACTGTCAATCTGTGGTCAGGCAGACTAATTTTATAAACCAAATTAATCAGTTATTTGAGGTACTTGACTGGTTTTTGAAGTTACTGTCTAGAAACCATCTTTAGGTTTTCTCCTTCTTTAGGGTCATCTCAAGAATGGTATGACTGGAGATGACAAAGTTTATAATAAATGTAAGCAGATCCAGTGATACATAGTACATTTTTTTTGCTTATTCCATATTCTCCAAGTATTTTTGAATTAAAGCTTTGCTTTTTGGGATGATCTAGAACAGGGAGGGCAAACCTGCAGCCCCTCAAGGTTGCAGGCTCCCCATGCCTGATCTAGAATCACAGTTGACTTTCATCTTCTAACAGTTTGTTGGGTTTCCTTTGTAATCTTGATTAAATTTAAAATTTTGATAAGGGAACTTCTCCTATAGACAACAACAATGGGTATTTCCTTCTCTCCAACCCATGTTCTTCCCATAAGCTGAAATAAGGCAGCATTGTAATCCAAAGGGCATGATCCCTTAAGCATATCCTGAGGCTCAGTAAGTTTATGGTACATTCCGTCAGAACAGAACATCAGGAAATGTCAAGAATTTGGTATTGGCTCCCTAAAATGTTTTTAATCAGGATAAGAAAAGGATTTTTTATTTTAAGTTGTAGAATTTAGATTTGGAAGATGAAATGTGAAACTTGGTAATAATGAGGACTTTGTTTGTAAGGCTTACCAACCCAGTGACTAATGGACTAGCCATGTAGGGTGCAGAAGGCAGTCTTGCAGGGGTGTCAGCAATGGAATGGAACGTAGGCAGGCCCATGGAGAAAATGGAATGGAGGAAAAAAGCAACATGCAAAATCCAGTCAGGGGAGTATTCAGTGATAGATTATGAATTTAGTAAAAAGAATTTCAAGGGGTTGAATGACAAATGTGATACCTTTCCCAGATAATGATCAGTCATGCCTTGGTCCTGGGGGTAGGGTGTTTAGCAATTAATTCAATTTTTCATCCCCCCCAAAAAAGTTTCAGAAAATGATGTTTTGGAAAACCAGCTTTCAGAATGAGACTCTACGATAGATTATTCCCAGTGTTCTTCCTGGCAAAAAAAAGATGAGTTAAAGTACCAAGTAAGTCTTTCCTTTCCTTGCCTGTTCCCTACCCACTATGAGTTAATTTCTCTGAATTAAGAATGTGCTTCCAAGTTTAGTTTCCTGGGGTCTATACTGTTCTAATGGAAATGACACTAAACTGTTTGTTGGTGGGAGCTCCAGAGTTACTGTTGTGCTATCAGGTCGATACCTGTACCTGATAATACAATGCCAATCCATATCCAAAAATAGCCACCCTTTGTTGTAATCCCACAGAACAAAAGAAAGGAATTTACAAATCAGACCTACTTCATCTGTGTCTCATACCCTCCACTTTTCTAGTATTCCCAATGCAAACGTTTTCTTTTTTTTCTTTCCTATCAAATTGATTTAACGTTTGAAAGAAGAGGAGAGAGGAAATGGAATAACATGGAAAAGAGTGGAACTTCTTACTAAGAAAAAAACTCTTATTTGAAACAGGAATGCATGAAAATCATAGATTTTGGTAATATTCATTAAAAAAAAAATCAATCAAACCACAGCAAAAAACACCCACAGCTTAACCACCAACCAAAGGTTGAATAGATCGTACTAGTTATAACATGACATGTGGTGTTCTTGAAATGCCCAGTTCTGTCTTAGGAAAGACATATTCTGCTTAAAGTGCTCTCTTGCTTGTTTTTGCAAAATCCTGATAGCCGTAGTTCAACTTTATTCCTGGAGCAGCCGTGCAGGCTGCCCCCTCACTTTGGCTTCAGTTTATCGTTCCAGATTAAGTGCTAGGACACAACATTTAATGTCCTTTTGTCTGAGTCCACCTTTCTTTCGTTCACTCACCAAGTGGATGTATGTCTGTGATTGGGGGAGAGAGGTGGGAAGAGGGGCAGGTTGGATCATGAAAGATACACCGTGTATTAATTAAGCAGAAATTGCTCTCTGTACCTTATCTGCATAAAGAAAGAAAAACCCCATGTAAATAATATGTGTGTTTTCTGTAATGAATGTCCCCCTTCTCTCTGCATTTCTGCATAGTATTAGAAAATGCGTTTTTATTATATTAGACATTGGAAGCAAGCCAACAAGTTTTTCTTTTAACTTGATATTTTGGGCTCTGATCTTTGTTAAAACTACAATGGCATGTATCTAGTACAGTCAGAGGTCATTTCTATAGCTACTACCATTTCCTATCATTTCTGGGGAATGTTTGTTTTCAAAACAAAGAATTGGGTTAAAGCTTAGGTATCAAGTATCAGAACATATTTCAAGCTGAAATTAAGAATGCTCAAACCTCCCCTTTAAAGGTCAGATATTATTTATTATTATTATAAAAATGATCTGTGATTTATGAATTTAACTTCTCATAAACCTTCTTTGTAACAGAATATGCAGTCAGAAGCTTAACATTACATTGTTTTCTTTTGACAACGTATCCACGAGACCACTGCAGCTGTTCCTTTACTCACAATAGCAGATTAATTAACACAATCATATGCTGTTGGCTCTTACTCAATGAGTGGGTCTGCAGTGGGATAGATAGGTAAATCCTTTAAATGTGTAGGAGATAAAGGATATACTATGGTAGTTTCATAACTAGCCAGTTTTGCTTCTGACTAGTCAGCCCTATCAGCAATGGTTCACCGACCACAGAAGCTGTGAGCTTAAATTTCAAAGTCAGCCACACCTATATCAGAGCAATAATGCCCAAATCATTTGCAAAGCTCAAATATGGAAAAGCAGAGGGACCGCTCTGAAATCAGCAGCTTTGGTTAAAATAGCCGTCAGTCTGCCGCCAGCGTTTTGAGCCTGCAGGATTTTTTTTTAAGTTCAATCATTGCTTTCCTTAAATATCTCCATTTTGCTATTACTCACTTTCTCCTCCCCACCCCACCCCCCTCACCATCTTTCTACCCTACACCCTCCTCTTTTTTGCCTGTTGTGGACTGGGAATAATCTTGGATTTTGAGTTTGCTTGACTTCAATTTTTAGTAGTAGAAAAATTCTTCTTCCATTTCCGTATGTGTGTTAATGAAAATGTGAACAACTAAATCTCTTTTCCTCAAACAGTCCCCAACCTCAGGGAAGTATTTATTGGCAACTTTAGCTGATATTTTAGGGGCCGTCAAAACCTTTGTTACAGACAATGTAAGACTTTACTTTAGAAACAAGACGTGTCCCTATGCAGAACGAGGTAAGCAGGCAGTAAGCTTAATAGAATTTCCTTTAGACTTTTTCCTAATGTCCATTACAGATGCAACAGTAATTTACTTTGTGTTGTTTTACTTAGCACAGAAATTGAAAATGTGACAAGCATTGCTGGATTAAAAGGCTCATTTTATAGACACATGGACCCAGAGACAGGAGAAAAGCAAATCTGCAATTTGGAACCTTTTAGAACATCCAGGTGATAGGAATTCCAACTCTTTGACACAGCTCATTGTATAAACAATAGAACTGAAGGTGTTTTGTTTTGTTTTGTTTCGTTATTAAAGCATCTCTGTCCTTCAGGAATGGATCAACTGTGTGGCCATGTTTGGTTAATGAAACCTGAATTTTTTGGGAGGAAAAAGCATATAAAAATGACAAGTACTTTTCAGATCTTCTTGATGCCTTTTTCTCCAGAATTGTTGTCCTTGCTAAACTCCCCTTCCAAGTTCAATGAAATGCTCTCAAATGAAATCTTCATTTCCTGTCCAGAACATTAGGCAGGACTGATGTGTTAAAGATGCAAGGATGCTCTGAGTTGTCTCCCAGAAATGGATACGTTATAATGTTAGCTCAAGTTACTCTGTGATTCCTTCTGGCTCCTGGACAGTTTGTAAACCTTTCTGAGAGCCACAGACATAATCACCTATGAAAGAAAAGGAAGGAATTAGGAGGTGGTAGTTGTAGAGGAGGAGGAGGAGGAAGAGAAGAGGAGAGGAGGGGGGAAGAGAGGAGGAGGGAGGGAGTGAGGGAAGGAGGGGGAGAGAGAGAGAGAGAGAGAGAGAGAGAGAGAGAGAGAGAGAGAGAGAGAGAGAGAGAGAGAGAGAGAGAGAAAGAGAATTTTCTCCAAAAGTTAGCAGATCTATTTTGAAATTTAAAATTCTCCCTATCTTAAAAAAAGGGCTGCAACATCTGAGTAGGTTTTTATTGGGTGTGTGTTTTGAAAAATATAGGTCTTATAGAGCACCTGAGGAAAGATCAGACTATTTGAATTTGGAACTTGGTTTTTTTTTTCTTTCATTTTGTTTTTGTTTTTAAACTTATTGAGGTGGTTAGGTGATACAGTGGACAGGTGGAGTACTGACCAGGAGTCAGAAAGAATTGAGTTCAAATCTGGCTTCAGTACTAGTTATGTTATTAGTTATGTGATCCTGGGCAAATTGCTTAACCTCTACTTGCCTCAGTTTCCTCATTTGCAAAATATCCTCCACCTTGCAGGGTTGTTGTGGGGATTAAATGATGTAATATTCATAAAGTACTTTGCAAACCTTAAAGTGCTATCTAAATGTTGTTGTTGCGTTTGTTCTTTGTTCTCAAAGGGGACCATGACGTCAAAAACAGGTAAAGAAAAAGAGCAGCCTAGTTACAACCAAGGTATTTTGACTTAGGCACTACTTAAAGGGCCTGTTCATATCTAATTGCTATGATGATTGTGAGTATAGCAATGCCTATAAGTTTCTAAGGTAGAGGAAGTATCACATACCGGCAGACCATTGGTCTAGATTTAACAAGTGGAGTAATTACTGCCATGTTTGAAAGTCAATGTCTTCCTCAAAGTTTCCAGATTCTGTCATTGTCATTGTCATCATCATCATCATCTTCTTCTCCTCCTTCATCTTCATTCCCATCCTCATTATATTAATACCTTGCCTTTGTAAGGTGGTTTTACATAGTAACCCATTTGATTTTCACAACAGCCTGCTGAGGAATGATGCTCTCATTTTAGAGAGGAGGAAGCTGAGAAAATATACTTTTTTTACTAATATTTTTGAAGTTGTGTTTTTAAGGCTCTTCGAGAAGGCAATATAGAAATTGTTGACTTGGAGCTATGAGTTTCATTAGCCTGTGTTTGTACATCATATGTGAGAAGGCTACTACAGACCCATCATTTTGGAGACATAACTAGGATGGGACAACTGGAACTTTGTTCCAGGGTCCCAAAATTTATAAGGGTACCAATAACACTACCCAGTAGCTTACTTTCTCCTCTTGATGGCTATATATCAGGTAAACTCCACACTAGCATGGAAGGAACTTTCCTTTCTCCCTATACAGTGGCCGCCTCTCAATTTGCTACAAAGTCTTGTGTCTCAGGGTCTCTGTCTCCTTCTCATAGGACCTTTCAATATCTGAGCACCTCCCCTCACCTGGGGTCTCATGTATTTAGGTGTTTGTTCTAAAAATGTGAAGATATTCTTGTGGTTATTGACTCAAGTGCTAGAATGGCCAGCTATGGGATGGGTTGAAACTCTGAATTCTGTTTCCTCTAAGTGGGAGTGGGTTCAATGATACATCCACAATGGCAGACATTTATGGAACAGAAGGTCTGGGAGAGAAATGCAGTGAATCAGAGCAAAGCCAACTCTCACAGCCTTTGAAGGGCTCCTCTGAGACCAAGTAAGAATTCTATACAACTTCATGAAGCACATCCGAATGGACTCTGTTCAGTGTAATCATTTGGGGAATTCACAGTCTGAAACCCTTTGGCCAGCAAAGAGGCAGTGGAGTTTCCTCTAAAAAGTAATGGCTCAGGACTATAAATTTTGGAGCCTCCCCTATCCCTCACCATGCATTCTAAGAAAAGTCATTGAACCATTCCCAGTTTTGTTTTTCTAGCTAGCATGTACCCCATTTCAATTGGACAAATGAATCCTTCTTTCTATCCTCTTTTCTGAACTCAGTGCCATGTGTATCAATTAATCAACAATATATTTATTAATCTCTTTTATTTATTAAGCATTCGCCAGGTACTTTAGTGCAGAGATTACAAAGAAAAATGGGAAGTAACTCCTGCCTTCCAGGAATTTACATTCTGATCATGGAGACAGCCTGCACACAAAAAAGCATGTACAAGTTCATTGTGTCCTAAAGCATGACAGAGAGGAAGGCGGTGTCTCACAACAGTGGTGTATTGCTACATGTTTAATATCCAGCTTTCTAGGGGTGGGGGAACTGTATCCACAGCAGACTTTGGAGCTTAATCTGCATTATTTACATTTTCTCACAGACTCTTCTAAGTCTAGACAATGAAAAAAACGATTCAAGACTTATTTTGTAGCACTTGCTGATTTCTGAGTTAGAAATGCTCATGCTGGCCCTTAGAGCTGGTTCCAGCACACCCCTGCTTTCATACGGTATTTTTAGAGATGAATTTCTTGAGAAGTATTTTATGCGAAGTGATATATGGGAAGAATTCACAGGGGGAAAGATCCTGAGTCTAGATAGGAAAAAGATCCACTAGGTCTGATTCTGATGTGACCAGCCATTTAAAACCATAAGATTAATTTTTTGAGACAGGAGCGATGTTTTGTTCAATTTTGCTGTCTTTAAGAAAGACTGATTAGCCACTTGTTGGTGAAGCATTTAAAGAGAATTATGGCTTCAGGTATAATCCATGAATCAAAAAACAATTGTTAAAAACTTATTATATGATAGGCACTCTGCTCAGTGTCAGGTATATGAAGAAAGGTTTAAAAACACACCCTGCCCTCAAGAAGCTCACGGTCTAATGGTGGAGACAACATGCAACCAAGCACATACAAGATATGCACACTGTAAATGTACACTTAAACAGAAGTTAATCTTAGTGGGGAAGGCATTAGCATCTGTGGGGAGAGTGGGGAGGAGAAAAGGCCTTCAACAGAAAATGGGATTTGAAATGAGGCTTGAAGGAAGTCAGCAAACTGAGGCAGTGGTGTCCTTTGCAAGCATGGGGGACAGTCATCATAAAAGCACCAAGATGAGAAATAGAGCATTGTGAAAGAGAAGTGGCAACTAAGTCAGTGTAACTATAGTCTGGACTGCATGGAGGGGAGTAGTGTAATAAGATTGGAAAGATAGGAAGAGGCTAGGTTATAAACAGTCAGAGAACTTTGTGGTGGATCCTGGATGTAATGATGAGCCACAGTTGAGCTTGATAATTTTAGAAAAACCCGAATAGACTTGCATGGAATAATGAAGAGCCAAATGAGCAAAACCAAGAAAACATTGTATACAGTAACAGCAATAATGTTTTAAGAACAACTTTGAGTGAATAAATAATTTTGACTATTATAAATGCCCAAATTAGCTACAAAGTACATAAGGTGGAAGATGCTATCTGCATCCAGAGAAAGAGCTAATAAATATAAGTGTATATATAGAATGATTTTATACATACACAAATGCAGACACACATGTATTTGGGTCTAATGGTAGCCATCTCTAGAGCAGGGAGGAGGGAGAAAAAGAAAAGAAATTACATGACAACATTATTATATATTTAAAAGGAATAGTAAGCTGTGCAGTTTCATATGCAATCTTTTTAAAAATACTATGTTATAAAAATGCTTGTTTTATTTCATAAATTAAAATTAAAATAAATAAAACATAAAAAGGAAGGTAAGATGGTTAGACCTATGCTTTAGGCAAATCACTTTGATGGTCCTTTCCAACACTAAGGTTCTATGGTTTGTACACCCACGTACCAAGTATATAGTAGATGCTTGATTAATGTTTTCTGATGAATAATGAAACAGGAAACATTTATATAGCATCTTAAGACTTGTAAAGAGCTTTGCTCATTTCATCATTATATATAGTATGAGGTGGTTACCAAATATTGTTATGTCCATTTTAACAGATGAGGAATAAAGACTTAAAGAAGCTGACAACCCTAAGGATTAAGTCAGCTGATGGTTGAATTATGCCTTAGAAATTGATGAAGCTCTACAAAGCAAGATGTGATTTATTGTTTTGCTGATTGTCTAAACTTAAGAAAATTTTGGAGAAAAAGTTAATATTGCAGATTAAGTTTACACGTGTGTTGTTGTTACAGGTGTCTTTTATCCCTCTGAAGAGCTGGATGTTAAAAATTTATGTGACATAATCACGCAAATAATTAGTATTGGAGGCAGGATTCCAACCCAGTCTCTCCTGATTCCAGTTTTAGCACATTGTCCACATTAGTACTAATGGATTTTGTCCCTTGGAAATATCTCACAAACATGGACACTGCTATGTTTATTTCTCTTCTTTTTCTTTCTTGTCTTCCTTTCTTCTAAACTCTTTGAAGTCTCACTTCCATCCTCATCATTCAGCTGAAACTTCTCTCTCTAAAGTTATCATTGATTTTTTAATTGTTAAATCTAATGACCTTTTCTCAGTATTCACTGTTCTTAATCTTTCTGAAACCTTTGACACTCAATCACCTTTTTCTTTTCTGGTTTTCCTTCTACTTTTCTGACCACTCTTCAGCTTTCTTTGCTGTGTCTTCATCCTGGTCATGTCTGTTAACTGTGGTCTCTCTTCTCTTTTCCCTCTATATTGCTTTGCTTGGTGATCTCATTAGATATCTTGGATTCAATTATTTTTAGGCAGATGATTCCCAGATCTATTTAGTCAACCTGAACCTCTCTCCTGACCTCCAGACTCCCATCTTCAACTACCTATTAGCATCTCAAATTGAATGTTCCATAGACATGTTAAACTCAACATGTTCAAAACTGAATTCATTATCTTTCTCCCCAAATCCTCCTCTCTTCCTATCTTCCTCATTACTCTTGAAGGTACCACCATCTTCCCAGGCACCTAGGCTGTCAACTCATGTGTCATCTTTCTAAAGTACAAATCTGGTCATGTTACCTTCCCACCTCCCAATCAGTCAACTCCAGGCTCTCTATTGCTTCCAGGATCAAATATAAAATCTTTACATAATATAAATATATATCTTTACATATTTTTATATATTATATTTTTATATATTATATATTTTATATATTATATTATAATATATAATACATATTATATATTATATATTTTTATATATTATATAAATAAATATAAAAGCTTTACATAATCTGGCCTCCTCCGATGTTTCCAATCTTCCTACACTTTACACTCCTGACACATACAATGATCCAGTGACAATGGCTTCCTTGTTATTATTACTCTAACATGGGACTCCATCTCCCAACTCTAGATATTTTCACTGACTTTTCCCTGGACCTCTCTCTCTTCTCATCTCTGCTTCCTTGATTTCCTGACTTCCTTCAAGTATCAGCTAAAGTCAGGCTTTCTGCAAGAAGCTTTTTGCAATCCCCCTTAATACTAGCATTTCTCTCTGTTGGTTATCTCCTACTTATCTTGTATATATTTTGTTTGTACAGAGTTGTCTGCATATTCTCTCCCTCCATGGACTGTGAGTTCCTTAAGGCCAAGAACTGATCTTTGCCTTTCTTTGTGTCTTTCTTTATGTCTAGGGCCTTAGCACAGTGCCTGGCGTATAGTAGGAACTTAATAAATTCTAACTGACTGACTCTGGCTATATCTATGTATAGACTGTCTCATATTTCTAGAATTCTTTCTTTTTTCATCTCTGTCTCTTTAAGACCCTGCTCAAGTACTACCTCCTCCTTGAGTCCCTTCCTCATCCTCTTAATTATTTGGCCTAGGTAATTATTTTGTGTTTACATGTAGGAGTATTTCTTGTCTCCCTTTCTGCCCTTCCCCCCAACTTATCCCTTAACTTAAAATATAAGCTCCTTGAAGCAATGGCTATTCAGTTTTTGTTTCTAAATGTTCTGCACCTAGCTTCGCTGAGTAGATGCTTAATAAAAACTTGTTAAATTTATTAAAATTGTTTTTTTCTCCCTAAAATTCATAATATGAATTGAACCCTGTGAAATGTGGATGGGAATTTTTTTAAAAAATGATTCTTGATACTTTTTCACCTTCATGGATTTGTTAATCTTCCTAAATCCTTAATTGTAAGAGGCAATTTGTCTTCTTTAGAAGGTCACTTCTTAGAAGGCAGGAATTTTCTAGTGGATCTTTGATGTTCTATAGGTATCCACTTAGTTTTTTCAACTATGAACAACGTTCAAAACTGCTGCCATCATGATATCTAATTTTACCAAAAAGATGACTTTAACAATGAGATTTTTTTTTCATTATCAGTGAAAGAGCTGCTGTCAAGGCCAGGATTCAAACCCAAGACTAAACTATTGTCAGTTCATTTTCTGTCTGTCATATGAACAGGTTGTGCCAGTTTCCAGAGTTCCATAAGTTTATGGGACTATGAATTCATTTTAATCTGGACCAAGAGTCAAATGAACATACTTTGTAGCTCTTAAACTTTATAAAAGTTTTACATGGGGACCTTTGATTATGTGTCCTTCAAGTGAACATGTATAACCCCTTATCCAAGCGGTGAGCACAGGGCAAGCAGAAAGACTGTTATTGGGAAAGATGGTGCCATT
Source organism: Bettongia penicillata ogilbyi (assembly GCA_023548195.1). Lineage (NCBI taxonomy): Eukaryota > Metazoa > Chordata > Mammalia > Diprotodontia > Potoroidae > Bettongia > Bettongia penicillata. The sequence continues at coordinate 7,968,385 of JAJHZJ010000198.1, read as the reverse complement.
TGTTCATGATCTAGGCACTAAAGTAGAGAAGGAAAGGAGAAACCTTGTTCTAACCCTTGGGGTGGAGGACAGGTGACCCTAGACTGCAGTTATTATTCAGCCATGTCTGACTCTTCGTGAATCCATTTGGAGTTTTCTTAGCAAAGATACTGGAATGGTTTGTCATTACCTTTGTCCTTTATCACCAGTGTAAACTCTAGCAAGTAAATCCATCTCTTTGAGCCTCAGTGTCTTCATCTGAAAAATAAAGGCATTGAACTAGATGGCCTCTAAGGTCCATTCCAATACTAAATCTATGATCTCATGATTCCCTTCAATTTAGATATGGGAAAACTGGGGGGTCAGAAAAGTGAAGTAATTTGCTCTGGGTCACAAAAGTTGTAAATAGCACAGATAGGGTTCTCTTCCCTGAAGGATCTTACAGTCTTCCGGTGGGGGGAGAGTGGATTACCTACATAAGTGTGATGCAGATAGACTCTGATGGGACCCAAGAAGAAGTCCAAGTTGCTCTAGGAAAACTTGAGGAGGAAGAGATCTCTTAAATAGAGGAATTAGAGAAGGTTTCATGGAAGAGGGAGCACCTGAGTTGGGGCTTTTATGGGAGAGAAAGATTTGAATAGGTTGAAATGAAAAAGGTGCAGGCTACTCTAGGCATAAGGAGTGGACTGTATGAATACAGGCAGGCAGAACAGGCAGGAACAGACTAATAAATCCTTAGTACATTAAGTCATTTTGGCTTTAATGTTTAATATCTAAAGGGAAGTATTGGGTTAGAAGATTAAATGGGAGTCAGATTGTAGAAAGCCTTGAATGCTAGTCTAGGAAGTTTGTGATAATGTTAATAATATTATTATGTTTTATATTAATGTAAATTCGTTGAATTTTTCTTATGGACTAACAAAAACACTTGAGTGTTTTTGAACAGGGAAGATTCATGCATATGTATTAGAAAAATTAATTTTGTATCCATGTGTTTGATTGAAATGTGGGAAGATTAAAGACAAGGGGGCCAGTTAGGGGATGTAGCAGTCCAGGTGACAGGTGATAAGGACACAAATGAGATGATTGTCACATGAGTGAAGAGATGATAAATGAGAAAGTTACCATGGTTGTGAAATCCACAAGACTTGGCAATAGATTGGATACTGGAGAGAGGTGTGAGTGGGAGGAAAAAGTCAATAATTACTTCAAGGATTTTAACCTGAATACTGAAAGGGTAATAGTTCTAAAAACAGAAATTGAAAAGTTGTAAGGGAAGATAGATTTGGGAAGAAAGGAGGTGAGTTCCATTTTGGACATTTTGAAGTTTTGTTGTACAGGGGATTCTTCTAAAGGCTTTGGTTGGACTAGATGACATTTGACATCTCTTTCAACTCTAGGATGTTCTGATTCTGTGATCCAGGTGGAGCTGTCCAGCAGACAATTGGAGATTTGAACACATGGAACTCAAGGGAGAGATTGTGGCTGGGGATATAGTCTTAAGAATCATTTGCCTAAAGCCATGGGAGTGAATTTGATCACCAAAAAAAAAAAATAGATAGAAAAGAGGATTGAAGAATGAACTTTTGGTAATATTTACCCTTTGAACATAGGAGGAAGATGACTAATGAGGAAGACTGAGGACAGAGAAGAGAAAAAACAGTAAAGAGCATTACCACAAAAGCCAAGAAGGGAATATCTCTTGGAAGGAGTAGCTAAAATGATCAGATACTGCATAAAGTTTAAAGCAGATGAGCTCTAAGAAAATTTAGCAACTAAGGGATCATTTGTGACTATGAGGAAATCAGTTTCTCTTGGTGATAGAAGTCAGACTACAAGAAATGAAGAAGTCAAAAGTCAACTACTCTCTCTGGAAATGGAGCATGAAGATAATTATTTTAAAATATGAGATCAAGGGAAAGTTTATACCTGTGTGTGTGTGTGTGACCTTGGGCAAGTCACTTAACTTTGGGCTTCACTTTCCTTATTTGTGAAGTTTGAGTTTGGAATAGGTGAACTTTAAGGACCTCTCTAGTTCTACATAAATGATAGCATGATCTTGTGAAGGTAGGAACTCTCCTTTATCCAGGCTCCCTCTCCCAAATGCCAAATATGGAGATTCTACAAGAGATGACCCAGACCACAACACAAGCTTTTCAATAACAATTAGAGATCAGTTTGTGTATGAGTGTGATGCACACCCCTGTTTGTCTATTTAAGAGGAACTATGAGTGGCTGAGTCATCGATGATGCCCTTGAATAGCAAATTGTTAAGAGTTCCACAATGGTAATGATTACTCTGTCAGTGACCTTTATGGTGCATTTACATTTTATCACCACATGCATAAGCTACCCCATAGACTTCCCATTGGCTCTGTCATCCCGTCCTCACAATAACTCAGCATGCAGAAGGACACATCAGGCTCTGATGTTAACGTTGCAACATCTGACACATCTCATTCTGTTCTTACCTTATAATCTGTATCACCAGAGCAAATTTTACTGAAATCCCATTTTATATCCTTTTAGAAAATTGGATTGTACCTGAATCTGCATTTTTATCCCTCATTTTAGGAGAACTATAAAATCAAGGCTAGGACAATTAGGTGTTGAAGCACATTGCACCACGTATCTGTATCTATGATTCTAATTCCCATTAAAATATTTTTATATAAAGGTACATGGTTCTGGATCATAGAACCACTACAATGTGTGTTAAAGGAATGTTTATTTTGTAGCAGGGTTATTTTCTGTAGGAAAAGAGTCAATGTAGGCACGGCACCTTACAGCTGGTAATTATTATAGAGACCATCTAAAGCCAACTCATTCACTTTACAGATGAGGAGGCTGACACCCAGAGTCAATTTAAGTGACTTATCCAAGATCATACAGTTTTTTGCAGTGCTGAGACTAGAACCTAGGTCTTAGATCTCTCAGCCCAATGCTCTGCCCATCACATCATACTGTTGATACACATAGGGATGTGCATGCATGTGTAATAGATACTGCATTAAGGAGAAAGTCAATATGTAAATTTTTTGTAGTTAAAGAATCAATTCACTATACATTACCTGAAGACTCACTCACTGAATGTTCAGGTCTGTCTGCTCTGCCATGTGTATTTAAAAATGCTACCCATCTCCTTCTCTCCCTACCCCCTCTCCCCTCAAAAATGTGCATTTATGAATGTTTCAGGTTTTCCCCTCTAATGCGTTTCCTTTCAGCCTATTTCAACTTGTTCATTTCTGGGCAGTTGCAGCATCCAACTCTGCCCCCAAATGTCAGCAAACAGAATAAGAGCTGTGGGGTTTTTCTCTTATGGTTTGTTTGGTTTTTTGCTTTTTGTCTTTTTGTTTGCTTGCATTAAGAGATTGGAGAATAGAGTTAGATGGAAGCTGAAGGACTGTTTATGTCTACTTTGTCTTGCTCAGATATGATGCCATTTTGGTGCTTGATATCTTTAAATTATTGTGCAAAGCCTCCAGAGACAACTGGACACTTGTTGCTTACACTAGATATGCTTATGTCTTTTCAACCACAATCATATTAAATTGCTCTACAGCCATCCCATGTGGATATAGCGTTATAGATGAAGCACTACAAGGGACCTAAGAGGTCACTGAGTCATTTGACAATACAGAAGATCTTTTTTTAAGTCTCATATTAAGTATTAGTCATATCTTAAGGAAAACACTTTGCCCACAATTACACATTTTAAACTTTGTTATGAGTGAACAGAAAATTATGAGGATACAAAATCCTGTCTTTATCTTGTCCAGCCCTGAGTAAAGGAAGATTATGCTTACAAATTCCCCCATTGCCAACATGTCAGAATCTTTTTTTTTAAACCAACTTGGAGATGTGTTTCATAATCCCCCATACAGTTATATTTTGCCTTATACTTAGAGGTTGTATACAGTTTTGGTTTTTTTCTTTTCTCTCTGTGACCAGCTCATTTATGACAACAGGAACTTTAAACAAAGGCATTCTTCGGCCTTGGGGAAACTGATCCCTAGATATTTCATCCTTTAACATTTTACATCCTCTCCATTCAGCATTAAAACCAGAATGAATTTCAGTTCATTCTGTAAGTGTTTGCTAAGTGCCTGTTTAGTATAATACACTGTGCTGGGCACTGAGGGGACCCAATGATGAATATCCTTCCTGCAGTCTTGTAGAAGGTCACCCTCTAGTCAGAGAGATCAAGCATGACCATAAATAACTAGAACCCAAATTAGAATATGATCCATGAATATGACAGGATTAGAAACAAGGACCCTGAGATGGTAGCAGAATGTTGCTTCTGCCAGAGGGCCACCCTGGGGCTGATTCTGAAGCATTTGAGGAGAAAAGCATGTTGGTCTATCACTCCAGAGCCCTGAGAACCCTGAAGGCAGGCTGGGGTTTTAGTCCTGAATCTTTAACAAGTCAGTCTTCTGGGACCAATGGAATCATTAAGCTTTTGTATTTTCATCAGAAGTGATATATGTTTTTCTTATACTAATACACAGTTAGAATATTTTAAACCGTTGCTTTGTGAGCAGATTCCTCCCCTTTGAATTGACATCATGACTTTAGGAAAGAAACACCTACAGGCTAGTAAGCAAGCTAGTACAAAGCCTAACACGTAGTAGGTGCTTCGCAACAACTACAGGAACTAGCATTTCTGTAGTTTGCGAAGTGCTTTATGTATTATCCCACTTGGTCCTTCCTAACAACTCTTTATTATCCTCATACTATAGGATAACTTTTTGTTATCCTCATATTACAGATGAAGGAATTGAGCCTGGGAGAAGTGAGATCCTTTGTCCAGGTCCACATAACAATCAAACGTCTGAGATAGGATTTGAACTCAGATCTCTGTGACTCCAAGTTCAGTGCTCTATCCACTGTGCCACCTAGCTGCCTCTAGTAATATTATAAATGAATAAACATTTAATTTCATTGAAGTGTTGACTCTGCAGTCTACTAAAGCTTCCATGTTTTCTTTAAGTGAATTATCTTATATTTTCCTCATTCTATACTTGTATGGTTGATTTTATGAACCCAAATGTAGAACTTTACGTTTATCTGTATTATAGTCAGCCTATTGTAAAGATATTTTTGAATACCATCTAAAGCTTAATTTATACTCTCCCATGCAATGAAAGGTATATAAAATCCATGGATTTAATTAGCTTGCAACATATGCCTCCAATAGCATCCATACCCATAATCTAGTTTTGCTACCCATTGTTAATGACAGACAGCAGACCCACCATGGTTTCAAGAAATTCTGTATCAAAACACACACACACACACACACACACACACACACACGCACATGCACACACACACACACGTGCACACACACACCAAAGCAATTTAATTCAGAAACCATTGCTTAAATGCTTACTGAGGGGACATGATAAAGCAGATAGAGAGTTGACCTTGGAGTCAGGAAGAGTTAGGTTCAAGTCCTGCCTCAGTACATGCTGCCTTTGTGACCCTGGGCAAGTCACTTAACCTCTCATCTTCCCCAGATATCTCCTCTGTATGATGCTTTATGTAGATGAATGACCACAAGCTGCATATCTACATTAGAAAAGGAAGCTCCCCTAAATCGATGAAATCACAGGAACTATTTTTTTCAGTTGCAATGTACTGTGCTAACAAATGTATGAGAAGATGATTTACTTTTTAAAAAAGAAATATTCACTCTGAAGAGATTTACCAGTGGATTCTCTGAAATGCTATTCATCCTTAGTGCAGTTACATGTTGGTTTGCAGATCGAGAACTACAAGACAGAGACATTGATGAAGTCTTGACGAGATAATTAAACAAAATGAAAATTAAGGATGTCTGAAATTTTATTTCAGGTCAATGGAAAATCAGGATTTGCTTTAGAACAATCATTGACAATACACAAAATTTTTCAGGGCTTCATTTTTATTTCTCAAGCAATCAACAAGCATTATTAAATATCACTACATACCAGGCATTGTGCTAGGTGTGACAGAAGTAGGACAATCTCTGCTCATAATCTTATATTCTAACAAGAGAAATGTATTTGTTGTTTTTGTTGTTTCTGTTATTTTGACTCTTCGTAACCCCTTTTAGGGTTTTCTTGGCAAAGATACTGGAGTGGTTTGCCATTTCCTTCTCCAGTTCATTTTACAGATGAGGAAACTGAGGCAAACAAGGTTAAATGACTTGCTCAGGGTCACACAGCTAGTTAAGTGTCTGAGGAGGGATTTGAACTCATGGAGATGAGTCTTTCTGGTTCCAATTCCAGTGCTTTATACACTACATCCCTGGCTGTCCAAACATGTAAACAACAGGTTATTGTTCAGTCATGTCCAACTCTTTGTGACTCCATTTAGGATTTTCTTTGAAAAGATACTGAAGTGGTTTGAAGTGTTTTTCCCCCAAGTCATTTTACTGGTGAAGAAACCAAGTCAAACAGGATTAAGTGACATGCCCAGCATCACACAGCTAGTTAGTGTCTGAGGCCAAATTTGAATTCAGGAAGATGGGTCTTCCTTACTCCAAGCCCTCCACTCTATCTACTTACCCGTAGTGCCACATAGTTGACCCAAACATTTATGTATGTTTATGCATATATTTGTGTACATGTGTGTATATAAATATAAAAAATATGTGGAAAACAGATACAAGGTATCTTTGGAGCAAAGACACTTGCAGCTGGGGAAGGAGGGGGCAGAGAAGACCTCTTGCAGGAAATCTTTGAGCTGAGTATTAATGGATACTAGAAATTCCAAGAGGCAGAGGCCAAGAGGCAAAGGAAGGCTGTATTTCAGGCATGGGGAAAAACCAATGAAAGACATAGAGATGGGCAAAGGAGTGCTGTGAGTGACAAACAGTAGGAAGGCCAGTTTGGCTGGTCAGATCAGTGCATGGAGGAAATTAATGTACAATGAGACTGGAAAGATAAGATTTTACACAGTTCAGGGAATAGAATATTGAAGAAAAACTCCTGCAAGCTAAAAAGCTCAGAACTATACACAGAACATACATTGTGTTAGTATAGTAGATGGACTTTAGAGTACTGAGTACAGTGCCTTACATGTATCAGGCCCTAAGTTAGATGGATGAATATCTAGAGATCTCCAGTGGACTTCAGCAGTTGCATATTACTCCATGCCTCGAAGAAACTGTATGTAATTGACTAGATACCTCAAAAATTCTTGCAGAGAAGGGGAATAGGCAGTAATTTGCTAGTAAATGTTTAACAACCAACTTTCTCTTTTAAAAATAAAGTATGATGGACACACTTCTAAGTTTAAGCTGCCTTATTAGCATTTTTCATCTTAAGTCTTTTTTCACTTTCTTAAGTCTAGACAGTGAACAAAACAATAAGTTCTGATTTGTAACTTTTAGCCAACTTCAGAGTTTTAAGTGCTCACACTGAAAATTTAACAATTGGTTCTCAGCTCTTGAAGGTATGAACTGACTCAAGATCATGCCCCTCTAGAAAACAAAAATATTACCAAGATTTGTGTGTGTGTATGTATACACATATATTATCTATGTGTGTATATATATGTACAAACGCATATAAATATATACATGTATATGTATGTGTGCATATAAGAATTTTTATGTATATTTGTGTATATGTGTATAGACACATATGTTGTGTATGTGTATACATATACATATACAAACACATAGAAACATATATATATACTATACATAGAAATATACACATATATACTAATACATCCTTTCAACTTAAGACTTGGGAGGCAGATTAGTGTACTGCATGAGAGGAATGACTTTTCTATCTGCATGTTGACCATTCCTACACTCTTGGGGTAACATCATATTTCCACCTCTCTAGTAAATATCATCAATGGACTGACCTAGTGACTCTCTCAGCTTTCTTAGACACTGATAAGATCTATAGTCTTTGAGATTCTGTGGACCTCTTTTTACAGGAAGCAAGACTGAGTTTCAAATGGAGTTTGCCTAAGTGAACTTAGTTAAGTTTGCTACAACTTAGTGGAGGACTAGAAGGAAGGTTGATTTGATGTAATTATATGGGATGCTAGGCTGTTGGAATCTGTGCCCCCCCCCACACACACACACCCACACACACCAGTACATTGTTATAGATAGGTGAGGTAGAGAATGTAACAGAAGTTTAATTTATAAGTGAGATGTGATAAAGATCTGAAGTTGCAGTCAAGGTTTAATTGATATTATGCCCCAGAAAAACACAAGGATTAGCGTGAATCTTAAAAATGTAATCATGGCATCATTTTTTTTTCCTCCAATGTGTTTTTACATAGTTTTTTGTATGTTATCTTCCCCCATCAGAATGTGAACTCACTGAGAGCCAGGATTGGTTTTTTGGTTTGGTTGGTTTTTGATTTTGTCTTTTGCTTTCCTTTGTATCCCTGATACTTAGCACAGTGCCTGGCTAATATATATTAATAAATGTTTGTTCACTTGACTTATCGAAATATTTATCAAACAAACTGAAATTAATTTCACCAGCCCTCGGTTAAATGTACATGTATGTGTGATTTTTCAGCCATTGGATCTAAGTTCTGAACATAGGCAAGTTAATCAGAACCTGTGTATGTGCCAGTAGATTAATGGTGATCCAAAGTTTTTTGTTATCAAAGGTTCCATTTGGTGGCAGAAGCAGGAATTGGTATAAATGGTTTTCTTCAGTTCCTTTCTTCCCCATTACTGG
>JAJHZJ010000198.1:7787201-7954701 GCA_023548195.1 Bettongia penicillata ogilbyi | reverse complement strand
TATGGGCAGAAACACAAGTCATCACAAAAGATAAATTTTCAATTTTCTAACATCTCCATCTACTTGGCTTTCTAAAATAAAATAAAATGAAGTAAAAATATAGACTCTCTGGATTGTCCTTTGGTTGTGGAGGATGCCTAAGCTCATTCTTCTGTGGGAGAATCTCATCCATTTCAGTGCATCTTGGTAAACCAGGTATTGTTTCCTACCTGCTTCAGAATGATACTTGACTCCTAAAGGGCGTTGTTTGCCTTTGAAGCTGAGCAGATTGCACCAAATGGCATATGCTTTCGAAGCAATTTCCCTAAGGACAAGAGCCCCAGACCCTAGACACACCCCTTCTCCTTTCCTCTATAGATTACTCACTTGAAGCAGTTTGTCAACATTGGAATAGATGGTTAGGGAGAGTTCATTTAATTTACCCTTCCTTTTACCAACACCACCCCCCAAAAAATTTATTTCCCACAAACCTTCCTTTAATCTCATAAATATGAAAGGGGTCATGTGTTAGTTTTATATACTCTCTTAATGATTTGTTTTCTGATATCGGTTTTACTATGGTGGTATCTGGCAAACAGAGCCAGTGGGTCCTAAGTCTATATGGAGGAATCTATGAATAAACCTAGAAATGCTACATTTTACTTGTGTGCAAGAATGGTCATGGTTAAAAGAGAAGGCAGGAGGGAATTTACTCAAAGCTGGCAGCTCCTCTGAGCTGATATTTATAATCCTAGAGTATTCCCACTCTTTAACACTGTGGCGCCATTGCTCCTGGCTTGATTACTTCAGCCTGTTTATTTCCTATGACATCAAGTTCAGGTTTCTAAGCCTAAGATGCAATAACTTTCACAGTCTGGCTCTGCACCATCTAGTCAACCTAATTTCCAAGACTCTGCTTCCACCAGGAGACCCCTCTTCCTGTACCCTACACGCTGATGCAAGTTCCCCTGACTAATCAAGGGAATCATGCCACAGACAGATCATACCTGGATTCTAGGGAAGTAGTTGGTTAACAGTCTAATGATAGTCTAATGATATAAAATGATATAAAAAAATTAAAGATCTAGAAATATGAATTCCGAACTGGTTGAATGATTGGACTCCAAGAGCAGTCATTAATGAATAGATGTCAACCTCATCGGGGTTGTCTCAATTTGAGCACCCTGGGGACTTATCTCTGGCCTAGAGCTGTCAGAGATTTGAATGCCTAGGGCCCCAACCTTTTTTGTCAGGGATTTGGATGAAGGACTAGATGACATGCTTATTAAATTTGCAGATGACATAAAGGGATGGCTAATACATTAGATGAGAGACTCTGGATCCAAAATTATCTTGCCAGACTAGAATGATGGTCATAATTTAATAAGATAAAATTTAGTAGTGATTAAATGTAAAGGCCTATACTTGGGTTCAAAAAATCAACTGCACAAATGTGATATGAACAAGTAAAGGGGAAAGGACTTATTAAGCATCTACTATATGCCAGGTATTTTGATAAGTACTTAACTAATATTATTTCATTTGATCCTTACAACAACCATGGGAGGCAGGTACTACTATTATCCCTATTTTATAGCTATAACTGATTTGACTCCAAGCTCAGTGTTCTATCCATTGTCCCATCTAGATGCCTCTTTGAATTGACAAAAAGTTCCTAGGGTTTAGATGGATGTCATCCCCAATAAGCATAGGTTATCTATTTTCATATGTGTGTAAATTAAAGACATAAATATGTATTTATGTATATGTAGTTTCCCCCACTAAAATATAAACTTTTTAAGGCACTATTTCATTTTTATAATTCTCTTTCTAGTGCTTATCACTGTGCCTAGCACCTAGTGGGTCCTTGAATAAATTATTTGTTGAATTATTTATACTCATCAGAAGAGAGACATGAAAGCCGAAACAATTAGTCTGGTCTCAGACATAAATTTGGTGTCCTATAATCCATGTCCAACATGAAGATGATAGTTGTCACATGCCTTTGTCAGACCACATCTGCTTTATTTTATTTAATCTGAGGTATCACCTTTTAGAAAATGTAATGTTTAGAGGAGAACAAATCGGAGGGTGACATGCTTTGACTTGGCATAACATGAGGATCAACTGGAGGAATTAAGAATATTTAGCCTGGAACATGAAGATCTAGCAGGAACCTATTAGTGAACTTCAAGTTTTTGAATAACTGTCATTTGAAGAAGGCTTTGACATATTGTTCATGACTTCCAATGGTAGAACTATGGGCAATGTGGAGAGATGGGAAAGAAGCAATTTTAGCCAGAAGATAAGAAAGAGCTTCCTAACAATTAGAAGTGGGATGTGCAGCCTTGGGAAGGTGGGTTCACCCTCACTGGAGAAACAAACAAAAACTGAGTGGCTACTTACTGAGTAAATCATAGAAGGGAATCTTGTTCAGGTATGAGTTTTACTGGATGACCTCTGAGGTCCCCACCAGTTTGTGATTCTATGCCTGGCATGGTGAGGACACTGGATATCATGCCATATGAGAATCACTTAAAGGATGTAGGAGACAGACCATTTATTTTGCTTGGTCCCAAAAAGAGCTAGGTCCCAGAGGTAGAAGTTGGAGGGGAGAGAATTTATTGTGATATGGGGTGGGAGAAGGAGAGGTAATAACTTCTTAAAAATCAGCATAAGCCAAAAGTTGAATGAGCAGTTTTGGAAATGGGTCCGCACTGCATGTCCTCACCCCCAAATTAAAGTTCTGCAAGAGAAGGCTAGAAGATGTCTTATCAAGGATGTTGAGAGGACCTTCCTGAATGACCAGGAACAAATTGGGCTGGATGCCCTCTGAGATCCTGTCTGACTCTGAGTTTGTGACTTTTTTTTTCTCTGATTCTTGTCCTTTCCCTCTCTCCACGTGTCTAGGTCCTGCCCAGACTTTGTGGTCTCACTCAAATTCCATCTTTTCCAGGGAACGATCTCTAATTGCTCCAGCCTTCACCAACCTTGCTGTCCTTTGAACCCCTAGAGTACTTATGGTCAGCACTACACTGTCTAGTCCTTGATAATATACTACTATGTTCTGTCTCTGTTATTCTACATATAAATACTTTGTCTCTTCACCGAGACTGGCAGATTCTTATAGGCAAGGGGCACATCTTATATTTCTCTTGCATCCCCACTCCACCTAGAAGAAGAGTGAATATATACAAGTGTGTGTATATATAAATAAAACCAAGCTAGCATATGATATTCCACATAGTGTATTCATATAGAGAGATATATATGGATATACATACATGTACATGTGTATAATACTTCATTGGTTTAGGGAATGCCTGTTGAGAAAAATTCTTCCATTGATACATATTAGCATTTGGTAGAATAGCCTAGTAGAGACTAATTCAGCTGAATGGGAGGCTATGTGCACAGGAGAGGAAGCAGACCTTGTAATTAGGAAGATCTGAATTCAAGTCCTGCCACTGACACGTGCTGGCTATGTGACTCTTGGCAAATAATATAATTTCTCAGTGTCCCAAACAACTAAGATGGTAAGTTGCAGAATAGTTCAGTTGTTTCAGTCGTATCTGACTCTTCTTAAACCCATTTGGGATTTTTCTTGGCAAAGATACTGGAGCGGTTTGCCATTACCTTCTCTAGGTCAAGTGACTTACCTGGGCTTCCACCGCTAGTAAGTGTCAGAGTCCAGATTTGACCTCAGATTTTCCTTACTCCAGGCCAGGTGCTCCATCTATGCTCTGTGACACCTGGCTGCCCTGAAGAGTAGGTGCCAACTGTATTAGTAAATGGAGTTTCTGTATTGGAAATTCCCCATACCCATGAAATCACAAGTCTCATTAATACACACACAAAAAAAAATTGTGTGTCCATTACTATTCTGGGCATCATGGAAGTGACAAAAGGAAAAAAAAAACCTGATTCCTGTTCTCTAGGAATCCATAACAATCTAAGAGAGAAGATTAATGTCAGAGAGTGATGTAAAATAGTATTTCATTGCTGTCTAAATTGTAGGGTTATACATACAAATCAAAGTTCAGAGAAAAGGAAAACAGACAGTCACCTGGGGCTTCTTGGAAGAGGTGACACATGATCTTGGTTTTAAAGAATGGGCAGAATCTGTAAAATCAGAAGGGGAAAATAAGAAAAGCAAGTCAAGGTATAGAGGCAGATATGAGCCTTAGGTGTCCAGGGAGGCAGAAAAAGAGTTACAGGTCAGAGTCATCTTGGGAATTCAGTCAAGTTTCCTTCAACATATCAAAAGATCCTTGCTATTATCAGGGTGGACACTCCTCCACTGAAGCTGACTGCCTTCCCTCAACACTTCAAGTCCTCAGTCAATCAGCAAATGTTTATTAAGTCCCCATGGCTATGAAATAAAAACTAGCCTCTGTGGAGAGTTTTCAAAATTGAAAATCACCTTCCTGACATTGTCTCATTTAATAAGACTCATACCCATCCCATGAGACAGTCCTTATAGTTGATATTATCCCCATTTTACAGAAAAAGCTAAAGCTCAGAGAGGCAGGAACTTGCCCATGGTCATAGAGACTGTGAGTGCTACCGGTGGGATTTGAAAACAGATTTAAAATCAAAGCTTCTCTCTTCTATATGCAGAATCTGGTTCTAGGCATAGGGAGATTTCTTTTTCTTCCTCTCTGTAATAATTGAACTCTAGAATGTAATTAAAAAAATTAAAACAACAAGAACTGCAATAATAGCTGGCATTTAGATGGCACTTGAAGATTGGCAAAGTACTTTTCTAATATCATCATTTGATTCCCACAACAGTCCTGGGAGATAGATGCTGTTATTTTCCCCATTTTACAGATGAAGAAACTGAGGCTGATAGAAGTTAAGTGACATGCCCTGTGTTGCACAGCTAATAAATATGTGAGGCTGAATTTGAACTCAGATCTTCCTGACTCAGGGCCAGTTCTGTATTCACCTGACTCATTCAAGTTTGATCTTGAATTTCATTATTCAGTCTTTTCTACTGGAGGCCTATGTGCTAGTAAATGTATAACAACTGGCTCTCCAAAAAAAATAAAATAAACAGAAACATTTTTTTTTTAATTCATTCAACTCTCTTAACATTTTCTCCATTGACCTTAAGTCTATACAATCAACAGAACAATTAATCAAACCCTTATTGGTAGTATTTTTCAATTTCTAAGATGTAAATGATCACATGGAAAATTTAACAATGTGCTCCCTAGAGGTTAGAATCTGACTATACCACACCCCTCCCTCTCTTTGAAATACAATTGAAGAAGTGGTGGTTGGTGTGATGGCTTCTTATACATTTTATATCCTTTGGAAGTATCAAAGCACACTGGCTGCCATTACAACATGTTTTCCATCTTCCTCTGAAGCCTTCACAATGCCCAGTTCCATGCATATTGTTTTCTTGTGAAATGCACAGATCATCTGTGATTTTTCCTATCTGGGAGTGTCCTCTGCTAACAGAAGAGCTGAACCATCTATGATTTAGTTAATGCACAAATCCTACTTGTCAAAGCACATGCATACAGGTTAAGAGACTAAACTTGGAATCCCATAGGTGTATATCAGAGGCTACATTTGAATCTGGATTTTTCTGGATTAGTTCAAGTTTTACTTTCTATATGAAGTCTTTCCTGACCCCACCTCGTACTCAACCGGTAGTGCTTCCACTGCCCACCCCATGCCGGCTATTTTGTTGCATAAACATCTCCCCATGTTGTCTTCCCTGAAAGAATGTTAGCCTTGAAATCAAAGATTTGTGCTAGTCTCTCCAACACATGATAGGAAATTAATAAATGCTTATTGTTTGAGTAATTCTGATGCAGAAGTTCAGCAACCTATCAACTACTCAGGGCTACCAGTGAATGGGAAATAGAAGACCTGGAATAACCAAGAAAGGCTAAGCTTTAAGCTCCATGATTGTCTTATTTTTTTTTAAATAAAGGTTCCTTATTTAGGAAGGCAGGGCTCTAGAATCTCTTACTAGCTTCTGTGATAACTAACCAAGTCACTTCCAAATATCATAACAATTTGTAGAGGAGTAGAATTCGAGAGAAATAAATGGGTTCTTAGAAGCATTTTTGAGTCTTCGGATTTCAGTTCTGACCACCTGCTCACTGACTAGCCCCATGACTCATTCAGCAATCTTCAAGAGCTTTTTTTTGTTTTAAATGGGAAACCTACTTGTACAAAGGAAAATATGCAATGGAAAATAGGCCCAATTAAGAAAAGGGATGCTAAATAGTTGTTAACTATGTGCATAGAAAACTGAATGAGAAACAAGCTACCTTAATTCTTAGCAGCAGATTCAGATTGGCCATCTAAAACAACTTTCTGACCTTTGGAAGGGACAAAAATGTAGGAAAAGGTGACCAAAAGTGAACTTCATTGAAGAAATGCAATAATAAAAAAGAAAGAGCATGGAGGGTCATTGGCAAATGAGGGCAGGAGGCTGGACAAGATGACTTTTCCCCTCTGGTCTGTTCCATTACTAAATGAGATGATGGCTGAGAAGGTCCTTGGTAACCTCCAAAGTGCTCTACAAACTCATGGTGGCATTCTCTTTATTACTGCTGAGATTATGAGGGGGGAAAATCAAGCTCTGAGATTCTTCTCTTGAGTCATATTTCATCTCTTGGCTTTCATATTTCATTTCATTACTTCACCAGGAAATCAGTCAATAAACACTTAACTATGTGCCAGACACTGTGCTAAATCCTGGCGACTTCAAGAGAGGCAAAAGGCGAAAACGGGGCTTGCCCTGGAGAAACTGACAGTCTGATGGGAGAGAAGGCATGCCAACAAGTGTGTACCTGGGGAGGATTTGTGCATTTGACCTAGAAAGCCAAAATTAAGCTGAGGAACACACACACGCGCGCGCGCGCACACACACACACACACACACCACTTTACATGACCTGCTTAGTTGAATATTGTATATTTTCTCTTTCCCTACTACTGCTATCCTGGGAGGTATATTAAAAGAGGATACTTCAGTGTGGTCTACTGGTCTGAATGTATGCAGATTCAGTGTCCTTACAGAGTATTCAAAGAAAAGAGAGATGTTTAATGCAGAACTCTTTCTTTGACTTAATTTATTATAATGTATGTGGCTCAAATGTAGATCACACTGCTGTTTTGGATCACAGTTTTGATTCCAAAAATTGCAATCATGATAGGTGGATTATATTCGTGCTTTAACATACAGATGAGGAGAAACATTGCTATGCAATTCCCCCCTAAGGAGAAGTAGGAGGATAAGGGGCAGGAATTTTGAATAACCTTGCAACATTTAGTTGTCACTCTCAGTCATGGGATGGAAATTAGCATCTCAGGATTGTGTGTACTGTGTATGCAACATCACTTTGAATATTGGTGTGAAAGAGCATTGGGAGAGGAGAAAACCATTACCAACATTCGGAATAAAGCAATCCATGCCTAGTGTAACTAAGGTGTCGCCCTGTACCTAAAAGTCTGACTCCTCTTCTGAAAGGGAATATGGAAGAGATATCAGACAGAAGGGGAAATAAAGCACTCTTCCTATCCAGAGTGACCCATTCCATGCAGGTGGGAGCAGGACAACCCACAGCAATGGAGGGCTAGCCAATCTCAGACCTTCAATGACTTCAACTGAAGATATTTGGAGAAATAAATGGCATAGAGTAACTATGCTAAATACCTGGCGCTTTAATTGAATAATCATTTATTAAGTGCTAGGCCTGGTGCTCAGCTCTTCTATCCTAGAATGATGCTGTAGGCTAGAGTCTGAGCTAATTGGGGAGTTGGAGCAATTGTGACCTGCTGCCTTGGAAGCTTTGTTCTCTTGCCTGAAATACTAGGGGTTTGCCCAGAGATTCATGAGATTATAGATTAAGAATTAGAAAGCACCTTTAGAAGTCATTAAGTCCACCCTCTTCATTTTACAAATGAAGAAACTGAGGCCAGGAGAGATCAAGCAATTTCCCCAGGGTCACAAAGCTAGCCAGTGTTTGAGGCAGGATTTGCATTCAGGGTTTCCTGACACCTGTGGTATTCTGCTACACTGACTTGTCTCTAAGAGGTTGTTCCTTTACTGGAGCATATAGGCCAGACTCTAGAATTCAGCTAAGCCCAAAGTTCACTCTACCCCAGCCTAGCTTGCCCTAGAGCAAAGCTGGATCACAACATGGACTCTCAGGTGACCCATCAGGTTGGGTAATGGCCCTTTGGGGCCCCAGCATCAGATGTATATGAACATTCTTGAAAAAGTTAAGTAAGTCAAAATGGGATAAACTGCGAGAAGATCTCATGAGTCTAGATGTACATTGATCATCATTGGGAAAGGAATTAGAAACCAAAAGTCAAGTCAAGAAAGATTTATTAAGACCCTCATATGTGTGCCTAGCACAATGTTGAGTTCCAGGGATATGAAGAAAGGCAAAAACCCAATTCTGTTCTCAAGGAATTCACAAGCTAATGAAAAAACAAGAAAAGTCTCTTAAGTTCCTACTGTGTGGAGCACTATGCCATCTCATAAAGGTAGTGCAAAGTTTAAATCTGTCACTTCCAGTGGACATAAGGCCATCTCCTTATTTCCTGATGGTTCCTTCTTCACAATTCCTTTCTCTGAAATTCCTTTATCTGACTACAACTCCTGCCTTCTCTTTTTTGTTTTAGTAATTTTTCAGTTGTGTCCAACTCTTCCTGACCCCCTTTTTAGGAGTTTTCTTGGCAGAGACACTGGAGTGGTTTGTCACTTCCTTTTCCAGCTCATTTTACAGATGAGGAAACTGAAGCAAACAGGGTTAAGTGACTTTCCCAGAGTCACACAGCTAGTAAGTGTCTGAAGTCACATTTGAACTCGTCTTCCTAACTCCAGGCCTGGTATGCTATCCACTGCATCCCCTAGCTGCTCCTTCCATCTTTCTCTGTGTCATCACTTTTACTACCTTCACCCAGATCTGCAGTCATTCCACTGCTCTTTGCTCTCGTAGGTCACCAACCCTGCTCTCATCACGTTTGTATTCTCTCCAAAAACTCACCTCTATAGTGAATCAGTTATCCTCTACATTCTCTTTTGCCTCACAATTCATTACCCCATTAGCCTGCCTGCTTCTCTCTTTCTGAACGATAATGTCATATTTCTCTTGCTTTTTGCTTGCTTTGTACCTATGCCCTATGGATGGGCAGGGCAGGGGAAGTCACACCACTCTGCCTGGATCCACTACAAGTTTGTTATGCTTAATCTCACTTGGGCTAGCATGGCTGCATGTCAGTCCTTAGAATATTTCATGATTGAACTCTCTCTTCAACCCTTTATGCCATCACTCTCCAATGGGACTCCCTCTCATCAGGAGACCTTCTTGCACTTTCCTTTAAAAAAATTAAGCAAAGCCATCAGAAATTTCCTTTTCTTACAAAGTCTGTATCTCAAATAATCTCAGCATCATCCCCTAGTCTCTCTTTTGCTCTAATTTTTAGTGAGGAATTGACTCTTCTCTTTACCAAAGCTCCCAATTGTCCCCTTAACCCTTTCTCCTTCCATCTCCTCCAGGACACGACCCCTTCAATGCATCCCCTTTTCCCAGACTATCCCCAATTTTTCATTCTCTCCTTGTCTACTGGAGCCTTTCTTACTGTTTATAAATGTGCTTAGATGTTCCTTTGTCCTTAAAAAATCTTTCCTTAATCCTAATAGTTCCTTAGATTATCTCTCTAGATCCGTCATCCCTTCCACAGTCAAACTCCTTGTCAAACAAACTGTTTGCACTCTTTGCCTCTACTCTCCACCTTCCCCTCACCTCGCAGCCCCTTCAGTCTAACTTCTGTCCTTTCCACTAAACAGAAATGGCTCTCTGCAAGCTCCCTAACGATCTCTTTATTGAAAAACCCCTTGACCTTTCCCCAGTTCTCATCATTCTAGATGTCTCTGCAGTGCTTGACGTCATTGACCCTTTCTTCCTCCTGCACGTTTTCTCCTCTGGTTTTTGACAGCATTTCTTCCTCCTATATAGCCAGATTTAAAATGGCATACAATGGCTTTGGAGTCAGAGGACTCGAGTTCAGATGCTGAATCTCCGCTTATGACTTGTGTGTTCTTGTTCGTTCATTTCAGTTGTGGCTCCATTTGAAGTTTTCTTGGCAAAGATACTGCAGTGCTTTGCCATTTCCTTCTCCAGCTCACTTTACAGATGAGGAAACTGAGGCTGACGGTTAAGTGACTTGCCCAGGGTCACACAGCTAGTTAAGTGTCTGAGGCCAGATTTGAACTCATGTCTTCGTGATTCCAGACCTGTTGCTCTATTCACTATACCACAAAATTGTCCTACAAAGCTTTTAACTTCTCTGGGAGTCAGCTTCTTCATATGTAAAATGAAGGGGGAATGGAGCTAGAAAATCTCCAGGGTCTTTTTTTTTGACTCTAAATCTGGGACAACTTAGTCTTTCTGCCTTTGTGACTATTCTTTTTAAGTCTCCTTTGCAGGATCCTTATCTCCTTCCTTCTCCCACCTGAGTGTATCCCTGGACCCCCTTCTTTCTATCTCTGTGTTCTCTCTCTCTGTCTGTCTCTCTGTCTGTCTCTTTCTCTCTCTCTCTCTCATCAGCCCCTATGTGTATATTTATCATGTCTATGTAGATGATTCGCAGGTCTAATTCTTATCTATAATATGGGCATCATAATATCTGTAGTACCTATCTCTCAAGAGGTTGTTCTCAGAATTATATGAGCTAAAATACCTTAAAGTACTTTGCAAACTTTAAAGTTCTGCAAAAATGACAACCTGATTTCAAATACAGCCTCACATTTGCTAGTATAATAGGTGTGTCCCCGTGGGCAAGTAGCCTACCTAATTCTGTCTGCCTCAGTTCCTCCATCTGTACGATGGGGATAATAATAGCAGCTATCTTCCAGGGTTGTTGTGAAGATCAAGTGAGAGTATTTGTAAAACTCTTTGCAAACCTTAAAGTCGTACATAAATACTAGCTCTTCCTCTGTAAATGAAATTAGAATAGGTAATTTACAAGATACTCTTCATCTCTAATATCCATTGATTCTGTGAATTCTATCATGTCACAAAGGGGAAGAATTTGTTGTTCAACAAATCCCAGAATGTGAAAATGAACAGACCCCTCATGAAACTTGAAGGAAGAAAATTTTATTTTGTAATTGTATCCTTATGAAATTCATTTCTCTGAGAGATTCTATGGACTGGAAAAAGTTATATAAAAATTTCATATAAAATCATTAATGGCAGATTCATGCTGAATTATGATGGAAAAGAACAGAATTATTTGACTTCCGATTCTGACTTTTTAACACGTTGTATCACGGAGGACAACCAGATCTTGAAAGTCCATGCAGTATCAGAGAAGAACTGCAGAGTTGGAGAAAGGCAAATGTTATCCTAATCATCAAAGAAGATGGGAAGTAGAATGGAATATGAAAGCTATAGGGCTGTGAACTTAATGTCAATTCTTGAAAAATTCTAGAATATTTTATTAAAGGGTTGATTAGGCTTCATCAAGAGTGGAGCATGACTCATTAAGCTTATTTCTTTTTTTCTTTCTTTTTTTTGACAGGTTTGTGAGACTAGTAGACTGGGGAATACCATGGAGAGTTTATTCAGATTTTAGCAGAGCAGTCGACAAAGTCTATCATGTTATATTTCTAGATAAGATGGAGAGATGTAGGCTAGGCAATGGTGTAATCATGACTGATCAAATTGCTTCAGTGACAAGACCCAAAGAATAGACATTAATTGTTCATTGCTTCCTTGAAAGGGCTTCAGTGGAGTGCCCCAGTTGTCTTTTCTTGATTTTGTTTTTTTTAACATGTTTATCAATGGATTTGGATAAAGGTATAGGTAGCATGCTTGTTAGATGTGCAGATGGCACAAAACTGGGAGAGATAACAGATCTAGAGCAGCATTGGGCTTAACTGGATAAACTGACATTTAATAGGAATAAATGTAAACTTTACATTTACATACAGACTCAACTTCATACCTGAAAGAAGTGGAGAAATGGATAGAGAGCAGTTCACTTGAAAAAGATCTGGGGGGAGACTGTTGCCTTGACTTTAAGTGAAATGTGAGTCAACAATGTGATGGTGAAGCCAAGAAATCTAGTGCAAGTTAAGGCTATATTAAGAGATGCATAGTGTTTGGGATAAGGGAAGAAATCTTCCTACTGTATTGTCTCTCTGGTCAGACTTCTACTGGAGTTTTGTATTCTCCTCTGGATGTTATATTTTAAGAATGGTAGTGTCTAGAGGAGGGCAGCCAGGATGGTGAGAGGCCTTGAATTTGTCCCATGTGAGGGTCATTCAAAGCTAGTGCAGATCTTTAGCCTAAAGAAGCCTTGGTGGTGGGAAGGGTACATGAAGGACATAGCAGTCAATCTTTGGGTATTTGAAAAGCTCTCATGAGGAAAGGGGATTTGACTTGGCCTCAGAGGGCAGAAATAGAAGTGTCAGGGGAAGGGGAAAATTGCAAAGAGAAAAATTTAGCCTCAAGGTAAGGAAATCCTTTCTAAAATCTTGAGCTTTCCACCAGTGGAATGAAACTACCTTTGGAAGACAGTAGGTTGGTTCCTTGCCACTTGAGGTCTTTAAGCAAGCATTGTGTGGCCATTTGTTGGGTATCATGAGTAAGTGAATCTTGTTCAGGGACAAATTAACTCTTTGAGGTTACTTTCAATTCTAAGATTCTGAAATTTTATAATTTTTACAGTCCTTTCTTTGGTGTCTCCATCAGTGGCAGAATCCTGATCTGGAGGGACTCAAACTAAACCAAGTGGGGCATCCTGATATCCTTAGGGGCTGATAGCTATGGGTGGGCACATTAATGGCTTTGTCTCCAAGTATGGCAGAGCACAGCATTCCCATAGAAACTGAGGGCTTTTCTGGTTTCCAACTTCCACAAAGTTACCATGTCATGTAAAAAGCATCCTCCTTCTCCCCTTGGTCAAGTACAATAGCTATTTAAAATGTCTAACCATCTTTTGCTTTGAAGTGAAAACTAGTATTCTCTTAAGCCTGCTGCTGAAGGAAGGGAGACAGTCTGAATTAAATGAGGGACCCTATAAAAGACCCCTTAATTTCTTCTTCACAAATACCTCTCCACAGAGAAAGTCTCTCCCCTTTCTCTGCCCTCCCCCCATGCCCCCTATTTCTATTCCCTTTCGCTGGTGAGTTTCCTTGAGTCTGAGTTTTTTATTCACTATAAAATCACTTAAGAATTAAAAACCCACATAAAAAAATTCAAATGCCCCCTGTTGTGTTTGTAGCATGCCAGATCCCTGAATGAGGCTATCACTGTGAGACTCCAGAAACTGAGGGAGGTGTGATATGCAGCTCCATGGAGTTCTGCGGAGATAGTCAGCTCTACTGTTCACTCTTGCGTCAGGTATTACGTTGGATAACATCAGAAGTTACAGGAATTTGAAGGGATCTGGTGGGCAGTAATGTGTGTTCCTAACAACTCGCCTCCTCCAAGTCACTGCAGCCCCCATTGGACTCTTTGATGGGATTCAATGCGATGACATACTGATACATCCTTGAAATATAGGTTCTATAAAAATGTTCTATAGTTATAAGATAATACAGTTATACTAATCCTATATTCTTATAGGATAGGGCCTGAACCTGTGATTTTACAGGTATGAGGAACTCCCTGTTAAGATAATTCCCTCTACCAGTGCAGGATGGCACCTAAAGTCTTAGAGAGTTGACTAGAGCACCCTCCGAGAGGCTGACTTCCCCCAAGTTACACAGAATGCATGTGTCAGAGGCTTTCTATCCACTCTGTCACCCTGTCACATAACAATAATAATGGTAACATCTCCACCCCCACTAGTGATTCAGTGGGGAAATTATATTCCTTGTAGTCTGTAAAAATTCACTGCTGAAGAGTGAGGTGCATCTCACTTTTTGCACTTGATCCAGTCTTTAAAAGTTAAGCTTAAATCAAATTTTGCCAATTTGAACTCTAGTTTAAATGTCTTGAGATGTTTTGTGTTGTCTTCCCCCACTAGAAAGTATGCCCCTTGAGGGCAGGGACTTTCCTACATGTTTTTATTTCTATCTCTATTCCTGTTGTTTCTATTGTGGCACATATTTAGCACTTAAATCTCTCTGTCTCTCTGTCTCTGTCTCTGTCTCTCTCTCTCTCTCTGTTTCTTCTCTCTCCCTCCCTCCCTTCATAATCTCTGTCTGTCTATTTGTCCATCTAATTTGTTCTAATAAATCTGGTTAATTAAAAGGACCCTATAGTGAATCATTTTAAAGGCAAAGGCTTCATATGTACTGTGGATCCATAACCCGCTAATTCATACATGTTATAAATTTAATTTTGTTATATAGATTTGGAGGTATTCTTGAAAGGGGGTGGCCCTGGCCCAATCTAAGGATAGAAGGGAAGGCCCTTGTGGGACAGGATCTTTTTCTCTACCATTTGTATGTCACTTGGCATCTGGGACAGTGTCAGAGTGTCAACTGGACACAAGGATATCTTGGGTCCACAGGAACCTGCTCCATCTCAGTGCTGCTTCTCCCTTTCCTCCTGTGGAGCTTGCAATCATTTCTCTGAACAAGCTATTTTCTTGTTCCTAATCTAAGATTTCTTTGGCATTATCTCTGGGATGTCCAGAGCTCATAAGGTGCTTGTTCCCTCTCTCTCTCTCTCTCTCTCTCTCTCTCTCTCTCTCTCTCTCTCTCTCTCTCTCTCTCTCTCTCTCTCTCTCTCTCTCTCTCTCTCTCTCTCTCTGCCTCCCTGTGTCTCTTTCTGTCTCTGTGTCTCTGTCTCTCTCTGTGTGTCTGTTTCTGTCTCTCTGTCTGTCTCTTTCACTGTCTGTCTGTCTCTCTTTAACTCTCTCTGTCTCTCTTTCCAGTTTGTCAACACTTTACATTTTCTTCTGTTTGTGATCAAAGGCAGAGTAAGTAGACTTGACTTTTATACTGAGAAATAACTGTTGCAGAAGTTAGCCTTAATGTTCACTGACAAGATGCACTGCAGGAGTGCTGAAGGGGTTGCTTATCAGTTGTGTGGTTGGCACCTCTAGATAGCCAGCAGAATACAAGGAGATAGGGCTCCCACTAGGATGTTCACAGCCAACAAAATGGAGAGGCATGTTGCTCTTTTGGAGAATAATATGGAAAGGAAAAGGGCCATGAAGCTACCCTTCAAGAGCCAATTGATAAGAGGGAGGAAGCATTCCTCTTATGGAAAGAAACCTTTTCTTCTGGAAATGTCTATTAGACGGCCTTCCTCAGCGTCTCCATTCTCTTTATCTTTCTCAACTCACCTTCCCTACTGTCCCCAAAGTTGCCACACTTCTCAGTACTTTCTCACTATTTGCTTTCATTCACAGTCTCATATTTAGAAGAGCTTTGTACTATCTTCTGAAGTGGTCATCTGGTCACTTTTATGTGTATAGTGCAGAGGAAAGAGCACCATATTTGGAGTTGGGGGATTCAGGTTCAAATCTCTTTCTGTCACTTCCCATGTGACCTTAGGGCAAGTCAATTAAACACAATGAGTCTCGGTTCTCCCAGCTGTAAAATTAGAGGGTTAGAATAAATGATCTCTGAGGTCTATTTGCACTCTAGATCTATACTCCTGTGAAATAATATATGTAAAGCACTTTGCAAACCTTAATTAAGTATGCAAATGTTACCTCTTATTATCATTAATCTCCTCTATGATTCCCTTCCATCCACTCTGTATGTATTTCATATACATACGTATACGTGTATATGTATATACATGTATGTAATTCAAACCTATGTACTTGTTTTCATATATGTGTATATATATTTGTGGTTGTCATTCTTTGTTTTTGAAGAAGAACAGTAACTTCATGGGTGATGTCCTGACTTTCAAAGGAATTGGATTTAAGTGAGGCAGAGGTATGCAAAGTCATCAGTCTCTCTCTTTCTCTCTTCCCGAGTCCCTGAAGTCCAGTGGCAGGACAATAGATAAGAGGTCTGGCAGTGGCCCAGGATCCAGTGGATGACATTGACCTTTCTATATGTTGTCTCCCCCAATAGAGTGTAAGGTTCTTGAGGACAAAGATTGTCTTTCTCTTTGCTTGTGTCTTTATTATCAGCACTTACCCCTCTGCTTGGTACGTAGTGAATGTTTCATAAATGCTGGTGGATTGATTGCTTGATGAAATATCTCCATTTATTCCTCTACACAGCCCTGTCCACTAACTGCTCCCCCCCACTTTTAGGATTCACTCAGAAGGCTGAAATGATAACAGACCAGTGAACTCTAGGAAATGCAGCATCAACTGCGTGCACACATTACAAAGAAAGGAAATCAGTACTGGCTGCGGTCTATTATTATTCATGTTTGTATCTATATGCATATTTCAAAATTTCTTGGTAATGCCCATGCAATTAAGTGCAATCTGAAAATGGCTCCAAACCTCAGTCTGTGGGACTAGATGGAAAGAATCTCTAAGATTTTCAAAAAGTTTCTGGGAGACCAAGGATAAGGGCCAATGTGTTTCTTATTTGCAAGGCCCATATTTAGCATGCTTTTATTGTATTATGAATGCAAGTTATCGGGACTGTCTGAGGGGGAAATAAGTAGTACAAGGAAAGTAATATTGTAGGAATCTAGTCTCCTGCTTGACTCTGTGAAAGTATAGTTATTATTAATGTCTGGGAGATGAAAACTGTCCTCCAAGTGTTGTATCCACATTGATCAATATTCACCTCTTCTTTGGGTAGAGAGGATGCCCTATGAACTCTCCCCTCCCAGCAGCTATTGATATGGGTCCAGCAAGGAAAACCTCAGGTCCCACCTTAGGTTTTTCTTTGCCCACATGTACCCAAACAATGGCTGGCATGATGATATCATCAGATCAGAGACAGGCCTGGAGTTTTTATTAGTTGTTACAAAGATCAATGAGCTATACAACACATGCATCCTTTAATTGATTTTTTCTAGGGTTTTTTTTTTTTTGATCCATAAGATAAAGTATTTGGATGGTCTTCCAGGGACTAGATATTTTTCAAATAAATAAATAAATAGATCCTGATCAAATTCGTTTGTCACATAAAGATACTCGAACGAAAAAGAAAAGGCTAGATAAGTCAGTGCAGCTCAGAAACAGCAGTAACTTAAGAGCTGACAATTGACTCTTGTTTTCTGCCACTGTTTACTCTTCAATAAAAAATGCATATTTACCATAGCAACTGTATGATCACGTGAGCTCTCTGTCTTAGATGCTACCCTCTAAAACAGAGAACAACTTCTTAAAGAAACAGGCACATTCCAATATGTATGAGTTTCAGCTTCAGAACGGATTTTTTATAAAGAAACCCTCTTTCCCAGGATTTAATGCTAATAAACATGTCTTCTTTATAGAAATCATTTTGGCCCTGTGTCTTAAATTTTAGGAATTCCATTTGAGGAATCAAAATAAAATTACTTTTTGAGGGACCTTTGATCATCTCTAGGATTTTCCTGTTGTTTCTCTATTTTATTACAGTTCTGAGACTATGTATACACACACGCACATATATATTTTGAAATAGCAGCTATTAGTGAGGCTTTGAAGGGGGTTGGTGTAAATTCTAATGACCTGCTGCTTTATCCATGACTGTGGATGTACAGCCCCGCAAGCTCCTTCTCATTATGCATCAGCTTTTCTCTGTCTTATAGGAATCTTCCCAGTTTTGGAGTGTATTTCTGCAAACTGGATTGCTCAGGAAGGTTACATATTTCTTTATTCGAGACCAGGGTGAGGAAGTCTCTACATCGGCACAGGATTGGTTCAAGAAAAAAAATCATGAAGCAGGAAAGATTTGCATTAAAAGCATCATAGAAGTCCTCTTCTGAAATAAGCATATCTTTAAGTGGCTGGTACCTTTATACTGCCCCTTGATGGCCTCTCCTTCATCCTATAGTGACTCACATTGCAGTCTCTGGTCAATATCAATTTGTGAAGATGCCACCTCTGTCCTCCATCAAAACTTATTTGTCTTCTGTCTCATTCCCTGTGGGTTTGAGCAGTAGTCTCAAAAGTAGGAGGAGAGAGCTAGCCTAAATCTCAGAGCTCTGTGGCCTAATCTCAAGGGGTTGATGTTTAGATCCCACTCTCCCTTTGGACATGTGTCCAAAAGAACTGCACCTACTCTTATTCCCCAGTACTTCCCAACTCATTAGGTCCCAAACTTTTCCTTCCAAACCTGCCTTTGGTATCTCAGGGCAGTTATAAGGGTACTCAAAACAGCAGCTGTGCAGGAAAATTCTCTGCTCTTCCCACCTTCCTCCCCAGTATACCCACTTCTTTCCTGATATCACCTCATGACAGGTTCCTAGGGAAGTGACCAGAGAATGAGTAAAGGCTCCATATCCTTCTTTTCATTTTGGGACAGAGTGAGTTGCATAGGATGAGTAGGAATGGGTGGATTATGCCAAATGACAGGTCTTACTGGGTTATCTTTAACTCCAAGCTCACCCCTCTGAGAGTAACACAGTCTACAGGTTAGAGAGTTAGCTTGAGTCAAGAAGACCTGAGTTCAAGTCTCCCCATGGACACATACTAATTGTGTGGTCCTCTCAATGTCCCCTCATGATTTTCCAAGACTATAAGCTATTGGTTGTTGCTGATTTGCATCAGCAAACGTTGCTGCCTCACTGGGAATCCACTACACAAATGAAATTAGAGGTATGTCCCCTATCAACCCCCAAAAAGAAAAAAAACCAAGTATTAACATTCACTTGCCAAATGTGAACAAGAAGTTTTATCTTTGTAGTCCCACATAAGAGGATTTGGATAATTTCCTTGCCAGAGAACACAGGAAGAAGGGAAAAAGCATGGGAAGGGAAATGGGGAAAAAGAGAGAATCCCTTAAAAGAGCAACAAGCAATAGAACTCCTTTTGAATTAGCTAACTCTTCTAAAAGCTGCCTTTGGAATACAAGAATGTGAATGAATGAATGAATGAACGAACAAACACTTTGGAGGCTGAGTGGTATATTGGGGAGTATCAAACTGGATTCTATTTCTACTCCTGCCACCCATTTGCTATGTGAACTTAGATTCTTTTTTGTCGATTTGTTTCTCTTTTACTTCTAAGAAACAAGGGGTTTGGACCAGACAAACTCTAATGGTTCTTTCCTCTAACGTCCTATGACTCTCCACACTGCCCAGTTATCCTACTGCCAGTTACCTCTCAACAGGAGAAGCCCAGGACCATTCAGGCTATGTTTGTACATCTATCTCTCCATCTTTCCATTATCAAGCTCTTAATCACAACCTAAGTTATTGAAGGCAAGAGAAACATCTGAATCTCGAATGAGATGCCCTTTAAAAATTTTATTTTGGTCTCATGTAAATCAAAGTGAAAAATGAGTACATGTTCTAAGTCCATTCTGCCGAGGGGTCTTGGGGGCAAGGGGTTGGTGATTGTAGAGTGAGCCAGTAGTCTAGATGGACAAGGAGCTTTGTCATCCCAATTCAGTGGAAGAGAATTGCCTAGATTTGGTGCATATGTCATCCAATCTGACCACAGCTTACACACACGCCATTTAATAAGGATCTGTCATGAATTCCTACATGCTGCCTTAATAGATTATTTAAAATGGGGCATGTGCTTCATATGCTGCTTGCAGTAAGCTGAAAACTGTACACACAAACAGTGAGGGGTAATTGCTTAGCGTGTATCTCTTTGTTCCAGACACTTTTATAAAAGAGTATGTATTATGTATGGTGTGACCTTCAAATGTCATGAATGTGTTGTGCAATAAACTGTCAATATTTGTGGTTATAAGGTACTAGATGACTTTTACAATAATTGGAACGGCTATATTAAAAGCTTGGATCACTCAGCTGGTTAAAGAGAAAGACACAGGCCAATGTTCATCAGGGACTTGCCTTCTGCCAACTATTAAATGAAAGAGATTGCAAGGTGCTTAAGATGTCTTCTTTGTTTAAAAAAGAACATGGCAAAAAAAAGTCTCCAGAGAGATGTGTTATCTCCAAATCATCATTTTTCCTTTCCAATGTGCTTGATTTCCAGGAGAAAACCTCAGCTCTGTAAGTTAATGGCAACTGACCAAATGCATTTTTAAAAAGTGATACAGCTCATGCCAGAGTCAGTTAGGTACCAAAATACCTCAAATGAATCAGACAAGGAAAGAGATTCAAAATTCTACCTCTTTCTCTGGAAATATTTTTGGGGGGTGTTGGTATCTACGAATGATTTTTAAAAGATTTTTTAAAATTACTGACTTTTATTTTAAAGAAATTATCTAGAAATCAGTTGGGAATTTGTGGCTTCTTTGAAAACAGAACCATCTCTATAGTCCACACTGTTTCTATAAAACGATAGTTAATTATAAATTGTGACAAAAAGAGAAGCATAGCAAATACTTTGTAATAATTATAATGTGCAATCAGGGAACGAATTACTTTTAAAGATATCTGTTTCACCACATGGTACTATTGATTAGTCTCTTTTGGTGCTTATCTGGGGCCTCCATTCCTTTTCCTATCATGGCATTTTGGCTAGGAATCATGCAAGTGCAACATGGCTCCTTATCCATTTAAACCCTAGGAATGAAATCCACCATTTTCCAGGCATCCACTAAGAACATGTCCCAGTCTCTACAGGTACTACCTGACATGTTACAGTGGTGGAGTTTTCCTGTTTTCTCTTTCCAGGGTAAGGGAGGCCAAATAGGCAGCCCTTCTGTAGTTAGAGATGTTGATTCTGATTGGCTGGCTCTGGCTGGTAATGCCTTTCCTCTTGGCTTTCAGGATTAGATGTCATAGTTGAAGCGCCATCCTTCTCTTCTGCCTCTTCTGTTCATATTTTTTATTTGTTGATGATAAGACTTAGTGGTACTGTGTAGGGTGGAGGGTTAAGGGGAATATCTGAATCTTCTTGGCTCCTTACCTATGTATTTCTTGAGACTCTCTGCCTAGACCTGGGGCAGATCATGTGCTAAGGTTGCAGAGACCAGAGAAATCACTGATCCCAATCTATCTGTTTCTGTTTGATTTAGGGTCCTGAGCCTGCTCCCTAGGTTCTGAATTTTCTCTTTCTAGAAGAGTCTGCTATCATGAGTCTGCTATGATAAAAACTGTGATTTGTAGTGCCTGATCCTGTCTGCTGCTGATCCTACCTTGAGCCATGAACTTCTCCAAAAAGGGGACCTTGCAGACTGTCAGGATTGCTCCAAGACCAGACCATACAAAAGAAGGGGCAACGCAAAGATCCTATATCAGAAAACCTATTCAGTCAAAGAGAATGGCTCCTTAACTATGGACAAGAGAAAAGGGATCCTTCAAACTTCCCCTCACTCTTTTGAAAATACATTAGATTTGGTAAAACCAAAACACATTTGGCCCTCAGTGCTTGATTTTGAAACCCTTGTGTATTTCAAGGGGAATTTAATCCATGTGTTTCTGATTCATTTTCACTTAACTCATCAAAATGTTGCTTTTAGAGAAGCTATATGATGTCCAAGAAGCATGCAGCTTTTTTCTTTCTTTACTTTTCTTCTTTTCTTTTTTCTTTCTTCTTTCCTTCTTTCTTTTATTTTTAAATCTCTTTCATTTTTTCAGTCTCTTTATCTTAATTTTTCTTTTTCTTTTCTTTTTTCTTCCCCTTCTTTCCCTTTTCTTTCTTCTCCCTTTCCCTTTCTTCCTTCTCTCTTCTTCTCTTTCCTCTTCCCTCCCTCACATCCTTCTTTCTTTCCTTTTATTTCTTCTTTTCCTCTTCTTTCTTAAAAAAAGCTGTACCTTTTTAGATTCTTATTTACCATACAGTCCCACTCCCACACTTCCAAGAAGTTCAAGTTAGATTTTACCAAGTATGTGTGAATTGGGTTCTACAGAATTCAGAGTTAGTTTCAAAGGGAGTCTTAGCACAATCAAAGAGAAGTTGACATGGGTGTATCTCCTACTGTTTCCTCATCCCAATGAATAAGATGCTTCTCTGTGTATCTTTTTTAATAGCTCAATTTAGAGCTAAATGGTTCTCTCCCACTAGGAACTTCTCTTCCATTTCTAAAAGAGCCACCCATTTAAACAAATACTCTGCCAACCCATATTAATACTGAGCTGTTGAACATGACTATATATGGTCATCATAAAATCTGAAGCCTTGATGAAACAACAGAGGCAGCAAACATATATTAATCTAAGACGTAAGCAGCTCATTCTAAGGAACCAACTACAGTTACTCATAATACTATTATAATCCTTTTTCATGTTGAAGGGAAACTTTAATATAAGTTGCTTATTTAAAGATGTTTACAAAGATAACGTGAGCCTGATGATTGAGAGATGACATCTGATATAGAAATAATTGTTTTCCATTGGGTTATTAAACACAATAGTGTTCCTTGTTTCTAAAACTCTTGAAATTTTCAAGATAAAAAATGCATTCCTATAGACTCTCTCTGGAGCACAAGCCATTTTTTTTTATTGCTGAGAACAGCTTAGAGATTTGTACTATCTGTATTAAGAATAAAACAGAGAATAAGATTTCCTAGATCCACCTAAACTGCTTCTTCACCTCCTAATAGTCAACAGATCATTTCTCTCATTAGTAGAGTGAAATGCACACTACAGAGCAGGGAAAAGCACCTTGTAATCCTTAAAATGCTTTATAAATGTGAGTTATTGCGCAGGAATTGGGCGCGAGCCTATCACAACAAAATGTACTCACTATCCCCATAGTCTACTAAAAGTTTCACAGAAATAAAAATATCCCTGACTATTTTATGCCATAAATTAATAAATGCCAAGATATATAACCATCTTATCTCCTTAATGTTACTGAAGTAACTCCCTATTCACTATACCAACTTCATTACTTTTTTAAAAAATGGAATGCTTTCTAAACTGTATTCATTGAGGCACTGTATTGAAGTTGGCTGCAAAATATTACTGAATCTGATTTTAGAGCTAGAATACATAAATTTTAAAAGAAAACTTTTCCTTCCTTCCTTCCTTCCTTCCTCCTTCCTCCTTCCTCCTTCCTTCCTTCCTTCCTTCCTTCCTTCCTTCCTTCCTTCCTTCCTTCCTTCCTTCCTTCCTTCCTTTCTTCCTCCCTCCCTCCCTCCCTCCCTCCCTCCCTTCCTTCCTTCCTTCCTTCCTTCCTTCCTTCCTTCCTTCCTTCCTTCCTTCCTTCCTTCCTTCCTTCCTTCCTTCCTTCCTTCCTTCCTTCCTTCCTTCCTTCCTTCCTTCCTTCCTTCCTTCCCAGAACCACCACACAACCTGAGGGTGAATCTAGAACCTACCAATGGAATTCTATCCAGCTAATTCTGTTTCTAAAAGAAATTCTCATCTCTGTATAGCATTTATGGTTCAGCCAGGCTGGGATGGAGGAAGAGGCTTATAGGGAAATTTTAAAGCTACACACAAGGAGACCTATGTTTCCACAAAAAGAAGGAAGCTGCTTTGTAAGGGCACCTGCAATGGACAAGTCAAATGAAGCTCTTGAGGCTGACAAGCCCTGGAATTCTGATTGCATTGATTTTCCTGAAGCACTCTTCAAGGAACCTTCCGTGATTACATTGGGACACTGTATTAGAGGCCTTCTAAAGTCTCTTCTAACCATAAGATTCTAGTCACAGTAAATAATTTCTCTCTGTCTATAATATATATATTCATAATATACACATGCATATGTAATATACATAGATACATTCATATTCATCTCAGCCTCTTTATACACATATAATAGAAATATATGTATATGTTTATATATTCACATATGAGTATATATATAAGTAGAATATAAATACCCTCATATGTGTAATACATATGTCCTATAAATATGTATGTATGTAATTTATGACATGTAGATATAATCTATAAATATATATACACAGGCACACATGTGCCTACATTATATAAATATGTGCATGTGTCCACTTGTTGGTGGATTGTTGTCCCTTGGCCTCAAAGAGGACCAAATTGATATCACTATGTTGGAGTCAACGTACAGCGTGTCCAGCTATGGCAAATCAGACCAATACGAGTTCAGAAGGCTCTGCCCCAGGTTGGGAACAAATAATTAACTGATTTTGAATTTTCCCCCATCAAAGTCCCCTCACCTCCAAAAACAGTAGTATCATACATGAAATACATTTGAGATGTGATTATAAATAATTTTGGATTAGAGACAATAGAGTGGAAAAAATGCTGGATTCAGGATTTGAACTTCAAAACCAAGTCTGCTGCTGTCCCTATGTACTAGCTGGGTTGCCTTCCCTTCCCTTCTCTGGGCCTCACTTTCCTCATTTATAAAGTGAAGTGACTTGATAAGATGATCTCAAAAATCCCATCTTTTTCTAAATCTCATGACCCATCCCTTCGACTTTCTGACCCTTCCATTAGTATGTGCAATTAAGAATTGACTACAAACAGTAGTTTGTTGCTGATTATATCTTGCCTGTCCTAAGTGGTAGGTTTCTAGAAGGTAGAAATGCAACCCTTCTGTCTTTTCCGCAGTCCTTGTAGCCCTCAGTCAAGGAATCTCTGAGGGTAATCTTACTCACTCCCATCATTATACAAATGACTCCTAAATCTTTATCTTCTTTTATCTTGACCCAACTTTTGAACTCCAGGCCTCCGTCATGGAGATAAGCGCCATCATGAAGAGTGTTGGACTTGGAAACAGGAAAACAGGAATTCAAATTCTTCCTCAGCGTCAGTTTCCTAATTTGTAAAACGGGGATACCAGCACTTAATTCAGATGGTTGTGGTGAGGTTCAAATGAAATAATATGCATGAAGTTCTTGGCCAACCTTAAAGTCCTATGTAAATGTTAGCTGTTGTTATCATTTCTAGATATTTAGAGGATATCTCATTTGGATGTCTCACTAACATTCCTCTATTCCGCTGTTTCCAAAACCAATTTTTATCATCTTTTTCCACATGTGTTCTTTATGACTTCGTTATTTTTATTTGCTGTGCCCTAATTCACTCAGGCTTTCATGTTTTTAACCTTGGGATTATACCCTATCAGTTATAATATCTGTGAAATCCCATTCTGTTCCCCTTGCCACCACTCAAGTATAGACCATTGTAATAACCTGATGAGGCTTCCTACCTTTCTTTTATCTGCCTTCCAATTCTGCCACTGCCAAAATAATCTTTCTTATACATAGATTTAATCATTACTCTTCCAAAAAAATCTTTCAATGATTCCCTGTTTCCTTCTGAGTAGCTTTACCTGACCTTCCAGGTCTTCCATATGTCACAATGCCACCTTCTCAGCCTTATAATAATAGCTGATAATAGCTAACATTTTTATAGCACTTTCTATGTTCCAGGCACTGTGCTAAGTGCTTTACAATTATTATCTCATTTGAACCTCACAAGAACACTGGGAAGTAGGTCTATTAATATCACCAATTTATAGATTAAGAAACTGAGGCAGACTGAGGTTAAGTCAATTGCCCAGGGTTATACGGTGAATAAGTCTCAAGGTCAGATTTGAGCTCAGTTCTTCCTAACTCTAGACCTGATGCTCCATCTACCACACTATCTGTATTCATCCTATCCTCTGATTAAGTTAAAGTAATCTCTGTTCCTAGAACATGTCCTATCTACACTTCTGTCTCTGCAACTTTGCTCATGTTGTTTTCTATGCTGAGAAATTCCTCCTCCTCCTCTTTGCCTCTTGAATCTTTATCAGTTCTTTAAATTTCAATTTAAATATCATCTCTTCCCAGAGGTTCTTTTTTCCTCTGATATTTCCTTTCAACATTAAACTGCTTCTTCCAAACTCACGACTGGACATTTTATCTTGTATCTCTCTACAGTGCTCATCATCCATTATCATTTATCGTAGTCAGTTGTGTTTGTATCTTATTTCTCTTATGATTCTCTTTGTAAGCCTGTCATTGTCAGCTAAACATTGTTCCTCTCCAAGGGCCTATCACAGAATTCAGGAGTTTGTGTTTGATAAATGCAGTTTTTCCAATCTTTAATGATATATAACTATTGTGACATATTACCTAGTGGAAATGCTTAAAAACTGTACAGAAAAAAGAAATACAAGTTCATATAGACTATTGTCATACCTTCTAATTTCTCCATGCTGTATTCTACATTCATTCCTGGTACCTTGGAAAGACTTATTGATGATTTAACACCAATGAATGAATGAATGAATGAATGCAAATATCCGGTGTTGTACTGAACAAAAGCTCAGGGAGCTTATTCATAACCTGTTAGTTAGATAGCAAACATTTAGATCCACAGGGGAAAAGGACATACATAACTCATGCCTTTGTCTGTGACTGCCTATAGGACAATGCTACCATAGATTGCAGGAGGGGAAAGTGATCTTAGAGATATTGTAGCTCTGAATTCATCACTGGACAGAAGAAGAAAACATATGCAATGAGTTCTATGCTAACAAATTGTCTTTTTTGTAAGCATACCCATTATGTACAGGAAAATTAGTATAAAAGTAGTATAACCATTCATAGAGAAAACTGTTACCTTCCTTAATACTTGTAAATGTGAATTGGTGTTTATATGCATGCTTTGAAGGAAATATTGACTTTTCCACTGTGGTTTAGTTGAATCTATGATATTATATATATAGCATAGGAAATGATTGCTATTTTTTCTATATGTAGTCAAGGTCATAGAGGGTTTGCAAATGTGATTTTTCAAAAGTCTTCCATTCTCCCCTTGTAAGTCCTGCTCAGGAAGGATCAGAATAGATGAAGATTGAGTCGGAAGTGGTCCATAACCATGACCAATAAATGCTGTTGATTGACTATGTAAAACAGCAGTTGAAGTAATAAAATTCAGACACACCAAGTTTCTTCTAGGTAGAAGCAGCTGCAAGTACTTTTGTCATCATGGGAAAGAAGAAACGCAAAAAGGGAGGATTCGTTCATCTTTACATAAAATTCTTGGGACTGTGCTCTGTATTGTACTGTGTGTGATATATCTGTACTTTCTATGATATGCAGAGTACTCTCCTCTTGTTATCTTCACTCTCTGTCTCTTTCTATAATAGGATAATATACTGATATTTTATATTTTATAACATATACCAATAAATCTATAACTCTATACACACATGCACACACATATCTATACACACACAAGTCTCTCTCTACACATGCATGTGTATGCACACACACATACATACATGGGAAAGAATTCTGTAAGACAACTGGAATAAAGATTACCCCAGCATCCACTGTAGTTGGCTTCATGCTTCTGTGAATACTTCTCAGGCCACCCACATCTTATCCTTCATTGTGTTTTGAGTTTCTTTTCTTAGTAGGATTAGTCGTAGAGTAAACTCTAGTCTTTCTGGCTCTCCAAAAAAATTCAGTTCTGAGTAAAGCGAAAATTAGACTCTTAAATCTGCACAGAAAGCTGTTTATCTTACAAATTTATTCTTTTTTATTGGGCCACACATATTCAAGATAGAAAGATAAAAGGGAAATAGATAACAGGCGATCACTTAGAGTGACATATAGCAAAACATAACTAGTACTTTTATTCTGTAAATTCCTCCAGAGTGCCTTGTTAGTGTTATCTATATATTTATCTATAATGTTCCCTGGGCACTTATTGAAACCTAAATTCAAAATACACCATTTATTACCTCTGCTGTGGTTCCTATTTGGCAATTTCCAAACCACTATTGCTCAGAGACAGTGACCATCTTTGCAGAAAACTTTTGGGAAGGATGTTCTCCATGCAAACTGTGGAAAATGAAGAGACCATATGAATTGAAAAGTAAAAGTCAGCACCTGCCCACTTCTACCTTGAAAGCCAACATCTAGTACACTTAAGTCCTGCTAATAATTCAAAATGACAGTTATTGGCCTCCTAACTTAAACAGTCTATCTTAACTATATTCCAAGGAGGACACGTGCAGAATTTTAATCAGGTTCATATTTGTTTTAAGCCGACCCAGTGCTCCTAGCACAAAGAAATCTGAATAGCTCTGGCAGGACGGATTGATAATATTTGGAGGAAGAAAGAGGATAGACGGGGTCTTACTCCAGATGTTCATTTCTAAGCCGTCAAGCTTGGCAATCAGCACAAGTCCATTGAGGTCCGTACTAGCTGGGGAAATCTGCAAACTTTCACCTTCAGTTCAAAGAGTATTCATTAAGACACCTACTATGAACAGAACTTTTGAGTTAGACATTGGGGAATTGTACCAAGGTTAGGTAATCTGTGATTCCTTCCCTTATGAAGCTTTTCATCTGGCAAGGGTGTTAAAAAGATACAAACATGGAAAGTCATGATGCTAATTAGTGTATGTATATTAGAGGGGAGTGAGGAGACCAGGAAATTAGTGAAGGTTTCCTGAAGAAGGTGGCATTTGAATCTGGCTTTAAAAAAATGTGCCTCTCTCACCCCCTCTAATTAGTCAGTTGGGACATATTCTGTGTGTATTCAGATATGTGGGGGCAGGTAGGTGTCACAGTGGATAGAATGCTGGGTCTGGAATTGGAAATGCTCATCTTTGTGAATTCAAATATCAAACACTTACTAATGGTGTGACCCTAGGCAAGTCACTTAACCCTGTTTGGCTCAATTTCCTCATCTATAAAATGAACTGGAGAAGGAAGTGGCGAAGTATCTTTACCAAGTTTTTACCAGTATTTTTACCAAGAAAACTTCAAATGGGGTAATGAAGAGTCAGACACAACCAAACAGCAGAACTTAGATATGTCTCTATTTGGTGTGAATTAGGAAAATTCCACCCATATAGGAAAACTAGAAACCAATCATGTGAACCCCTATAGGAACATTATTCAATTCTTCAATCTGATCCTTTGATAGTTGACTATATTTAGTGGAGGGGGAATGGGCATGGAATGCATAATCAAATATTTCCAAGCAATTTATATCAACTATTTTATAAATGGTGGGCTTAATCTGTACAGGAAGGATTCTGGAGCAGTTTGGAATGAATTTCTAAGGAAGAAGAAGAGCTGGAGGTTTCAGTAGTACTTCAGTATAAAGTCAATGTATCATACACAAGTAGGGTACACTGGAGTCAACTTGAACAAACTCTGGATTGTGACATTTTCCTTGTGAGCAATCATACTTCAGAAAATGGCAAACACTATATGACATGATGCATTTAAAAAATTATCTAGACTTACCACTTCTGAACAGACAAATGCAAATTAAAATAACTTTGAGGTACTACCTCACACCTATCAGAGTGGATAAAATAACAAAAACGGAAAATGTTGGATGTTGGAAGGGATATGAGAAAACTAGGACACTGATGTACTGTTGATGGAGTTATGAACTGATCCAACCATTCTGGAGAACAATTTGGAACTATGCCCAAGGGGGCTATAAAACTGTGCAAAGTTTCCTTTTGTGGTAACTAAGAACTGGAAATCAAAGGGTGCCCATCAATTGGGGAATGGCTTAACAAGCTGTAGTGTATTATTGTAATGGAATATTATTGTGCTATAAGAAAGACAAGCAGGATGGTTTCAGAAAAAAACCTGGAAAGACATGTGAACTGATGCATAGTGAACTGAACAGAACCAGGAAAATGTACACAGGAACAGCAATATTGTTTGATGAAGAACTATAAATGACTTAACTATCCTTGGCAATACAATGATCCAAGACAATCCCAAAAGACTAATGATGAAGCATACTATCTGCTTCCAGAGAAAGAACTGATATGAATTGAATACAGACTGAAGCATGCTATTTTTCCCTTTCTTTTTTTCTTTTGTTTGAGTCTTATGCAAAATGTCTAATATGGAAATGTTTGACATAATTGCACATGTATAACCTATATCTATCTAATTGCTTACCATCTCAAAGAAGGGGTGGAGAAGAAGGGAGGGGTAGAATTTGGAACTCAAAACTTTAAATAAAAGTGTTAAAAATTGAAAAAAAATCTAGACTCAAGAAATAATATAATGTTAATAATGTGGATTAACCTTAACAGTGTGCTTTGCATTTTTATTTTCCAGAAAGACAGTTGTTAAACATTTAGCAGCATACATGGAAGCCAAAAAGATAATGGTATATTATGCCATACTAAGAGAAGCGTGGCATCTAGAATGAGTCAGATCACAGCTGGAGTCTTGTGTCTAGTTTGGAGTGCCACATTTTAGGGAACTCAGCTAGAATGGGTCCAGAGAAGAATGACTGGGATGGTAAGGGTGACTGGATGAAAAAAGCAGTAATAGGGAATCTGAAAAAGAGAAAATGTGGGGGGGGGGGGGGGGGGCGGGGGAGGAGCAGGCATGATGACTGGCTTTGGTACTATTTAAAAGGGCTACCAAGCAGAAGTATTAGACTTACTGTGTTTAGCCCCAGCAAGCAGAACTAGGAGCAATGAGAAATTCTGTGGAAGTTACAGGAAGATAAATTTTGGCTCTATATGGAAAACATAAAACTTCCAAACATTTTCAGTGAGCCAAAAGGGGTATGATCTGTCTTGGGAGGCTGCTGGTTCCCCTTCACTGGAGGTCTTGAAGTGGGGCCTTCGTGATCGCTTGTTGAGGATTTCTAGAGGGCAGTTGTTGGATGAGAAGATTTCTTGGGTCCTTCCCAACTCTGAAACTCTAATGTTCCGCAATCCAAATTCTATTTACTTCACCAAAACTATTGTCCAAGAAATACAGAACCCTTGACAAACTTATTATTCAAAATGCCACAGTTCCTGAGATCATGCCCAAGAAGTTGAAGCTTCGGAATCCAGAGAAAAGGGTAGCACTGATAGAACAAGAGAACTCTTCCCCCCTTCACTTGGTCACTTATGCCAAACAACTGACCGATCAGCTTTTCAAAACTGAAACCTCAGACTGATTCGCATGAAGCTGTTCTGTTCCCATCCTCATATAGACATTAGCAAACACACAATCTTGCACTGGGCACTGTACAAATACATTTTCTTTGAACCTGCTGCTGCCCTCTAGGTGCTCACCTTCTGTGTCCTTCTGATGCCAAGAATAGACCCAAAGAAGACCCAGCTGAGCCCAAACAAAATTGTTCTCCTGCCCTTTCTTTTCAGAGATGCTACCGTGCTCATCCTG
The DNA here is from genome assembly GCA_023548195.1 of Bettongia penicillata ogilbyi. Lineage (NCBI taxonomy): Eukaryota > Metazoa > Chordata > Mammalia > Diprotodontia > Potoroidae > Bettongia > Bettongia penicillata. The sequence continues at coordinate 7,923,692 of JAJHZJ010000198.1, read as the reverse complement.
TCTTACTAATATTGCTTTCTTCGGCTGTTTGGTGTCAGACCTCGGGTGCTGCAATAACATATCCTCCAGCCACGAAATATTTTAACACTTTTATTTACTATTATGTCCCATAATTTCTGTGCAGAAGGCAGCAATATGTAAATTTTATTCCATTTTCTAATGGTTTGGGTTGCATAACAAATAACAGCAGGAGAAACAATTTGTATTGATACTTTGCAGGGGAAATGTTCAAGTCACTGCAAAAAGATTTAACTCTGTGAGGATGTAAGTTTATGGGAGTTTTGCAGCTGAGTTTTTGCACATGACTTTGAATATGTCACTATATGTTTATCATCATCTAATTGTGGAACAGAATTTCCATACTTTCTATCCTTCCATTCCAGAGATTGCACTGGTGCGTGGATAGAAGGCACTACAAGGGACAAATGATCAGTTTGGATAATTCTCTTTCCTGTCCCAAAATAGCAGTGTGGTGTTTTTTTTTTATCGTGTTGGTGGGACTCAGCTGAGGCACATTTTTTTCATTTATTGCCTTATTTAATGCAAATGTGATTTCGATCATAAAGTGAACTATCCAGCTAGTTCATATTATAAATTAATCAGATTCAACAAAACACTAACATTTTAAACTTTTCAAAAAAAATATTTAATAGGAGCTAAGCAAAAGAAGAAATCAAACCAGCTGCTGACACAGCTGTTTCTTTTCTTGTATAATTCAGTTCAATATAAAGGTACCATATGCTGCTTAAAACGATGATAGGAAAGATGAAATAATTTAAGAGAATAACAAGAAAATACATGAATTGTCAGCATTCTGTCAGATTTAAAGAATGAAATAGACAGGTGTAGTATTGACATGTTTAACTTTGTGTTGTGTTAGCAGTTTTGGTGAGAACAACTTCTGACATGTGCTGAAGTGATGTGAGAACGTTTTTCCTCTGTTGCAGACATTGGTGAAGAGGCTGGGAGAGCTGTTGGGGTCCAGCCACCAGCTCTACTGAGAGATAGGAGTCTTGGATCAGCAATGAAGGACTGCCCTTATTGTGGGAAGACTTTCCGAACATCCCACCATTTAAAGGTGCATCTGAGAATACATACAGGTGAGAAACTTGGGACAGATTGAGGGCAACCCAAGCCACACTCAGGAATGGGGGGTGGGGGGCTTGACACATTCCTAACAAGCAAGGACCACATGGCTGAATCAATGTCTCCGGCTCTGAAATGAGCCCCAGATTCTACAGAGAGATGTATGCTCCTGGTATGTGATTCCCTGCTTTATCACAGCTACCAATGAACACTTGTGTCTTATTCTAGCCAAAGACTATGTCTGTTGCCTCTTTTGAACCTCTTAGCAGCTTTTTCCAATTTTTCTCTGCTTTGATTTTACCCCAGTCTTCTCATCACTTTGGCTGTTTTCCTGATCTTCTTCTGCCCATTATGGTATACTAAGATATTTTCAATAGTTTTTTGGAGAGTTCCCCTACCACCACCACCTTTCACCCAAATCTATTTGGAGTATGGACACCTCCATTTTCTTTGACATTTTCCTGACACTTTATCCATTGGAGTTCGAGCTGCTTCAGAGGATAGACAAATACACCATCTATTTTCAAAAATAATTGTGGCATATTTCCCAAGGAATCAATAAAGCAAAAGGCTGTTCAGAGATATTTAATGTCTACAAGCCTCATTTCTCATTATGTGGTGAAAGACTAAGACACCTAATGGCCTCACCTGGTTTATAAAAAGCCTACTGACGCTGAGAAGAATACACTTTGGGGGAGTACAGTGTTGGGTTCATCTTGTTTTGCATGTTGGTCATGAGACTGCTTCAGGGAAGGCTATATTTCCAAACAACATGCCTCCCATTCCTACTTCCCCTTCTCAGAGATATTTAATTCTTGTCAAGTTGACTTGAGTGGTCAGTCAATTACTGTCCAGCATCCATGAAACTCTGACTGTATTTAACCCTACCCAGGACACCATGAAGACTATAAGAGAAGGTATTATTGTTTTTACTCCTTAAGTGTCTTTCAGTCTAGTTAGGAAAACAAGATTCATTGTCATGATGAAATAGCAGTGGAGTAGTATTGGGATAAAGGGAAAAGACCCTTGAATTAAGAGTCGAGAGACCTGGATTCAAGTCCCAACTTTATTCCTTATCAATTGGGAGCCTTTGGGCAAATCATCTTACCTCCATGAGCCTCAGTTGTCTTATCTAAGAAAGATTAGGAATTTGGACTGTATGATTTACAAATTTTTATCAGCTTTAAGAGTCTAATGAGAGACATCAACATATTTAATCAAGTTTTAGGTTCCCACAGAGGGAGCAGAATTGTCCCATCTGAAAATATGGACTGGAACCTAGAGAAGCAGTTTCTATTAAGCAGAAGTAGGACCAATGGGTGGAAGTATAGAGGGAGGTATATGGTGATTCTGTATGATGAATTTCTTAATAATTTGAGCTGTTCAACAACAACAGCAAAAAGGTAGAGAAGTCCCTGAGAAGACAATCTTCGAGCAGAGGATAGATAGCTGACCTCTTGTCAGGGATAGTGTAGAGGGGACTTGTGTTTTAGGTAGAAATTGGATTAGATGACTGCTGAGAGAGAGTCTTTACAACTCAGAAATTCAATGAATCTTTGATGCTGCGACAGTAACTATGATTTGAGGCGACATAAAGAAGAAGTCCCTGCAGGTGAGAGTAGGAATCCTGGAAATGCCTCCCATGGACATCTTCACTGGTTAGGCCATGCTGAGATTCATGTCCCTCCCCATTTAGGGACTGAGGCCCCTAATAGTTAGGGATCACTAGGCTACAGTGAAGTGTGAGAGGGAAAAATAAACTATGACCCAGAGTTATTCACCATCCTGCCATTCATCAGCCTGTTGGGCTAGGGTAAGGGATAACCTACTTCTTTGACTTACTTTAAGATAGTTACAGAGTTCTGGTACAGCTTCCTGCAAGGTAGGTAAACTGCTTCTGATGCATAAATAGGCACTTTGGGAGGTACTTTCACAGCCTGGGGAATGACACTGAGGGCATTTATTTCTCTCATCCCCTGAAGTCCTGAGATCTTGTCTCATGGTCAGCTGAGCTAAGTGCTTAGCTACGGGCTCACCTCTTCTCCTGGCAGAATCAGTAGCCACGTTGGCAAGGATCTCTGCCTCCATCCTGTCCATTGAGTGGGGTAGCAGAAGATGCTTTGTGTGATTTTAAAGGTTAAGAAGGATTACTCACCCAGAAGGCCACTGAGTCAGAGTTTAGGGCAGAGACTGCAGACAATGGACCAGGGAAGTGCCCGCTGACAAAGGCATTTCCAGAACCTTACAACATCATGAAGAAAAGGAGAGAAGGCATAGAAATGTCACCCACGCAAATACCATTTGCAGCATTCTGCATTTAAAAAGCATAATCGTCACCAGATAAAGATCAATTTCCTTTTTATCTAAGAACAAAGAAGTTGGGAAATGCTTACACTTGTGTATTTGAATAGAGAGAAAGTGTTACATGTTTGAAATAACCAAAATAAACATTCATTATAACTATGTAAAAGTGTGGATTACAAGAATAATTAAAAATCAAAACCAGGTATTTCTTATTAAATGAATTAATAACTGGATTCCAGTTATTAAAATGTACTACCTGGGTTTCCTTTCTAATACTTCTCTATGAATCTGTTTGGGTACACGGTTTACAGTAGCACACACTTTTGGAACAATATTTTTTAGGGGGATAAGTTTTCTATAGTGCTCTCTGTTGAGCACATTTTTTCAGAGCCAACACGTAACAAAGGAGTCTCTACTTTAATTGCCTAGGATAGGAGGTGATACAGGCTCTGTATTCTTCCATCATACTCCATCTTTATTAGAAGTCTTGGTCGTATAACACTGACTGATAAAAACCACTTTTTTTTTCTCCACTACATTAACTCAATTACTGCTCTTCTTTTCCTAACACCTGTTTATTAGAGAGGAGCTCAAGTAGTTTAACAGAAGTCAGGTTTCTCTGAACACCTGGGGGGCTTGGGAGCAGCCTGCAGGTAACTTGAATTTGGTAGCACTACCTTGGGAGATAGATCTAATTCAAAGTATCCCCTGGGCCTGAAAGCCTAGGGGACAGATGTGAGTCCCCCAAGCTGGGCTGGCAACAGACACCGGCCCACCTCTGGCTGCCATCAGAGAAGTCATTAGTCACTGCCAATTTGGAATGCACACTGCGATTTCACCCCCCTCTGCAACAATACCTTGGATGGCAATGGGTCTCCTGGGAAAGTGTTTATAGACATTGGGCATGCTCAGTTACTCCCCAAAAGCACAATGAAAAACAGTAGTATTTGGACCCAGTCAATGTAGGTTAGGAAAAGCCAAGTATCAATAAGTATTCAGTTATAACATGCAACTTGATGCAATAAAGCTGTGTCAACAGGGTATTCAGTATACCCTGTACAATAATTAAGTTATCTAATACATTAAATTGGATTCCTTTTGTTCCTTTGGGAATAATATAATGTGTAGTAAAGTACCCTCCCTCTTTGATAGTCACCAGGGGAATTGTTTAAGGTATGAATACAATGATGCCCAGGACATACAGTTATTATACCAGAATAGTTAGGTACCTGCCAGTCCCATAGTAGCCAGAAGCAATAAATGCATCTCCCAAACCATCCCATTCACTACCACCAAAGGCTTCGCTCCTGGTAGGGGGAATACTTAGGCACTGACTGCCATAAAGTCTCAGATTATATGATACCTCATGATATAGCCCATTATATATAACTAATGCATTCCCCAGTGTTTTAGGAACACTTTTGGCTTTCCATAGGGGATCTGCTATTAACTAGCATGGCCATCATAAAGAAAGATAGCAAATAGCCCTGCGAGTGGCAACTCAGAGACATTCAAGTTCACAGTCTAATTAAAAATAAGTCCCATTTTTCCAATTTATGTGAGTATGTTTATTAATATGATTTCTCTGTGCTGTGCTCAATGTTCCACACTTCTCACTCTCCAGCTCCACACTTGGAAACCTCTTTCAACCAACAGGAAAGAAAATGGAAAGTAGATAGATGATGTTTCAGGAATATGCCACCACAATCAGAGGATTATGCCTCATTGGAGTGCATCAGTATGCAATGTGTCTGGCCCGACCCATGTGCCTTAGGTCTCTATATGGGGAAGGCAAAGGAGTTCTGTGTTAGCATGTACACACATTTGTGGGTACATGTGCATGCATGTGTGTGTATAAGTATGTAGTTGTATAGCATGTTGTAAGTAGGGGTCAGGATGAAAATTGTGTGAAGGGTTATCACCTCACAGTTGACAGTGCATTTGAGAACACATTTAAATCCATATCATCCAAATTCCATGAAAATTCTTCCCAGTAGAACCAAAGAAAGTGGGCAGAATATTTTCTATGATTCTTTTCTCTAGCATTCTGAAGGAGGGGGTAAAAGGTCAGTGACAGTCACCTAGCAGATACTTTACTGTATAAATTAAGCACAACAGAGTTTGGGACTCCATAATATCAAAGTAACTGGCTAAAAAAAGCAAATTTCCTACCAAACAGCCAGATCATCCTTTCTAAGTTACAGTCTAACACTAAAGTAGGGACTCCTGCCTCCTTTCCATCTTTATTTTTCTTTGGGCTACAAAGAAGGCTTTAAATAGTGGCCACTAAATTGTTCCTACAATTTGACTTTTAACAATAGTGGACACATAGCCAAAGTCAAATCACTATGTGACCTCACTACAGCTTGATGACCTCAGGGAAAGGCGGGCCCAGGTCTCCATTCTTCCTCCACCCTGAACTAGCACATATTCGTGAATGACAAGGCTGTGCCACCTGAAGCATAACCTGCCTCAGTTTCCCTACCTATACAATGGGTTTAGTTGTTTTGGGCCTGCCTAGCTAACACAACATCAACATTAATGGCATAGCATTTGGAAAGTGCAGGGAGTTCATGGGATGCAAAGTGAGATATAATAACTCCCCACCATCTCCATAATGATAAAAGTTCTTAGTGCAGTTAAAGATCCAACCTTTCATCTTCAAAGAGTTTCACAAACACCAACAAGTAAATAAATGTATGCGGAGATGAAAGTTTAGAAGGCCTAATTCAGGTGCCTTATGCCCCATAGTAAACGTAGCTTATCTTTGACGCTTTTATTATTAACTCCACTAGGCAAGGGGACAATTCCAGTTTAGAATTGAGAGACACACATTGAATAAATTAATAAAATGAAGTGGGTTACAATGAATGCAGTTCTCACATCTCATCCCTGGCATTAGCACAGTGCCAGGCACATAGTAAGCATTTAGTAAGTGCATGTTGACATGACACATGCTGTTGTCCTCTGACTGAGAACAGTCACCTTAGTAACATAGAGTAAAGAATGTTTGTACCCCACAGTAGAGATAATTTTTTAAAAAATTTGAATTAAGCTTCCTTCATTTTTACATTTCTAAGATGAACTAAAAGCCCATTTTATTTCTCCGGAGTCCTAATCCTTAACACCACACGGCTTGCTCTTCCTGCCTTAATGACATCCCAAACTTTTGTGGAAAATAATTGATTGAATTTAAATTTCCTTAAAAGTTTAAGAGGTAATGTTACAGTATAAATTCCCTACCAAACACTAAGTAGGGAAATATCCATTAGTGAAATTAACTACAGTTTCTAGGTAGCTAACAATGTGCAGTATACAGTAGGGCATGCCTAATGAACACTGCAGTGGGTGATATTTCATTATACAAATTAATGCTCACATTTTAATGGGAAAGTCACATAATGAATCTCGGCTTCAGTGACAGCAATTAGAGACACAGATTGTCCCCTTCTGGACAAGGCACTGTTTAGCAATAAGCAGCTGTGTAAAAAGTCTTCAGGTTTACAACATATATATGCTTTGGGGGAATTAGTGTACAATTTATATTAATGTACTGAAGCTTCGCTGCAAAGGAACAACCATATTTATCTCTCCTGGTATTAACTAAGTAAAGACATGTAGAAGGACTAAATAAATATCAGATATAGGGGGTGAATAAGTGAAAATATTTAATTATAGGACTTAAAAGTGAATGGGATTTTACACAATGGTTGGGTGACTTAAAAAAAGTTTAAAAGCATTTAGCCGGTTTTAAAAGCCTAATTTAGACAGAAAAATAATAACACCCACTCCCCCCACCCTTCTTTCCAGCTTTTTCAGATGAACATTGCTGTGATTCCTCTGTGAATATAGCCCTATAATATTTCTGCAGAACTCTGATGTTTCCTTTGCTGTAGAATGTATAAAGTGAATGATCCAAATGATAAAAGATGTTGCCATGTAAAAATAGACATAATGAACTAATTAAACCACTCAGTCATATATTTCTAAAGAATTAGACAAGTTATCAATAATATTCCCATGATGAATATACATTTTATGTCACTGGAAAGCGAGTTTCGCTGTAAAATGACTTCAATAATTTCATTTGTCCATTGGAATTATGAACTGATGACTCATGATTTTATCATACTTCTTTTCCCAAGAAAATCCTCTTTTGTAGGATTATGTGATTTTTGCCTTACATTTTAGTCTCTGAAGATATTCTGATGGAAAAAAGTGTTGACGGTCGCTATCAGAAAATGTCTTGCCTCCTTAATAGTGCTGTTGTCTTTAGTTTGTGGCTCAAATATTTCCCCCATTATAAAAAAATATTTCTGTTCCCTGTCCCACCCCACCTTAATAACTTCAAGAGGTATTGGAGATGTTAAAAGGCCTGATCCTTCCAGGAAGTTCTAGTTCTTACTGGGGATCTGAAAATTTGGGCAAGCTGACTATGTTCCCACATCAACTTACATGGCAACACAGGCTAATTTACAACCTAAGTGGTCCATCATTCAACTAGACAGTGATGCTGGCAGGGTGGCCAAGGGTTACCTATTATGTGAGGTTGGACTGAGAATTCTTCTCCAAATCTCTGACCCAATCAGTCCTTGCTTGGGTTTGGGGGTGTGTCAATTCCACTTAGTTTTCCCTTTGGCAAGAAGTCTGATGGTGCCACTGCAGTTTAGGGCCTGCTTAGACTGGTCTAATAAATCTGTCTTCATGAGTCCTTAAGCCAAATGGCATGCTAAGATGCTAATATACTTCTTTTTAAAATTATGAAACATCTGTTGGCTATAGGTGAATTCTAGAGTTGTTTATGTCTGGTTAGGGGAGGAGCAGATTGAAGACTTTCTTGACCGAGACTTCAAAGGCTTACCAGCTTGTTGGTGAGGGCTTCTTGTTGGCTGCTACTTCAACCCCAACTTGGCTAATGCTATCAAAAATGTGTCTGGAGACTGATTTTTAAAATACTAGTTCACTGGCTCACTGAGGAGAGAATTTGAGGAAGAAGTTTACTCATTTGGGGATGTAGCTAGGATATGTCTAGTAGAAAAGTAGTCCTTTGAGTATTTTTGGATTTGAGCTTTGCATTCTCACAGTCTTTGGATGGTCAAAAGCAGCCTTCTCTTATGGATGGCACACACTTCATTCATTTTTGGGTGTGTTATTTAGACTAAGAGTTCTTGACCTGGGATCCAAAGACCTCTTTTGGGTACATGGACAGTTTAAACTTAGAAGGGGAAAAAAAAAATCCTTATTTCAATATAATTGGTTTCCTTTGTAATACTGTGAGTTTTATTTTATGCATATAAAATATTATTCTGAAAGGGGGTTTTTAGGTTCCACCATATTGCCAAAGGGGACCATTACACACTCACACATACACACAGACACACACAGACACACAGAGATTAAAAGCCCATGGCTTAGTATATACTTATAATACAGAGACTTTCAGGGTAGGCCAATTAAAGCAGGGAAAATATGTCATAAAATAGAGTGTTGAGGGTATCAGAAAAATATTTTTTATAAGAAAAAGAAAAGTCAAGAAGTTTGAAAACAACTTCACAGATCCCAAGTTAAGGTAATCTCATGTGAACTTGTATAGATGCATAGATCTATTGTTCCCTCATTTTAATTCTTTGTTTGGTATAAGAAAGCTTAGTTATTAAAATCCCCAAGAGACCTTTGTAAGACAAACAACAGGTGAGGAGGGGAAGACCTTGGATCAGACATATGGATTCTAGTCCCAGCTGTGCCAGTGATTCACTGTGGCTCCTAAGACATGCCATAGGATCTTAGGGCTAGAGCTTCAAAGGACTTCAAAGAACATTTCATCCAACTCCCTCATTTTCAGATAAGGAAAGTGAGGTCCAGTGAGGTTGTGTGTCTAAGATAACATAGATAAGAAGAATCTAAGAGGGGATTTGAACCCAGCTCCTCTGACTCCACAAGCAGAGATCTTTTACACCTACTGTGTTGGTTCAACTCTCTGGACCTCCATTTTCTACTCTGTAAAATGAGGGGGTTGGATTGGCTAGTATCTAGGTCCCCACTAGTTCTGACAGACTGTGAATCCCTGATCTTTAACTCATGGTTCAAATGACAATTCTTCCATGAAGTCTTTCTGATCTTTCTACCCTCAAATGAAGCTATTTGTATATTTATCTCATCTCTTCCACTAGACTGTGAGCTTTACACAGATATTTTGGGGCTTATTCCTCTTCGATGAATCAGGGGATCTAGTCTAAAACTGTGAACTTTTTGTGTCAAATGCTCTTTTTGCAGTCTGGAAAAACCTAGGGATCCCTCTGCAGAATAATAATTAAAAAGGCATACAATAAAATTTATAGGATAACAAAGAAAACCAGTTATCTTGAAATAGTTGTCAAAGCATATTTTTTTTTAAAAACAAGTTCACAGATGCCAGGATAAGACCCTCTGAGATAGTATTCACAGACAGCAAGCACACATTAACATTTGTTGAATGGTAAATAGATCTTTCTACGAAGCAGTCTCTCAGTCATATATGCTAAGAAACATTTTCTCCAGAGCTCTTTCTTTGTACCTGTCTATATATTTGTATATAGCTCTTAGATTAGTTACAGCTTCATATAGGCACCTTTGAGACACCTAGGCAGCTAGGTGTGGAAGTGCTAAGTCTAGCTGTATGACCCTGGGCAAGTCACTTAACCATTGTTTGCCTTACTTTTCTCAACTATAAAATGGAGATAATGATAGCACAACTCCCCCTCCCCACAAGGTTACTGTGAGGATCAAGTGTGATATTTGTAAAGCACTTACCACGGTGCCTGGCACATAGTAAGTGCTATGTAAATGCCATGGTATTATGAATTATTATTAGTACTATTGTTATCATATCTACTCTTGTTCTCCTTGCAGTTTCCCTTATGGAATGGCACCTCAGGTGGAAGAGATAGAGGTTTACTCCTGGTAAAAGCCCAGATTTTTAAAAAGTTCAACTTTTCCTACCAAAATTTTTCCTAGATGCAGTATAGCATTTCTTAATTCACTTCCTAATCTGTCATCCATCAGAATATAAACTCCTTTAGACATGGGAATCATTTCATTTTTTGCCTTTGCTTCCCCAGTGCCCAAGTGTCTGGCACATAGTAGGTGCTTAACAAATGCTGACTAATTGAGGGAATTTTCAAATTCAGCAGTCCCTTCCAGGTCAATATTGGTTAGAGCTTCCTGTGTCATTTACTTGGTATTTACAGATCAGAAATTGTTTGAATTTCTGGTGCCCCAAGTATAATTTTCAATGCATATCCTACTGCCCCAATCTTTCCAAATATTTTCTGGTGATGCAAACTGTGCCTCTCTCCGATCCCTGAAGGGCATTATTAAAAAAAAAAAAAGTGTTTTGTAATCCTTAAAGTCCAAAAGTGAATTTTCCTATTGTTATCTGATGGCACTTAGACAGTTATCTGTGACTACTTATGCAGAAGTTGGTCCTCTGGCTGGGAGATATCAAGGTAGGTTTCATGGTCTTTTCTGATGGGATTGAGTCAGTTCTGGCATTATGAACTCCAGAGGTCAGTCATTCCTCTGAGCTTTTTTGATCTCAGACCCTCAATTTGAGTTTCAGTGGACATGGATTATCCTAACATGTCCATGATAATGTTGGTGATGTCCTCTGGTTTCTGAGGTGTCTGGGTTCAACCCTGGACCACACTAGTCTGCAGTGATTAAATGACACAAGGCCTTTGATGTGAATAGTACAAATATGAACAGCACAACCTTGTCTCATGAGTAGCTAGAGCTCTAGGGTCCTGGCTGATCAGAGATTGGTTTATTAGAAGAGAGGAGATTGGACATGGAACTGTTAGAAGATTGGAGAGATAACATTTTACCATTAAAGGAACAGACAATTTTAAAGCTCTGTCATGCTTTAGCTTCGGGAAGACTAGCATTCCATCTGAGAGTGATGAAGACACAGTTGATCATTGACCACAGATTCCCATTCTCCAATGGAAATACTGTGTCTGAGGAGCTGGCTTCATAAAGACCCTTAGTTACCCCTACACTTGACTGAAATACATACCCAGTTACCTAGATCTTAGAGAAGCTCATGGGAACTGTGAATAGCCTTCTTAAAGTAAGAGCTTCCAGTCCAAAGGAAGGGGTGGAATCCTTTCCTAAGAACCTGGCACCCCAGGCTCTCACATTTAAAATGCCCTGGAGTCTCTCCAAGTGACTTATCAATTAACACCTAGGGACCTCATGAAGTTTGTAAGTCCTTGGTTCAATTTTCTTTCCATTTGTCTGAGACTTAGAAGCAATAAATGTTTTCAGGACCCACCGTTCACAGACGATTTGCTGTTGCCTTTTAGATCAGCCAGAGAAAAAGAACACAGGAAAGAAAACAGTTTCTTGCCACATTGAGCTTCCTCACAGAAATAATTGCTAATATTGACAGGGCACCATTATAAATAAGCTCAAGGCACTGTCATAGCCTTGTCTCTTTCTGGGAGTATCTCGGCACTGGAGCTTAGAAAAGACCCTGGATTGCTAACAAGTTTTTTACATATATTGAAATGCACATGTATTTAGGCACCTCTCCTTCGTGTTATACTGCATGGGCAGGTAGGGGTTTACATATATCTTCCATAGAGAAAGAACAATAGAAGTTGGGGGTGGGGGGGAGGAGGATGCTGAATTTAAATAAATATTTAATTCATGAAAATTATCTTATATGTTTTAAAATGCTATTTAAGGTTATTTTTATTCTCTAGAAAGTGCTTATTATAGGTAAATTACACGTTTTACTACCCGAGCGTTAGGCTTGCCATTAGTACAAATTTAAGGCACTGCAAAGGCCAGTAGATAATGTTAATTTCAAATACAGAAACTAAATATATTTTGCACCTTTTTATTACTCATTTTCTTTTACATTTTATCGACTACTTTTTATCTTAACTATATGTCTTTACATGCTGCAATCATAATGCACTGTAATGGTATTAATATTTTATAGAATCTGTATTTATAGTTCTTTATTTAGAAACAATGCAGTCGGTCTGCGGATCTTTGTATCCTTCTGGAATGGTGCCCTCCAAATAATGATAAATTACTTGTGCAGTATGCCATTTGCTAATTATATCCATGATTTACTGCAGAGCAAGACTTAAATCATTCATTTCAGTCTTGCGTAACAGTGCCATAAAATTTTTAGGTTTAAAAATGGTTTCCATGTGTATAATTTAAACAAATTTCAGAGCTATTGTATACACAAAATATCGCAACCATCCATTTGTTACATACTTTGTCTTTTTAAACTTCTACTTTTAATGATCACTGTGGTTGAAATTATTATGCTTAATTTTCATAATCATAGCTTTTAAATCTACAGCAGTTTTCACATGTTAGATAAAGAAAAAGATAGCTAATTGTGTGTAGATAGTATGTCATTCCTGAATAGTCCCAACTGGTACAAAATCATTAAAAAAGCTTAAGACTATGAATTATTCTTCTATTAAAAAAACAGTTGTTCTATAACTAATTATTACTTTGAGCTGCTTTGTTTCAAAGAACAAATGTTGATCCTTCCATCCCTGCTCCACACACCAAAATGCAATAAACATATATGTTCTTTCTTTTATCTCTTGTACTCCAATCTGCAGGTGAGAAACCCTACAAATGTCCCCACTGTGATTATGCTGGTACTCAGTCTGCATCCTTAAAGTACCATTTAGAACGACATCACCGGGAACGACAAAATGGTGCTGGGCCACTCTCTGGACAGCCTCCAAACCAGGATCATAAGGATGAGACATCAAGCAAAGCATCCCTGTTTATCAGGCCGGACATTCTGAGGGGAGCCTTTAAGGGACTCCCAGGGATTGATTTCAGAGGTGGCACTGTTTCTCAGCAATGGACATCAGGAATGCTTTCTTCTGGAGATCATTCAGGGCAGGCTGTGGGCATGACTTCTGAGACTTCTCCAGAGACTCTGAAGGGCTCTGACCTCCCTTCCAAAGGTACACACTTTTCTGAAATGGGACGAGCCTATCAGAGCATTGTAGGCAATGGGGTCAATTTCCAAGGCTCTTTGCAAGCCTTCATGGATAGCTTTGTCTTGAGCTCTTTGAAGAAAGAAAAGGAAGTAAAGGAGAAAGCCCTATCAGATCCACTTTCCATAAAAGTCCATGGACCAGATGGTGGTGAGGAAAAAAATAGTGGAAAATCCTCCCAGAGGAAATCAGAGAAATCTCAATATGAACCCCTGGATTTGTCCGTAAGACCAGATGCAGCTTCTCTCCCAGGCTCATCGGTGACTGTTCAAGACAACATTGCATGGCATGGCTGCTTGTTTTGTTCTTTTACGACTTCATCAATGGAATTGATGGCCCTTCATCTCCAGGCCAACCACTTGGGCAAAAGTAGACGTAAAGACAGTACTTTGGTAGCTACAGGAAATGGCAAGGACCAAGCCAGGGAAGTAAGCAAAACTGGCTTGCTCCCTTCTGCAGTACAATCTAGCAAAGAGGTAGGACTCTCCAATGTGATCACCCACCTTGACTCTACTTCTGAGAAGATGACCCAAGGTCATGGCAAAGAGACTTTGGGAGAACAAAAGAACTCTGCTTGGTCTAGTCATATGGACCCACCATTTTGCAACTTTACTTCAGACTTCTACAAACAATTTGGGGTTTACCCAGGAGTCATGGGCTCAGGATCCTCCTGTGCTAACAATGAGCCTGAAGGCAAAGTACATCCTGAAGATGACTCAACGATCCTACTCCCTGAGTCTGTGAACAAAAATGCTACTGATGACCTGTCCGATATTGCCTCATCTGAAGACATGGAATCTTCCAAGGAGGAAAACAATGAAGAGGAAGATATTGAGACAGAACCCGAAATAATGAGCAAACCATTGTCTGTCCTTAACAAGGATAGTAGCAATGATGGAGGAGACAGCCTCCCCAACACCGTTGCCTCTCAGCCGGCCCAAGGACTTGTCTCACCTCTACCCCAAACGTCCGAGAAGCAGTGGCATGGCCCAAATCTTCTTCCATCCCATGACACCTCCACAGGGGTGATGAAAGCAGAACAGATCCCAGGGCCCCAGGTCCTGGAGAAGCAGATGAACATGTTGTCAGTCCTAAGAGCCTATAGCTCTGAAGGCTTAGCAGCCTTTAATGGACTTTCGAGTAGCACAGCAAGTAGTGGATGTGTCAAGAGACCAGACTTGTGTGGTAAGTTTTAGAATCCTCTTTATTGAGTTCCTTTCTCAAAAGATTAGTGCCAAATGGTGCATTAAAAAAATAAATAGGGCAAAATGTCCATTAGAAAATTTGGAATTAAAAATAGGTAATGCTGTATGTGCAATTTAGACAATCATACAATGAATCCATTTTAAAAAAGACAATTTTGTCTTTTTGAACTCATTTTTGAAATCATTATTTGTGTCATCCAAGTCTAGAGAACCTGTGTGAGGGACATGAAGAAGGGGACCCACAGTATTGACTGCACATGTTTTTAATCCATATTTTGGAGGGGGAAACAGTTTATATAATAATAAAAAAAAAAGACATGGTACTTGAAAACTTTTCAGTATTTTCAACTTCTCTGTCAGACTCCTAAGAGAAATTCTTAATGCTTTACTAAGCCAATCTTGCTTTCTTAAACTTTTCTTCATGTTGACTTAGAAGATACTCAAATCATCTAACACAAACCAAAATACAGACCAAGTGACTGCCTGGGCCTCTCTCTAATTAGGGAGTTAGGATTTAAGGCTTTTGTAATTCAGTTTGAGGAAAGCAGAAGGCAGTGGTCTTTAATTATCCAGGGCTTAGATTATTGTCTGTTGGCAGTTCTAACAGGGGCTATATGGCAGTGAATTGCCTGATTAGGAGAGTTCCTACAGGTAACTTAAAGGCTGTGATCCTATTTATCCCTGATTATTCCTACATAATCTAGCCTTTAAACTGACATTGTACATTACACTTACACTTCCTCATAAAGCACAGTTCATGGTGGGGTTTTTTTTCCCTTTGTTTTGTTTTTAAACAAAGTTGGAGCCATCTGGATGGATATAAAATTGGGAGAGAAAAAAAAAAAAACAGGGTGGGGAGAAATAGGCTGTCCTGAAAGCATAGGTATCCTCAACTCTGAGTAGTTCCATGAAAAACATTTTTCAGACCCTGTTTAGTACCTTTGAAAATACTTGTCCACAACAAGAAAGTAAACTCATGGAGAAAAAGAGAGGATGGCAAGCATTGTGGTGTCTATAGTCTAGAAATGGATTTTAACTGTTTTTTTCCTGATTAAAAAAAATAAAAGGAAATCTCTACGTCATAGAGAACTGCTGGCCACAGGAGGCTGCTTCCTATCATCAAGTAACAAGCTACAGGAAGCAGTAGCCTGGCTGCATAAATTGAATTGATATGTCTTTCCTTTCCCTCCTTTTCCCTAATTCACTGAGAACAGAACCGAGTAGTCAGAAATATTTTTTTGAATTGTCAAAAATCACTAAATGGATTTCTGACAGCTCAAAAAAATATTGACAGTTCCTTATGCCACATGATTCACAAAGCCCCATTAGCCATACCCCTGATTTATTTTTAGCCAAATACAATTCATTACTTTTGAAGTTGTTAAAATATATATATATATATATATACATATATGTGTATATATATATATGCATATGTATACATATATATATATATTTAAAAGGGGAGGGGAAAGGAAAAGAGTTAAATGGTGCTTCTCAAGAAAAAAAAGAAAAATTGGACTGACTTTTAAGTGTTCTATTTTTTTTTAAAGTTTGGGATTGGGGCTTTTTTTTTAAGTCTATTTTCAGTTCTTTTAACTACCTACATAGGACCATAGTTACTGCCAGGAATCCATGCATCAGAAAAGATCAAAAACTGGCATGTTAGTAAGCTCATTATTATTGAAATGAGCTCATATTACCCCTATTAATTTTTCCATCTTCCTATCAATGCAGCAGGAAGACTGCCTGCCTTTGATGAAGCCCGCCCAATGGTATCCTATTTAACTGGAGGCATGGGGGGCTGGGGAGCACAGCTCAACAACATTAGAGAGTCTGTTCCATTTTGTAAGCTATTTCCACCGAAACTGCAATGCAAGTCCTCCCGCTCCCCTCCCAAAATAGCAGCTCACGACTCCCAGCTGACATTTCCATTGGTATGTACAAAAAGAGTTCTTAATCAAGCCCTCAGCCATTGTGGTACAGCAGCCATGATGTGTGCCTACCCCTCTCCACCAAGAAGAGACTGATGATGCTAATTTTGCAAACTTTATGGGAATACCTTGCTCTTATTCCATTTCTGTTCCCCCCCCCATTATGGGTACCATGTCCATCTTCTTCTGCCCGTGTTCAGAGTTCACCTCAAAATAATCTCTCTCTATCTCTACTGGATGGGATGTCTAGCCTGGAGATTTCCTACCCCATTAATTTGTCTTCCTCCTCTCTCCCACGGTTACTCCTTATTGGTCCTCCAGACTCTATTTTACAGAAGTCCACAAGGGAAAAAATGCAATTGTCTCCATCCCTGTTCATTAACAAGTTCGAAGTACAGGAAATCACTGAGTACCTGGGAGGAAGAGGTAAAAACATAACAAAGCCAAAATAAACATCCAAAAAAAAAGGCAGCCTATTTACTCAAACTGTAGTTCGCTTTTCTAACCTGACATTGCACACAACACGTTTGATAGTTTCAAGAAGCCAAAACACATGCACACACTGCTCCTCAACATCCTAAATGTAATTAACATTAACACTATAATTAAATGTCCTTGGGTGATCATTTCCCTCTACCTCTCTGTCCTGACCCTAGCTAGATAGGTATTGCCAACTTAGGTCTGTCTAAATCCAACTTCATTTAAATCACAGGTTAAAGTCTAAAATTGTGTCTATTGCACTCAAATTGGAATGGAAAATTGAAGCTATGATTGAAATAATTCAAGTGAAAGCTGAAATTCAGAGAAAAAAAAGGAAGGATGGCATTCAGGCCCTAAAATCCCCCCATAAGTTTGGACATGTGGAACCATGTTTGTAGAAGTGAGATTAGCTGTTGTTGTGTTTTGTTGTGTTACTGTCATTTTTCCTAAAGAGAACTTCTATTTTCTTTGTCTCATAGAAGCATATGGTAAAGCGTCTGCATAGCTAACCTAGTGGATAGAAATAGATTATAGTCAGCTCACCAAAAAGTTCCTGAGATCAGATCATCTCACATTTGCCAGTGGACAGAGCCTCATGTGATCTTGAGAACCTGTAATCTGTTAAATGGTACCCATATTTCAGACTCTATTTCACATTTTAAGCTGAATTTCTTTCTCTTGCCCCAAGTCATTTTTTTTGTTTTACTAGATCTATGGTTTCATTGATGTAGGTTAACTGCCTCAGACAAAGCAGACCAGCAGCTACTCTGTGATTTAGTCTTAGCGAATTCCATGGGGGCACTCAGGAGTTAAGTGACTTCCTTGGGGTCACTCTACTGGAATATGAAAAAGTGGGACATGAATTTAAGTTCTGAGGTCCATTTTGTATTACTTCATGTCTAACTTTATTTGAATATTACCTGATATTTTTCAAATATTGAACCTTGGAGGCAATGCTAATTTATATACCTAAATTATTGAATAACCTGTCTTCTCCCCCCACTCCCAATTATCACACTAGGAGAAGGGAGTGATAGCGCAGGATAATGCATAAAGGGCTGATTTGAAGTCAGAAAGACCTGCCACTGATACATACCACTGTGTGAGTATAGACAAGTCCTTTTCTTTTCTAATGTCCCATTCAACTCTCCAAGACTATAAATAATAGACAACTTGCTGATCTTCATTGTGGAAAGAGCTTCCCACATTGATTACTCAGAGGTCCAGGGCAAATAAATAAATTTCTTAAAAGAAAAAAAATGAAGAACAAGCAATAGAGAAATGAATTCAATATTTTCATTACGCTAGTGAAGAGTGCAGATTTTTTTTTAATGGCACTTATATAACCCAGGTTTGAGCCTTGGGTTACTTGTAATATACAAACTTCAATTTCATATGAATTTCCAAATATATTATCTTGCCACCCAAGAAACTGCAATGTCAGGTTAGCCTGATAGATGTGAGATACCTTTGCAGGATCTGGGGGGACAGATAACACTAGGTGAAGAAGCATTTTGGACGAAGCTAGATATCACAACTTTGTTTTGTTAGTATAGGTCAAGTCCTCTTACTGGTTAAATCTCATTTTGCCATATCCCACTACCAAAAAGTATTAATGAAAAGATTTCCAAGTTCCAACAGATGGCCTATTGGCTTTGAACAGCAATCTCTACAAGGGAACTCCAGTATCAGCGAAGAAATTTGGATGTGCCCTTGAAGCTTTCTGTAAGGGGATGCTTGACCTTTACTTAACATTTGTAACAGGACAGAAACCCTACAGCCTCTTGATAGAGTGGGACCAGTATTTACACAGTGGTACAGTGACTTAGCCAGAGGAGTTTTTATATCAGTCGAGAGCTAGAAAAGGAACTTTGTTTCCAAATCGGTGGATTTTGGCCCTGTACTATTCAATATCGTTCATCAGTGACTCAGAGGAAGGCATACATGAACATGTTTATTAAATGTAGGGATGACATAAAACTAGGAAGGATAACTGATGTGCTGGATAACGGAATCAGTTTGCAAAAAAGTCTCAGTCTCTAGAATGAGAGACCATATCTAATATGGTAAAGTTGAATAGGAATTATCATCAAATCCTTCACTGTGTTTTTAAAAATATACCCTATAAATATAAAATAAGAGAGATAGAATGAGAAAGTTGCTCACATGAAAAAGAGCTGGGAGTTCAGTGAGTTTTAAGTAAGCACTATGCAAATGAACAAATATGACATGGCAGTTTAAAGCTAATGAAATAATTAGACTACACATACAGTTGCATAGTGTCCATAATGAGGGAGTCACATTATATTCTGTCCTATTCAGAGCACATCTGGAATAGTATGTGGAGTTCTGGATACCATACTGAAGAATGATATTGACAAACTATGCCCCTTTCCAAGGGAAGGTGTGACTGGGATGAAAAGGAGTCTGGAAACCATTATGGGAATATTCTTTGAAGGAGTAGGAGATAATTAGCCTGAAGAAGAGGAGCATAATTTTGCTATCTTTGGGGATCTGGAGGGTCATCCCAGGGAACACAATTATTAGGTTTATTTTGCATAGTTCCCAGAGTACTGATATGAAGTGGCAGAGGTAGATTCTTGCCCCATGTGAGGAAAAACTTCCTCTCCATTAGAATTGCCTCAAAGTGGAATGAACTGACTCAGAGGTTGCAAGTTTCTCAGTATTGGATATCAGATAGAAGTTGAAAAACAAGTTGTTTTGATGTTACAGAGTGGTCTGTTTAGATAAGGTAGGAAGAGATGCTCTAAGAAATCTTTGCATAGACAGAAGACCCCTGAAATACCACAATTCTGTCATAGACTTCTCTGACATCGAGGCTTCACTGGAGATGGTAGGCTACCTAGCAGAAGGAGAATGCTTCATGTTTTATGCTCAAATATAGTTAGACTTTTCAAAGGCTGGTAGAAGTGACTGAAGGACACTGGGCATGTAAATACATTGGAGAACACTTTGCCAGACAATCCTACTGTCTTGATTCTCTGTCTTTGAAGAGATGCCAGGCAATGCCTGGTCTTGAACTTTAAGTATGGCAGTTTAGTTGGATGCTTAAGACTTAGAACTGTTATACTTAGTTCTGTCTGTCTCCTTCCCTGATATTGTCTTTAACTTTTGTCCTCATGTGATTTAGGTTTTCCCTGCAAATCTAATGGGCAGGATTGATAGAAAATCCTTCAGGGTATGTTGCATAGAAATAGGTTGACTACACATTTCTCCTTGACCCTTAGAATCTCCATTATAACACCAGATTTAATGATGTTGCTCATGTCTCCCTCTACTTTTTTTCCAAGAAATCAAATTGTCACAGGTCAATATATGCGTATACATACACATTTATATATGCATACATATGTATATACATGTCAATCTGTGTGTCTACATATTTATTTACATATATACACATACATATTGTGTCTATCACAAAGTCCAACATAGTATACCAAATCAGGTAATTCAGCCGTCAGAAAGACCTAGTGAGAAAGTTAGGTTTAATCATCATTGAGGTTAATAATAACTGCTGAGCCCTTTTCTATAAATTGAATGCTTTATACTGTTTTGTACAAAAGTCATTTCTTAAAGGAGTAAGAAGCTTTGAGAAAACCTCCCCAGTACCCTCAACAAAATGGAGCATTTTCTCCCCAGTGGGAATTATGAATTGGAGGAGAATTCGGTTGAAGGTGATTAGATGTAGTGTCATAAGGATTTGAGGGTGTTATGAAAGTCCCCACTTTAGCTTCAATGAACTAAAAATACAGGGCAACACATGTCCCTGCAGCTGCCCTCAGGAGCAGAATGAGCACAGGACCCCAGCTGGGCCCAGAGAGAGCAAGACTGGGCAGCGATTGAGGCAGCGGAGTTCCTGCCTGCTATAGTGGGCAAATAAACCCAAGTGAAAGAAAGAAAAATCATGGAAGAGACAGTATATTCATAGAATAAAAGAGTGGGGAGACACCTGGAGAATTCCTCTAGCTCTCCCTAGAGAAGGGAGATTCTTCCCCTTCTCTATCTGCATCCTTTGGGGGTCACCAAATGGCTGCTGTATCTTAAAGACTTTGGAGAAGCTTTTCCACAGGAACTCTTACAAATCCTTTATGTCAGGAAATATAAGCTTTTATGTATTCCTCATACTAGAACCCAAAGGCATCATGTTATGGCAGAGAGGTCATTGAGTTAAGAATCAGGAGTCTAGATTCTTAAAGTTCTGTCTCTAATTTGATATGTGACCAAGGGTAGGTGACTTAACCTCTCTGGCCCTCAGCTTCCTCATTTCTAAAATGGATTTAATAATATCTTGCCTGCTTTCAGAAGAATAGTATGAGAATGAGATGGTAAAGAGAGATATTAAAACACTTAAAAAAAAGAGTGGGTTTGAATAGTAATAGATGTCATTGCACTTTTCAATTTGGGTCCTCTTGAGTTTCCACTAAATTTCAAAATGAAGCCATCTCCTCAACTTAGAAACACATTCTTTGGTGGGAGGCTTGCCCAAGGTAGATCATGTCAGATGATCAACACAACTCTTAATAGTAATGGAATCTTTTGTGATGTAGATACATCACTATAACTGTAGGACCTCTGTGAGTCTGACGCTGAATTAGAGGAAGAGACACATGTCATGTTTCTTCTTTCAAACTTTTCAACCCTAGCATCCATCAAACCACACTGTTGATAGTTTATTCTTGGTCTGAAAAGGTTAGGTCTGAAAATGGTCCTGTCAATTATATTGTGATTACACCAAATTATTAGCATTACATGATGGCAGTGGAAGTAAAAGTGTGATAGTTACATGCAGTAAAAAGACTCCAAGACAGCTTTTACCCGAAAATGGTAAATTTCTTATAATAAATTCGAGGTCTTAGCAGAGATCTGGTTATTGTAAGTGAAAGTACTTCAAAAAAAATGGGAAAGGCTAAGTAATATAAGATCCTATCATTGTCTTTGGGGTAAGGGGATACCATTATCCGCAGAGATGATTCTGAGTTCAAGGGTGGTATGGTAAGCATAGACCATTCTAAAGCAGTTGGGAATGAGAAGATACAAATCAAAAATTATCTGAGATATCTCAGGCAAAAATCAAACAAATGCAACAGAAGCCAATTAAGTCATGACTTTGGGAGACATTAGAAGAGTCCTTTATAGGACTCTGGTCTTCCCTGAGTGTATGTCAATACCTTGAGAAACAGAATATTGGATTAAGAATCAGCCTTTAGTGTCAGGAGAACCTGAATTCAAGGCAAGTCTTGCCTCTGGTACATTCTGGCTATGTGACCCTGGATAAGTCACTTAGCCTTTTACTGTCTCCAGAGAACTCTCTAAGTCTGTGAGTTGCAGAGCAGGTGCTATGTTATAATAATAGAGGAAGTTTCCTCACCAGGTGTTTCTTATGCCAATGAAATCACAGATCTAGTAAAAAAAAAAAAATATATATATATATATAATAGTAATAATACCTGGGCTCATTCTCTTAGTTAAGATGGGTCTTTTAGGACCATGTCTGTGCCAAAACCACAACCTTGGCATGAGGAATTACTTTTGAATGGGTATCAATCACGAAATCCGTATTTTACGATTTGGTCATTAACTCAAATAGTGGTTGTCAGTTTCAAGTTCACATGGTCACTGGACCTTGAATTTGTACACCCTGGCTGTGCATTAACTGCCAATGACTGTTTGGAAGTTTGCTTTCATGCACTCTTTCTCATAAGTCTTGTGGTACAGCTGGCATGATGGTACCCCCTGACCCTTCCCTCTTTAGCCAGCAGCCTTGCCAAAGGTTGAACCTTCTTCTCTTTTTTCATTCTGATGGGGATCAGCAAAGATGGCTTTCCCTTGACTTGATCCCCTGTCAAGATGCTCAATTCTGGGCAAGTTTCCATTTCCTTCCCCCTTCCTTTATTTTTTGCCCCCATTGAGGTGGAGCCAGTATCGTTTGTGCAGTGACATTAAACCAAACTCCTATGGCATTTTTTTCTCCTCCTCCTCCTTGATTATTATTATTGTTTTTTAATTAAAAGGGAATGCCACTGGTGTGATGTCGTTTGCACCACAGGATAACAGGACTGTTGTGTGAATCTCATTGTGTTTGCCAAATGGTCTACCAGTCATTTCAGAACAAACAAATGGATGGTGGCTGTAAGTCTGCAAACACTGGTGACATTTAGCCGTGTTTATGTTCCTTTCTTTTTGCTGCATATTTTTGGCTCCAGAAGCTACTATCTGAATCCACAGAGCTTCCTAAGCTGGAGCAAAGTCTATATAGCTTTAACTGGGAGAACTGAGTTTTTGGATTCCATTACACCTCCCACTTAGGCATCAATCAAGGTGATAGCGGAGGAAGGGGGACCCCATCCATGCCAAGGCTCTCTCAGTTTTTAAACATCATGCCTTGAAGAGGAGGGCGGGCAGGTGTTTGTCAGAGACAACCTTTCACTCCTTGAGGGAATTCTGACTCTCAGCCTAGGCCAGCTCTCCGGTCCCCTTCAGAAAAGACATTTCCTTAGTTCCCTGATAGGATTGCTTATCCTTTCTCTCCTTTGTAAGTCGTTGTTTTTTGTTCTTCTTTTTTAGTCTTTGCCAGCTCCAAATGATGATTTGAATTGAGAGCCCTCTAGATATATGCTGAGTCTTAGCTGCTGAAAGATACATATTTTTTCCCAGACACTATTTGTAAAGCCCAGGTTTCATATAAACAGTAATTATCTGCTATTACTTGTATCTGATAGACAGTATCTCTATATCTAATTACCAACCTGCTCTAATAATTCAGCCCATTCTTGCTTTAGCCAGGAATTGAAGGACCAAATTTATAAATATTGCTTTATCATCTCTTACATTAAACAATTAGAAATTGTAGTGTTAGCCTAGCTCTCAAATGTATCTAGTCGGGAATTATTTCAGGATTGTTTAATAAATCTGCCCATTTTCTTGCAGGTAAGTGACCCCCAGTTCTATTCGGTATATCTGGAGTTGCTATTGCCCTCCCATTCTCCTCGATGATTACCTGCAGCTTGTTAATTATGTAAAGCCAAGAGAAGAATGTATACACATATGTGTGTTTAATAAATAATGACTATTGGCACAGGTATGTGTATACACAAGGCACACCAACCTACAATATCTATAACAAATAACCACGGATGGCTAAAAATACTGGCCCATATGTTCATCTATTAGTCATGGATTTTGAAGGCTTAGTCATTCAAATTTGAGGGAAAATTCTCAGTAAAAATTTAGGTCCCCAGGGACAAATGTTTGTGAAATGGAGCCCTCCCCTGCCATGCCATTTACATGTCCATTCATCTGTGGGAAAACCTGACCTTGGAATAAACACACACACACACACATGCACACATGCACAAACACAAACATGCACACGCACACACTCCCAACGGCATTGTGCTGCTTCAGTCATGCACTCAACAGAGTAGTGCACAACAGGTGTGCTTCCGTGCGCGTGTATATGGGTGTTGCTTGTACGTTCACCACAGGCCTCTAAAGATTTGGCCCCAAGATTTTTTTTTTGCTGCTGCTGCTGCTGCTTGAGTGTCTAATTGTCCTGTATTTTGTAACTCTTTAGAAGAATACAAAAAAGTGCAGTCTTTACCTTTCTTCATATTCTTTAAGCAGTAATATTGCTAGTTTAATATTGTGTCAGGTCCTAATATGAACCAGGAGGCAATGACAGTAGAATTCAGTGAACAGCGCCTTGACATCCACAATTTTAAAAATGGTGATTGAAGCGAACTGTGTAAACTTGTACTGGGTTATCGTGTGCTTTGGAATAGAGTATTGTTGAAGTAATTAGAAAATATATTAAGGTTTTCCTGGTAATGAAGGCATGTAAGTTATAATAATTGTAGCTTTCTGAATAAGTGTCAAAATATATCTTTAAATGTGCTGTACGTGGAGTTACAAGTTAGGTCACCTATGAATGGAATGTAAAACAATACAAAAACTGCTTCAATAACTTATCTTGGTATTGCTAATAAAAAAAAAGCTGTGAAACATTAGTGTAGTTTGGAGTCATTATGTTAATTTATTCCACAACCCTCCCTTCCCTCTTCCTCTTCTTCGTCCTCCCTGCAGTCCTTGTATTGGAAGCCTCCACAGGACCTTTGGGCAATGGTTTTTTATAACAATCCCCAAACCAAGCAGCCTATGGTGCAACTGGTTGCATTTTTCCATCTATCTATAGACACATCCCTAATGAACTTCTCATTGAAATGTGACTACATTCGTTCTCCTGCTTTGAGGGGGTTTGTACAGTACTCAGTGGGAGTATCTGTATGTGTGAGTGCATGTGTGTACGTGCATGTGTGAATTCAGGTTTATCTCTGTGCCTTTCAGGGATGTGTCATGAACCATCTCTACCATATAGGCTCGTGTGCAGAGCCTACTCTGGAAACATGGTGCACATAGGCGCTGAGAAAACAAGTCCTTTTCAACGTCTCCACCAAAGATCCCTTATAAAATGGGCAGTGACAGAACCATGACTAGCAATTTCGGCTCCTGGGGACAGGGCAAAAAAAATCACACACTAGAATTACTTTTTATTTCAAATTTTATTTGAACTTGTAGGGGAGGGGAGAGATACTGATACATAAGACTTTATTGGGGAGGGGGGAACTATGGACGCAGGATAACCAGCTTGCATTGAACAGGGACCCCAGGATACCATGAGGCTTCTGTTTGTAGGCCACAAGGCTACTGGGATGTGAGGTGGGGAGGAGTTCACTTGGGATTTGACCAGTGGGTATAGGAAGGGTATCATCTGATAGTTTCCTATTTTCACTAATTATTTTTGCAAACTCAGGTCCTCAGGTCAGTTTCTTTTGCTGAATGACTGTGAGTACTGTCAGTGTGCCCTCTGAGTATTGCTGCCCTGAATCAAAGCACCATTTGTCCCTCCATAGTTACATCTCTGGGTAGAGCGGGGTATATAAGTCAAATCTTCTTATAACAAAACTTGTAGGGGAAAAATTTCTTATGGTCTTAAAATTTGGCATGATGAGATTATTGAACCATTGGCTTGGGCTCAAGAATCATGTTGTTGCACCCAGGTTTGTGATAATGAGATTTGGCCTGCCACCCTAACATTTTGGGGGATTTTTTTTACTATAAGCCATATTATGGGATGAAGTATCTTAATTTCATTTCTCCTGCTTCCCAGCTTGGAGAAAAGAGAAGTTAATGCCTGCTCTTGCTCTCTCTTGGCCTTTATTTCAAATTCTATCTCTTGCCGGATAAGAGCTGCTTCTGATACAAAGTGCTCATACTTCTTTTTTGCGGAAATTTTAAACTGAGGCTACCTTCGCACCCCTACTTATGCCCCTAAATACCTACTACTTAGTTGTCAGAGCAAGGAGGGAGAGCAGAAACATAGTGGAATCTATTTGCCAGTGACAAATTTCTATTAAAATTGTCAGTTTGAATAACCTGTCAGTACTTTTTATTAATTCCACCTAAACTCCATGAGTCAGGGCCTGACATTTCAGTGGTCTGTGTCACACTGGGAAAGAGCTGTAGTGCAGGCATGGAACAATTACATTGCTGTTGACTAGGTGAAAAATCCCCCATGGTATTTATGATAAAACTGTTACAGTGATCCAGACCTCGAAGACATAAATATTGGATTGCATGGCCCCTTTCCCACCTTCCAACCCCTAATTAGGGATAAATTCTACAAGACTTGAGCCAAATTGGGTACCAACAGCCGTCCTCTTCAAAGCATATAGTTTTTTATCTTCAACAGAAAAGAGTGTTATGTAAAACTAAATATCAGGAGAGGAAAATACCCTCTTCAGCATACTGTGGAAAGTGTGAATGAGCTAAACATTTCCATGAAAGGTAAAGTCATAGTGATCTTAACAGCATGACCCAGGTTCATAATGTTACATCCCAAATTGCAATTAGAAAATTGCATTGGCATCGAGCTGAGTCAGCACTTACCTGAGGGCTCTGTTCAAGTTCTCCAAGGACTTCTGCTCATAGGAGAGACCGATTCTCATTATATTTACAAACACTTGATTCCCTTTCTTGGGTGATTATATACACATGAGGAAAGAGAAGAAAGTGGTGCTGATTAGGGAGAGTATTCAGGTAAAATTTTTAATCCCGTTTTCTTCTTATTATGTTGAAAATAACCAATGCAGTCAAGTTAAGACAACAAGCATTTATTAAGCACCAACAATGTGCCAGGCATATTGTTGAGCATTGAACACAAAGAAAGGCAAAAGACAGATCTTGCTTTCAGGGAGCTCACAGTTTAATAGGGAAGACAAAGTGCAAACAATTATATCCAAACAAGAGATAGGCAGGCAGGTAGGTAGGTAGGTGGATGGATGGATAAATAGAAAGATTCATAGATAGAAGGAAAGAAATAGGTAGATAGAATAGACATAAAGATACATAAATAGAAAGAGACAGAAAAACAGAAAGATAGATACATGAAAAGAAGAGATAGAAAGATATATAGAAAGAAAATACAGAAAAAGAAAGCTGTACAAAAGATAGATACATAGAAAGATAGAAAAGAGAGACAGAAAAATAGAAAGATACAAAGAAAGAAATGGATGGAAAGATTCATAAATATAAATAGGACAGAAATATACATAGAGATACATGGATATATGTAAATATATGCATACACACAAACACACACACATATGGATGATAAATTAGAAATAATCATAGAGGGAAGGCACAAATATTAAAGGGGGCTGGGGGAGACTACTTGTGGGAAGCGGTACTTTAGCTGAGACTTGAAGGAAGTCAGGGAAGCCAGGAGGAGGAGATGAGGAAGGAGAGCATTCCAGGCATGGGAGACAAGTCAGAGAAAATGCCGGGAATGCAGGAGATGGAGTATCTTATACAAGCAAGGAGGCTAGCATCCCTGAATCACAGAATATGTAAAGGGGAGTAAGATAGAAGAAGAATGAAAAGAAAGGAGGAAACCAGGTTATGAAGGGTTTGAAAAACCAAATACACAATGCAGCAGACCTCCATACCTGTCACTAGGATGACATGCGGATTCCACTGGGCTAAGGAACTAAAAAATCCCCAGTTTTAATTAAGAAGTGCACCATGGAGATGCCACCCAGTCCTCCACCTGCCAGCATAATGGTGCTGTCAGGACCCCTAGGGAGAGGGATTAAAGGAGAGGAGGGTACGGCTGTCCTCTCAGTGCTATGCATGACTTACTTCTTCACTTCTGGAGGGTTGGGAGGATCAGGGAGAAGAAACAGAAATCATTTTCACTGGGCTCTCTTGAGGCCCAGTTTAAGCCCTGACAAATTGCCTTCATGTTCCACTGCTCATGGTTGGACACTTTCCTGTTCATTTAGCTCAGCCCCAAAGCACAACTTTTCACACTCCCATTGACCTTTGGTGCCATTAAAAGGATTGCCTCCGGCTCTAAGGAGACCAGGATAGATCCCAATGAGGGCTACTTGCTTAATAGGGTAAGGACAACCCTCAAACATATTCTATGTGAAATAAGTTAAAGGAAACACCCAACAGCCAAAAAAAAATCGTTTTTCCACCCATTCATTTTGACAGCCAGAAAGCCTCTCCAGAGCCATAAGCAGTTGTCTGAGCTATTCTTTCTTCCTTCTTCAAGAACATATAATCCCTCTAATAGCATCTCCAAGCCAGGAAATTCAGGAAATGCTCAGAAGGCGGAAATACAATGGAGTCATTCTCCAGAGGCAACTTCTCAAACTTAGATGAGACTATAGTGGATTCTTCCTAATTTTATGAAACCAGCACCAAACCACTCTCCACACTTCTGCCTCCCTCTGCTCCCCAACTTCTTAGACCCTCCTCTTTACATATATACACACCCTGGGAAACCAATTCCCTTCTCAGTGGTTGTGCTTCCTAGGAATGTTTCTGTCTGTTCTATGAAAAAGAGGTAATTTTTTCAGTCTCAGTGGAATTAACTTCATTTTGGCTATGTTACATGGGAAAAGGAAAATCTATTCCCTATTAGCCCATACTCCCTACCCTGCCCCCAACTTCCCATCATCCCTGCCCTTCATTGGCCAAATGGCAATGTACCGCCCACGTTACCTTTATAGTTGAACGTCCACTGTGCCTACTAGGGCCTTTTTTCCTATGGGTCCTCCACCTTGGGTACCTTGGCTGCATATTTTATGCTCCTTGTAAGTGCAGACTGTCCGCTGTCCACTTTGAGCCTTGATGAACTTGCCACATTTCTTGTTCCACTGCTCATGGTTGAGTGAGAACTCACCCGAAGCGGAGAAAAGATCCATGTTGTAGAACGGAGAGAAGTCTCGGGGAGGAGGTGTCTGTGGCTTATGAGGAAAGTCAAGAAATGTGGGGCATTGCGCTCTGGAACTGATGGTAAGAGAGGCTTCTTTCAAACCATTTATTCATTTAACTATGTTGGGAAATATTTCTGCTTTGATGAAATTTAGGTTGTTTCAGGGGGGAAAATGGAGAGTAAATGCTGATGATACCAAACTTTGGGAAATGATTATTGCTCATGCATAGTCACTTCTTTTCAAGGAAATTCCCCAATGATTAAATTATACCTTGAAATATGCAGCCGTGCATTGGCAATCATGTCTCTGTCGCATATAAAAAATGCTATGCATTTTCAAGGTGGAAGTAGGAAGTTAGCACAGCTATTTCGTCACCAAAAAAATTGCTAATCCACCCCCAGAAGACATCTAGATTAATGAGTGATTTGGCTTTCATGCTATTTGTGAAGTTGTCCAAATATATGCATCTAATGGTGTCTTCCAATTCCCAAGTTATGTAGATATTGAATTTTATTTTTCTACATCTGTCTTTGTCAAATGATTAGGGTCTGCTCATGGTTATCCACAATAATGGAGAAACGCAATGGAGTGGATAATCCAAAATCATGATTAATACTCAAAATTATCTATCATTGGCTTTGGAATGCATTATTTAATTCCTCACCAGCCAACCTCCCACCCCCATCCCAAAGATTTAGTCTCTTATTTATGTTAGGCTTAGTCATACACTAAAATTAGTTTTTTTGGTTTGTTTTGTTTTCAGGGCCTGCAATCAGCTGACGATAAGAGCTGACCCTCAAATCAGAGGGTAATCAGTATAGGATAAAACTTTTAGTATATAATGGAATTGGTAGGTGGGTAATTGGGAGTTGACTTCACAGGGTTAGCTAATTCTTGTCACATGAGAAGTTTAACTTTTATTAAACAATATTAGTCACTTTGGAAGGTGGATTAATTCAGATTACTTTGAACGGTCATTAGAGTAAAAAAATGATTTGGTGGAAATCCATTGGTCAGAGAGTTTACTTTTCCTTCTTTCTACAATGTAATATCTCCTCATTATTGGTATATGACCAGCAACAGGACATACATTCCAATACTACTTATTTTAAATACTGAAAAATGTATGAACTGAACAAGATGTTCAGGAGGTAGAAGATGATAGGTAGAAGATCAGATGATACCTCAAGATTCTTTCTAGCTGTAGACTCTTGGGATTCCATGAAGAAATCATCCAAATTGGTCATGGAATATAGGATCAGAGTTTATTTTTCTTAGGGCCCTGGGTTCAGGGTAGTTATTTTGGGACCGTATTATTTGCTATCCAGTAGAAAATTGAATAATTGTTATATGATGAAGAAAACTAATACAAAATTATAAGAATGTAGTTCAAGATTTTTTCCTTTACTCACCCCTTTTCTTCTCCATTGAATGTCCATATTCATCCTCCCCTCATATGATACAACCTTCAACCATTTTCCCACCACTTTTCCCCATCTTAGGACAAACCATGTTTGCATTCTTTTAAAGTCAGAACAATCAGTCAATTCAGTCAACTGATCGTATCAGTAGGAAAACAAAATCAATGAGCCTGTGTCATTATATAGGAAAAAAAAATTGATTATAGGACTGAATTATTCACTTTTTCACCAGTTATGCTTACTGCCTGAACTAGATAATAGTTTTCTTTGTTAAATTTTACTAAATTCCCGGGTTTGCAGAGAGAACAATGGTCATGTTCACTAGAGATGCCCAAGCACTTTTCAGGCATCAATTAGCTCATTAGCTACAGTCTGTGTTTTAAGTTATATTTTACTTCTCAGGCTTTAATTTTTCTCCCTTTAAGAATTAGGACAAAAATCCAAGGTAATCTTAAGAGTTCATAGATCCATATTAAGTCACATGAAAATATTTTAAAATCATCCTTTCTTTCAATATTTATGCCCTTTGCTTTCTTTATTCCCCATCTATCCTCGTAATTCTCTTCTAGGCCTTATTCACCATCATCTGAAGCCACCCCCCCCAACCAGCAGTCTCTCCTCACGATTTCCAGTTCAAGGTGTGAGTTGCCTAAAGGCCTTGAATTTATTTCTGGTGTGAGTTTATGTGTGTATCTCTCTGTGTATATGTGTGTGTGTGTGTGTGTGTGTGTGTGTGTGTGTAGTCATATTCCTAAGCTCAGTTGTCTCAGTGGCCCCAGCTCTGAAATGGGATAAGAAGAGACCAACAAGAGAGTGAAATAAATATTAATATGAAATTTGAAGATGAATATTATCTACATTTTAGTCATACTGAAAATTTCTCATTGTTTTCAAATAAGACAGCAATTATATGAAGGTCCAAGTCTTCCTAAGACCTAACCAAGAGGGTAGAAGATCTCTATATTTTATGGATGTGATTTTCCAGCTACTTTCTACCTAGATTTAGTAACTGATCGGTCCATTTCTTAGTTGCTTCTCTGTCCGATGATTTCCCCTTACAGAACATAGCATTCATGAAAATCACTGGGAGGACCTGTCACTGAGAGATTACGCATCAATAATCTAATTCCTTTATATCCAAATAGGGCAATGAAGAAATATGCCTGGAAACACTGTGCATCAAGTCATAATTGTTAAAATTTGGTTCAAATATTTCCCATTAAATATTCCCTTCCCCACACTCTTCCTTCTTCTTTTTCTTCTTCTTTCCTTTCAGACTCTCCTCTTTCCTTCTCTTCTTTTTCCTCCTGATTTTTTTGAAGTAGTATCATTATTGAAGGTTTGGTACTCATGCCAGCAAATTAAATGAGAATCTTCTATCCTAGTGCCTTGCTACATACAGGAGACACAGTCCTGAAGACTAGTGGTCTATAAATTAGATAGTCTATTATATAAAACATTATACAGTCAACTGTATATCACTATAAGATGGGAGCTTACTGTAGGAATTCCATGATACATCATTTTTCAAAGCAAATAATTTTTTTTTGATAAATTGCTTGATCATCCCTTAAGTTTGACGCTCTTTGCTTTTTTTGTATTGTAGTCACCTTTTGGCAGTCTAAGGAAGTCTATAAATCCCTTCTCTGAAAAATGTTTTTTAAATGAATAAAATAAGACACATAACATTATGAAGCAAATCGAATATATAGGAATATCTATATTAAAATACTGATGAGAAAATGTTCACAGATCCCAATTTAAGAACTCCTGTCTTCATTTCTTTGTTTTGGACATCTGTTTGTTTTTTGTTTTTCATATATTGGATTTGTTTAAGGTAAGGGTACATGTGCAAACTTTACTTTCAGTTTTTTGTGGTAGGAAGAAAAACAGCAGGGACCCAGGAGGATAACAAGTCAACATGGGAGGATTTGGAAGGGGGGTACAGAAGGTACCCTGCCTTTTTAAACCGATTGTTCATTGGGATTCAGGTCTCCTAATAAAGTGGTCCTTCTCATGGTAGAAATGGGAATTCCCAGTAGAGTTTGTCTGACTCAGTTTGGGATTGTGGTGGATATTGATATGCCTTGTGGTTTCACCTTTAAACCCTGCCCCCCCTTGCCATTCTTCTACTTTGAAGGAAATGACATCCAACCTGACAGTGAGTCCATGGTAGCCACACAACCTCTGAGAAGAGTAATGGCAAGGCAAGGTGCCCACTCTCTGTGGGCAGATACAATGTAAAACATCCATCCAAGCACAATCCTTGGGTTGGGAAACTCCCATAAAACTAAACAGCAATATAACTGACAATCCAATCCTCCTTTTCATGCCATAGGATCCCTGGATCCCTATTTCCTTCAGCTCAGGGAATGGTATCATTATTTCAGGGCATCCCAGCTTAGGATACTGAGTATCAAGAAACTGAAAGAGGAAAGGAAGAGAGTATGGGGGGTGAGAGGGAGAGAGGGAGAGAGGAGAGAGAGAGAGAGAGAGAGAGAGAGAGAGAAGAATGAGAAAAGGTATTAGAGAAGAGAAAGAAGAGAGAAAAAAGTACTAAAAGATAACATTTATCTGAGAAACACAGAGGAATACTGGAGAAAAGTGGATAAAGAATGAGAGAAAATGAGAGAAGGTTCCCTAAGGATTAGAACGGGCGACTCATTAATCTGATTTGGTCCTCTCCCAGTAGAAATGAACATGTGTATTGGAGAGGTTGGGTGTTTGGGGAATGAACTAGTGACTGCAGTTAGTAAAATGGTCCTGGAGGACTGGGGGCAGGGGAATAGTGAGGGATGGATGAGGATGAATGAAAGTGAGGCATCAACACAAGCAGGGGTAGACAAGGTCTGGTGTCTCCAATAGAAACATCCTCCCCCTCTGCTCCTCTACCATTTGTTTCAAGGGGGAAATGCTGCAGCTTAATCAGAATTATTTACAAGATAATGGTCCATTGTTTGCACTAAGACAGATGTTGTCTGTGGGAACTTTGTGTTTTATGCTTTATTCGCTCTTCTGCCTTTGCTGGGTGCAGATGGGCTTGGAGGAATTGAGTTATTATCCCCTCAGATTGGAAATTTGGAGCTTTATAGGAGAGGGTGAGCCTGGCAGTGGGTGAGCCTTCACTCACCAGAAGTGAGGAGACAGAACCCTGAATTAGTCCATATAGCTAGAGGGGAAAGCGGTGTCCTTGGGGAGGGCATGGTGAAGGAGGACAAATAATCAGTGTGCAGCTAGTGATGATGGATTTGGTTTCTCTTTTCCATAAGTACTATGTCTTCCCCCGTTGGTGGGAGTGCTTTGCTCATGTCGCCCCTTGTAGCACCCGGTGATTAAATGGGGTCTTGTTTCCTTAATGGGCGGGGTCAGTGCAATCGTCTTGTCCGGGTGGACATGAAGGATGCCCTCTGATTAAGATGTGGTTGCTCCCACTCATTTGAGATGTCAACAGTGACCTCTCAACCCTACAAATAACATCTGGTCCTTCCGTTGGAATGGGGAAGCCATTCAGTCCCTGGTTTTCAGCAGTAGTCATCTCTACTTAAGTTTTTTGGGTTTAGCCTTTCTGGCAAATGTTCTTGGAGAGAAAAATGAGAGGAAGTATGGAGCTGGGGAAAAATGTGCAATCTGGAGCTATAATTCTCTAGTTATTTATTTTATTTCAAGACAACTTCATCCCCTACCTCACTAAAAGAAAATATCTTTTGATTCAGATTTTATTTATGTATAAAGGTGAATTAAAATTTTATTCCATTAGAATGTAAGCACCTTGAGGACAAGGACTATTTCAAATGTGTCTTCTATCAGTGGTTGGTGCAGAGAAGACATTTGCTTGTTCGTTGATGAGTTTTGTTTTGTTTTAAGGATATTGGAATAACTTTAAGATATTTAGACACATTTAAAACCAGGGCTGTGAATCCCTAGAGTAGAAGGTAGCATCTTACTGTTTGAAGCCCAAGTTTTATTATCTGTCTTAGGTATGTGATCTGAAAATAGTGATTTTTCTTGCTTTTTGGAGTCTTAGAAATCACAACACCAGAGCCAGAAGTCATTTTAGAGATTATCAAGTATAGCTCTTTACAGATAGGGATGTCCCTTGTCTAAGTCTGTCTGTGCGTTTGTCCGTTTTCGAAGAAGACCATGCCATCAGAGAAATGATGACATGACTTGTACTTGGCTTTGTTTTGAGTGAGAGAGAGCTGTGCAAGGTCACCAGCCTCACTTTCTCCTCCTGAGTCATCTGGGTCCAGTGACCAGATATTCATCAATGCATCAGGATAACTGGAGATGACGCAGGATGCAATGGGAGATCTTGACCTTTTTAGGCTAGCCTTTTTGGGTACTCATTTAGAGGGAAGTAACACTGGAAGAGAAAAGGAAAAGAAAAACATGTTACTATGTCTAAGGTAACACCACTAATAAATACTGCTAGGCTTACTTGAAGGACAAAATTATGGGCCCAGTGAAAATGAGAACTAAACAACATATCTCTGAGGGGAAGTTTTGACTAATCATTCCCATTCTTCACCTGTTGCTAAAGAATCACACAAGTCCAGTATTAAACTGGAAAAATTCCATTGATTGGGACAAGAATTTATCCAGAAGGAACAGATTAGATACTCTACTTCAAACCTATCCCCAGTGCCCCGTTTGAAGCAGGGGTAATCAAATAACTCTTCTCCAGACTTTTAATCTGTTTTTCATGGAAACAAATGGGGAGGGAGTGTTTTTAAGTATTGTCTTGATTGTAAGTTTAAAAGTAGCATTCTGCCTTCTTAATAACAAGATAATATAATGTAGAAATATAAACAATGAAATCGGTAATGGCATCCTATAGCTAGCCCTCTGCTGATGATATTGGTGAATTCTGACTCTTACTTACTACTTACTTCAGCCTGACCACTTTCAGTCTGGACCAGTTCATGGTGTATATACCCATGCCTTTTGAGCCTTAATAAGCCTTCTAGGAAGTCCTACATTACCTGACAGCACTTATAGAATTTACTCCTACAGCAATTTCAAAAAAGTTAATAAAGATTGGCCAAGGTCGGGTTGCTTCTCCACTATCTTGACAACCTGTTATTTAGGAGAAGTATTCTCTCACCATTCCTGGGCAATAGCTCCTTCAGTGAAAAGGATCTGACCAATAGACTAAAGGGGAAATGTCCTTGTACTTAGGAAACTTACATCCTCCTGCTTGACTAGTCTGTTATTTGGGATATATCAATAAAATCTGCTTTTCTATAATTGTGTTTGAAGTTGTGAGTCATGGGGAGAGGGTGACCAGTAGCACTATGGCACCACCTTAGGGTAGTCACTTGATCAAATAAGTACCATGAGATGATCCAGGATCATTAAGGAACTGAGCTACTCCTTTCCTCCAAGCACAAGAGGAAAACAACAGTTGTAACAACGACAAATAACAAGCCTTTTACTAGGGAGTAAGGAGTAAGGTTGACGCTCCTGGCTGGACTCAAGGAGCAGGTGTTGAGTGAAACAAGGTGTCCAGGAAAACCAGCGCAGAGAGTTCCCAGCAGCAGGCTTTCAGCAAGTCTCTAGAAACTTCAAATATGCACAACCCCCAACCAAGAAGACTGCATAGATCAGACTATGATAATATTTATCAACCTTATTCTCCCTGTGTCAGCCCCCGACCAAAACACGGAGTCACTGGAGATTGGAGATTATGTCTTTTAAGGTCCTGAAGAGCCTTTTCACATGTGACCAATTACCTCTGTCAAGGCAGGGAGAATAAGGTCCCCACCTCAGTGGGTGGGATCTGAACTTGGGCTTTCAGAGGTCAATAGCAGGGATTTTAGGCCTTTGAGCCTGTCACTCCCCTATAGCCAGACCTTTTCTGTTAAAACTGTTTAAATTACAAACCAGTAATAAAAGGATCATATGTGTTTCCCACCGAACAGGTTCTTTAAGGCTATTATGATAATTAAAAACATATGGTGCCTTTGCCAGTCAGAGGAAAACCACAGATGTACAAATTAGGTATTATATAAGGTTTTTTTCTTCTTTTGCCCTTTTAAAAACGTCAAGCTAAAGAATTCCAGAGATAAAATGGCAATTTTAGAGATAGTAGGTAGCATTTTGTTTTTAGAATCATTAAATATATAAACCCTTTTCTTTAGCCTAATAGGAACAAACTGTTTCTAATATATGAAACAGGGAAAGGAAAACATTCGTTGATGAGGACTTCAGCATTTATGGAGGAAATAAGGAAACACTTTCTTACTCCCAAGTTCTTGGAGATCGTGAAACCTTTTGCATTTTTTATGATGTTTTCCTGCACAGACAGAGGATTATATTTATTAAATATTGAATTATATTGAAATTGGATTGATGCAGGGGAAGGAGAAGATTTCTTTACATTCAACTTTTAAAAATTTTTAAAAAGCAAAGATGCAAATATTGATTGGGATAGGAATAGTCATTTGTTTTAATTTAAAATCTGAAATTGATTTTGAGAAAGTGATAAATCCTGCTAATAAAAAAATCCAAATGGGCCTTTTTAATGGTTCTTTGTTGACGGTTCACCGAGACTAGCATCTAACAGGAGTAGAGAAGTGCTGAACTCCCTATATTGAGGATGGTGGTGACTGACTACAAATGCTGAACATGCACATCAATATGCTAAGTTTCTTGCGAAAGTTGGGAGTCTAATGCTCTTTGACACAAAGTAATAATTCGTCAGAAAAAACACAAGTATCATAGTGTTTCCTCTAAGATTTGTTCATCAGGTGGACCAGCTTCATTTTCAGGGAGTTATTCCAGGTATCAGAAATCCTGTTAGGATTCTACACTGCTGGAGCAAGAGATGGGGAGGCAAAGATATGGGAAAAGAGCTCAATCTTCAGGAAGATTCAGTTAAGCAAATACTTCCATCTTGCTCCATGGTAGGAAAAAGGAAAGCCAGCCTCAGGCTTAGATCCAAGGAAAGAACATCCCTGTTGGAAACTAGGAAATATCTCAGGACCTAGTTATCCGATGGTGTCAGTTTCCTTCTTCCCAATCTTGCCTTTATCTTTCAAGTGATATCTAAACACATAAAGTAAAGTGGAGATGAGTAGAAAGATTTCAATAGCAAATTCAATCAAGGGACAGGAGAATTGTACCTAACCAAAATCCAAACAATCAGAAATTCAAATCACTAGGATTTGCAACTGGCTGAAACAGTAGCAATGGATGCTTATGGCTTCATAGAGTCAAAACTGGAAAAGGACATCAGAGGCCACTTAGTACAACCCCGAGTTTTACAGACAAGGTAATCAAGATCAAAGGTGTGAAAGTGATTTGCTTAAAGGTCATATAGGTAGTAAGTGTAAGAACAAAGACTTCCTCTGACTCCACTCTTTCATGGTAGCTTTGAGGGACAGCTAAATTCTGAAAGAAAGATCAATTTATGACCAAAGTATTTTTAGCATCAAGTCTATTTTATCATATTATAGTTATTCGAAAGCTGGGAATTCACATAATGGGAACTCTATATTAACCAGAATATCTAATTAACCAGAACATCCCATTTCTCAACCATATCAGATTAAATAGGAGTCAGAATTATTCCAGAACAAAAAGGCATTGAGTGTATTGTTTACTTTAAAAAAAACTGATTATGTGTAATTCATTAAACTTTTCACTTAGCTTTATTCTTGTCAGTTTTGGCAGGTCATTTAAATTTTAAAAAGGCAAAAAATGCTATTTCATCCTTATGAACCCAATACCTTCAGCTCCTTTGAAGCGGGGATTGCCTTTTGCCTCTTTTTGTATCCCTAGCACTTAGCACAGTGCCTGGCACATAAATAATAAAGTGCCTGCCTTAGTAAACGTTTATTCATTGATCAGTATAGACTGGCATCTCAGTCCCTAAGAAATAAGCAAGTACATTTAACTTTCCCAGAGTTGTTGGATTGTTGTAAGGGAAAAAAAAAATCACTGAAGAGTTTCTCAGGTCCTGTTCCCTGGAACAACGCAGAAGTCAGGTACTCTGTGTCCAGGGGCAGATACATACTTATTACCTTTCTTGCAGTACATTGATTTGGCAGTCAATTTTTCCATCTCCTTCTAGGTAGCTATTTCCCCCAAGAAGTTGGTGATTTGTTCTTTGTATTTCAGGAACAAACTTTGTATTGATGCCAGTGTATTAGAAAAAAAAGAAAACATCATCAGCTCTGGAAAAAAAAATCACAAAGCCCTTCCTAACTCCCTAACAAGCTCCAAACTCCAACTCATACTTGGGTACATAGTGGGTGGGGTGGCTGAGCAGCTGGTTCTGAAGACAATCTTTTCTTTTCTGGTGTGAGTGATTGCAAGCTCAGATTGTTATTTCGCATGTAGGTATTACCGCTTTAACTTTTACTGAGGTAAAATAACACCTTGTCACTCAGTGCAAGTACCAATCACAAAATGAATTAATTGTAATAACTGTTGTCAACAGAACAAAAGACTTGTTGCTTTCCTAAGCAGATTTCAGTGCTACTGATAACTGTATACAAAGGTTCCCATTGGGCAGCAGCGCTGAGAGTAGTCAGAACATAATTATATCTGTCTATCTCTTTACTTTGTTGGTAAGGGCTAAGAAAGAGAGTTAAAAACCTGTATTTTAAACATATCAATAAATATACCCTTTTTTGTGTGTGGGTGACGTCTCCTCAAAAACATGGCTCCTCTAATAAATTGGCCATGAAAATAGCATTTGCTGCGGAAGACCAAAATACGGCCCAGCTGTATGGTCTGTTTGTTGACTGTAACTCATGAGGGGGAATTATACCCAATTACCCTCACATAAAACATGCTCACATTTCTGGAAGTTAACAAAACATATCTTATATACAGGTGGTCAGCTTTCTATCCTGCCCCTTGGAGACTGCAAGGCCAAGCTCAAAAAGGGGGATGCTCAGATCTAGAATGCTTTAATATAGACAAAGGCTGCCTGGGTTGAATTTAGCTTCCTTTGAGATGCTCTTTCTATTTATTTTTATTTTTTTTTAAATTAGAAGTCAGATGCTAGAATATATGAACTCAGTATCTTTAGGAAATGAGATGGTATTTGTAAATAGCACAGTATCTTGCACATAGTAGGCATTACATAAATGCTTATTCTCTTCCTCCTTCCTCCCTCCTCCAAGGAACAGAACCAGAAAATGGTTATAAAGGACCAGAGAAAGGGATATCAAGTTGATCAATAGGAAAAAAATCAACAGAATGATTATCTTTCCCCTCATTAATACCTTGAGATTCTACTTCTCCAAGGAGAGTTAGGAAATGGGATTTGTCTGAATGTGTATGACTGCTTGCCTTTGGAGATCTGTTTTGGGATAGGAAAGAAAGAAGAGTTGGAAGGGTGCCACATTTCAGAAAGGGCATCAATAAACTGGAAAGGATCCAAAGGAACCTGACCAGAATGGTGAAAAATCTTGACGTCATCCCAGATGAGAACCATACAGGTTGAAGAAGCTGGGGGGCTTAACGTGGAGAAGAAAAGGCTTACGAGGGTCCCCAATAGCTATCTGAAGCCCTATCACATGGAAGAGGGATTAGATTTGTTCTGCATGGCCCTGGAAGGCAGCACAAAGAGCAATTACTGCAAGTCCCAAAGAGGCTCATTTAGGATTAATATAAGGAAAATACTTTCTAATAATTAGAGCTTTACAAAAGGGCAATGAACTCCCCCAGGAGGTTGCAGGTTTCTGCTCACTAGAGGTTTCCAAGCAAAGGCCAGATGACCACTTTGGGAGCATATCATAGAGAACATATATATTTTAAATTCAGAGATGGGATGGCTTCTGACATCATATCCAACTCTGGGATTCAATCATGATGTGTTATTAACACAAAAATATTTCTTATAAGAAGATTCAGATGAAGATGGGTTTGATAAAGGCAGAGAAACTAACAATAGAATTAAAACAACTGAGTTTCTGGAGGGTGGGAATAGATATATATATATATATATATATATGTACAATAATAAAGGCTTCATCTGTATTATTAATATTTTCTTCATCACTTTCTCAAGCTTAGATGATCAAGCCCTGATTTGAAACATTTTGCTTTTTTCATGTTTTGTTTAGTTTTTTTTTGAGGCAATAGGAATTAAGTGACTTGCCTAATGTCATACAACTAGTAAGCATCTGAAGTCAAATTTGAACTCAGCTTCTCCTGACTCCAGGGTCAGTGCCCTATCCACAGTACCACTTAGCTATCTCCCATTTTGCTAACTTCTGAAGTATAAATGCTCCCACTGAAAATTTAACAGTCAGCTTCAGTACAAGCTGGTTCCAGAACATCCCCAGACAAAGTCCTGATTTAATTTCCTTCTGTTTGATTTCCTTCAAGACCTGTGATCTGGTGTTTATTTTCATTTCTGATCCCTACTTCATTTAGTCAATATTATGCACTTCTAACTCTCCTTATGAAGAGAGAAAGGCCACATTAGAAATACAGGGTTGTTCTTTGTTCAGTGTAGAAATGGTCCAAATGGAATACTTCAATATACTGTAATCATTGTGGCAGAGACCTATGTCCATCTGGAAGAAAAAGAAACCTGAGGGCCAGACTTACAGGTAAACAGATAATAGCTTATTGTGCTTTTATTATATGTATGTATATATATATATATATATATATATATATATAATTATATTTTTATCATATACTTTTAGAAGCCATGGGAAGCCTCTTGCCCCTACCCCCAAATCAGCAAAATCCTTCCTCCATCTTCTTTTTCATGTCTGAGATTCTCTTAATGAAAGGTAAAGATTTTCATCCCACAGTGAGAGTAAACTCCAAATTCCCCTCAGAGATGGAACCGTGGAGCTGGCGTTAATCCAGAGGGGA
This sequence comes from Bettongia penicillata ogilbyi, assembly GCA_023548195.1. Classification (NCBI taxonomy): domain Eukaryota; kingdom Metazoa; phylum Chordata; class Mammalia; order Diprotodontia; family Potoroidae; genus Bettongia; species Bettongia penicillata. The sequence continues at coordinate 7,882,090 of JAJHZJ010000198.1, read as the reverse complement.
ATGTGATTGTCCTTAGACTGTGCTCCTCTGTTGAGAATTGTGCTGGAGGAGGGGGCAAGACAGGAACCAGTACTACTGGTGACATTTCCTCATGGCTTACAATCATGAGAACATCCCCACCTTCTTGCTAAGGTCTATCTCATCCTCTGGGCTTCCTATATAGACCAAGGACAGAATAATTTTCCTTATTCAAAATTCATCCTCATATGCAAAGAAAGTAATTAGTTTCCCAAACTAGAAGAAAGGACAAGCGTAGACAACAGATATAGGTATTCCTCCTGTCATGACCAAGGGCACTGACCTTTGGTCATGGATGGTGACATCAGCCTTTACCCTGGTGTGAGATGATAGAAAAGCAACAGCTTATGCTTTCCTTTCTGTTTAATAACTAGTTTGTCATCCAATTGGAAAATTCATTCTTTGGTCACTATTAGTAGTATAGCTTCCCTTAAGGAACAAGACTATGCTGATGGATGAGCCCTTTATTGGATTCAATTAAACATATGTTTATTTAAGAGCCTACTATGTGTAAGGCATTATGTCAGGTACTTATGGCAAAGATAAAAATGAAAGTGGCTCCACTCTCCAGGGGTTTGCATTTTCCTTAAGGGAACACAGAGTCCAAAGGTAAATAGAAGCAAAGGAATTTTAGCAGAAAGAGAGCTTTAAGAACTGGGGTTTAGGTTTTAGAGAAAGTTGCTTGGAGAAGGTGCATCCTTGAAAAAACATAAGAATGCTGAGAGGCAAAGACACAAAAGTAGCAAGTTCTAGGAGATATCTGGTACAAATAGATGGAATGAGCTCAGCAGCACCTTGTCCAATCAGCAGATCAATAAACAAGTACTCATGAAGAGCAGGGAAAAACATTCCTTCCCTCACGGTGCTTGAATTCTATTGCGATAAAGAACATGTATGTGTATAAGTCCAGGCAGGAAAAAATACAAAATAAAATGCAAGGTCATCAAGGCAATGAGACATGTGCATTTGGGGGAGATCAGAAATATATCTTATGGTGCTGGAAGGAAGAGAGAGAGATTCTGTGAGGCAGAGGTGAGAAAGGAGTACATTTTTAGGCTGGGGACAGCCAGTGAAAAGGTATGGAAGCAGAAGATGGGGTGCTATATGTAAAAAGCAGAGAGAAAACTGGTTTAGATATACCATAGAGTGCGAAAGAGACTGAATTTGGACTCAAGTTGTGAAGGGCTTTAAAAAACAGAAGAGATTATATTTGATTCAGGGGGCAATGGGGAGCTACTGAAGTTAACTGAGTAGGGAAGTTACACGGTTAGAACTGTGCTTAAAGAAAATCGCTTTGATATCTATATAAAAAGGTAAGTTGTTTGAAGCAAAAAGATCAATACAAGTCTATTAATTAGTCTAGATGAGAGGTGATAAGGCTCGGAACCAAGTTGACATCTATAGGAGCAGGGAAAAAAAGAAGTTAAATGTATGAAATATTGTTGAGGTAGAGATGGCAAGATTTGGTTGTTTATTAAATGTGCTGGATAAGAGATTGGTACATGGTATTTTTTAAGGGAAGCAATACAAAATTCAGCTGGCAAAGTAGGTTGAAATCACATTGTGGAGGACCTTATACACCATCCTCTATTGTATTTTGTAAGCAATACTGAATTACTGAAAAAAAATTGCTCAGGGAGTGACAGGGTCAAACCTATGCCTTAGGAAGACTATTTTAGCAGTTGTACAAAGAATAGATTGGAAATGAGAGAGTCTAAAAGCAATGGGAAGTTCACATGAGAAGACAGTGGTCAAGTGAATGGAGAGAAGGAAATTGGATGTGAAAGATATGGGGGGAGTAGAATGAAGATTACTTGGTAACTAAGGACATTGGGGAAGTAAGGAGGAAGGAGGAAAAAATAAGGATTGCCACCAGGTCATAAGCCTGAGTGACTCAGGATGGAAGTACCCTCTTTTGTGCTGATTTCTGTATGGGACTATTTTGGAATATCCTTTCCTTATTTTTTTTTTTTTTTTGATTTTCAGAATCACTTTTTGCCCATTCATTCATTATACCCAATTCAGCCATGTGCTCATGGGTAAAGCTTATTAAGTATTGTGACTTGCAGAGACATGGCTAAGAACATGAGACTGGTTAGTTCAGTTAACTGGAATGCCAGTTAAAGCCAATTATTGTATGGTTTATTTTTATTGCTGTTGTTACTATTATCGTTATCATTATATTGCATGTCTGATCTCATTAATACAGATAATTCCAATGGGGGAACCCTTTCTACCAATATAAATCAGCATTTGCTCTGCAATTTTCCATCTTAGAAAGTTGCCATGGGGCACCGAGAGGTTAAGTGATTTGTGAAGGGTCACACAGTCAATGTAAACTAAAGGTGGGACTTGAACCCAGGTCTTTTCCTCCTGGAGGACCATTGTCCGTCCCTCTATCTCTTAATCCAACTAAAAACAATCCTTTATGTTTCTATAGAGCTTTACTATTACAAAATGTTTTCTCACTCCATCTTTACAACTCTTTTGAGAAATAAGCAAGTTGGCATCATTATCTCTATTTGACAGCAAAGGTAGTTACCTTCTGTAGCTGGTACCAGAGAAGGGGAGAGAGTCACACAGCTGGTAAGTGGCAGAACTCAGGTGGTCTGATGTTAAGTGCTGTATTTCTTCCACTTTGCCTCACTGCCTATATTGCTATGCACTGCTAGAAGGTTTGGGTGAGACACTATGAATGAAATAGTTTTAGTCTATCTCTAGGAGTGGAAAAAGCAACTTCAGGTGCATGTCCTATGCTCATATGATAGAGGGTCAGCAAGGTTATCTTTGCATAATAATGACTACACACTAGAAATGTTAAAGCTCGTGTCTAAATTTGGCTAGTGATATGGCCAGGGATGTGCTAATAAATTTTTAACAACTAGCTCAAGGTGGAGGAGGCAAAGGAGGGGAGGAGGAAATGGTCCCTCAATTTACTTTTAAGTTCAATCTCATTATTAACTTTTTCTTCAAGATGTCCTCAAATGTAGATGGTCAACTAAACAAAAAAATCAAACCCTTATCTGTAGGATTTATTCATTTTCAAGGTATAAATATGCACACTGAAAATTTAACAATTGGTTTTCAACAGCTAGTACCAGCTGGTTTTCACATGGCATGGGATACGGTATACCCCACTAACATTGCATGAAAGTCAACAGGCAAATTCTCCACAGGTTAGAACAACCAGGCTGATCTAAGAAGATTAAATGTAATGAGGATCCACGAAAAATTCTACCCATAGCTTCAACAAATCAGCTCCACAAGGACATGACTAGCCACCATTTATTTGGAAAAAAAACTGGGAATTTAGCAGAATGAAAGCACACTATGAATCAACATTCTAACACAGCATCCAAAAAAGCATATTCTATCTTAGGAACCATTAAGGCTGTTGTAGTGTCTAGAACAAGGGATATGATAATTATCATAGTATTTGTTTTAATTTAATCCAAAAGTTCTTCACTAAATACCCATTCCATGCCAAATACTGTATTTGGATTCAAAGATAAAAATGAAGCAATCTTTGGTCTCAAAGAACTTCCATTCTATTGGAGGAGGGGGGTATACACAGAAAATTTAATATAAAATATTTTTTAAATGGCAAAGAGAAGACACAAATCATGGGACCATAAGATCACAGAGAGCTGGAAGGGATCTCACAGGCTAACTAGTCTAATACTCTAATTTTACAGTTATGGAAACTAAGGCACAGGGAGGTTAAGAGGCCTGTCCAAGGTGACACAAAGAGTAAGCTGTCAAGAGGTAGGATTTCAATACAGATTTCTGACTCCAGGACCAATATTCTTAAGGGTAGCTTATTAACGATACAACAGGGCTCTAGAGCATAACACAATGGATGGATTAGGTAAAGTAGATTGGGAATGGGAAGTAGAGGGCTGTCATGGAGAAGTAGGAGAGAATGAGGAGAGACCACCAGGGAGGAGAGCTTTGGATCAGGTTGCCCATAATTCATAATAACAATTGTAACTCCTTTCAATCACTGAACAAGAGATGGGGGAGAGGGTGGGAAGGGAACATGTATGCACTCAGTGGCAGAACAGAAAGTGAGTTCTAGGAAAGCCAGCATCAGCGAAGTCCTGGGGGTTGGCTAGCTGTAGAAAGATAAGGCATGTCTGAAGGACTCCTCTTTTAATTTTCAGTTAGGTCAGCTCTACCCCAGTGCTCACTCTAATGATCACAAAGATCATAGATTTAGGAGAAACCTTAGAGGGAGAAGAGAGGGAAGAAAAAGAGAATACACGTTTGTATAGAGTTTACTAATATGCCTGGCACTATGTTTAGCAATTTTGTAAATATTGTCTTATTTGGTCCTCAGAACAACTCTGAAAGGTAGATGTTATTATTATCCTTATTTTACAATTGAGGAAACTGAGGCAAGAAGAGGTTAAGTGACTTGCTCAGGGTCTCATGAATAGTGTTGGTGACTAGATTTGAACTCAGATATTCCTGCCCCCAGGTCCAGTACTCTATCCATCAGACTACTAACTGCCTCAGTAGAGTTTAGAGATCATCTAGTTCAGTACCCTCATTTTACAGATGAGAAAACTGAGGCCCAAAGAGCTAAAATGACTTGTCTAAAGTTGGACCACTTCTGGAGTACTATATTTATTTCTGGGCACTGCATTTAGGATGACTTTCCATGAGCTGGTACATATCTAGAAGGGCATAGCCATGATGATGAGGGAGATCTTGCTATAGGAAGACCACGTGAATGAACTGGGGATGTTTATCCTGAAGAAGGACAGATACAATGGGAAGATGATGGCCATCCAGATGTTTGAATGATTGTCTTGAGAAAAGGGATTTAGAATTTCTCTACTTGTCCTCAGAAGGCAGAACTCAGAATAATGAGTGGAATTGGAATGTGGTGGAAATTTTGCTTAGATGTAAATTTTTAACAATTGGAATTGTTCAAAAGTGGAATGGATTAATTTAGGAACACTTTACGGACAGTCTGGATGAGCAGTTATCTAGGATGTTATAGAGATGATTCCTATCCAAGTACTGCTTGGTCTGAATAGCTAGTGAGGTTATTCCTGACTCAGATTCTGTGATTCTTTGCTTTACTCTCCTCCTCCCTCCTTCCCATCAGTCCACTGTAATTTCACTGTGCTCCTTCTAGATCAAAACTCTGGGAAATTACCCTAGTTATCTGGTAACTTCATTTTGCCATCCCTCTAATTCTCCCACTGTTAGACTTACCTATAATTATTGGCTTAATTCCTTTATACTTCAAAGCCATTGACATTGACTAAGCCAGAAATGATGCTGTGAATGAATGGAACTGAGGAAAGATGGTATCCTGATGTAGAGGAAACATATTAACTCTGCATACAGGGGTCTGATATTCAAATTGATGCTCTGATGGCTACAACCTTTCTGACTTTATGCAAGACATTTAATCTCCCTTGGTCTCAGTTTTCTTACCCATAAAAGAGGGGTTTAGATTAAATGACCTATGAGGCATCAAATCTATTATACTATAAGAGAAATGAAAAATTTTCATGGAATTTGAGAGTTGTAATTGACCTTAACAGGCAGCTACATTACTGGGTCTGGAATCAGGAAAACTCTTCTTCGAGTTCAAATACAGCCTCAGATGCTTACTTGCTGCATGACCCTGGTCAAGTCATTTCAACCTCTTTGCCTCAGTTTCCTTACATGTAAAATGAGCTAGAGGACACTCCAGGATCTTATCCTCAAATGAGGTCACAAAGACACAACTGAAAATGACTGAGCATAAAGAGACCTTAGTTCTAGACCCAACTACACAGAGAGGAATCCCCACTATTGATATGCCCAACAAGTATGGAGCTGGTGCTTAAAGAGCTCCGAGGAGGGAGAATTTACTCCCTTTAAAAGGAATGCATTCCACTTCTAGAAAGCTCTAACCATTAGCCTATTTTTTCCCTTGACATTAAGGCTAAGTTTACTTCTTTGCTCCTTCTTGTTCCAGGACCAAACAGAATAAGACTAACCCTTCCTCCACATGACAGCCCTTCAGGTACTTACAAACAGCTACCATGGGCTCCAGATTTATCCCAGGTCTGATATAGAAACTCTGTCCATTTCTTGTGATGTCAGGAGCAGAGAAACTTGGGAGTGACTCATCCATGTCTGCCCAATTTAGTGGATGCTAAATGAGTTTTGAGATAAGACACTTTGAGATTGTCTCAGCCTTTGTCTATCCTAAGCCTTCTCCAATCACAGATGTCAATACCTCCTTAATGGCTCTCCATAGGGCAGGGATAAGATGATGACCATGTTGGGGACAGCTCACATTTAACTCAATGTCCTGGGTTTTCCAGCAGCTGCTGCTAGTACTGGCTGGTGACTTAGATTTTCAGGATTTCTGTTAATGGCCAGGCCAATTGCTTTCAAATGAATAGCTATTTCTGGCTGATTTTTTTTTTTAGTATTTCCTCTCCCAGCTGGTTGCTATATTACTTGCATCTCATGCCGAGCAGGCCTCCATAGGAGGCATGAGGTAGCACACCTTTCATATTATCTACATTGTGTCTGTTTTCCAATATTAAAAGGTGAAAACAGGAACTATAGCAACCTTAAAGGACCCTAATCACTTTCAAATTGAGAAGGTAAGTGAAAAGGTGTGTTAGTTACTACTATTGTTTGTGATCTCCTCCATACCTTACTGGAGAATTTGGAGAGAATCCAAGAGGAGAGCAATACAGATAATTAAAGGGCTGGAAAATAGGACCTTTGCTGAAAGGTGAAAGTCACAGAATGGTTTGGTTTGGAGAAAAAGACCTAAAGCAATGTCTTACTCCCAAGCCCTTAATAATGAGTACAAGAAAGGTTACTTTTAGGCAAGATGGTGGTTTTCCCAATCCAAGGTTGGTGAGTACCCATCAAAATTGTACTGTGGCTGATTAGGATGGTGAACTATCTCCCTCACTGTTGCTGAGAACTGAACAAGAGGAAGCAGGCGTAAATAGAAACAGAAGGGATTCGAGTAAGACAGATCTTAGAGCTGGGGCTTTCTGACAGTCAGAGTTATTAGACACTGGAATCTCTTTCCTCGGGTATTTGTGAGAGGAGGCCAAACACCTGTCTATCAGGAGTGATTTGGATGCAATCCTGTTTGGAGGTAGGGAGATTGATTCTGTGACCTTTTGAGTCCATATAATGCCTCTGAAGTACTATACTTCTTTGTCTAACTTAAGGCAGTCAGCATTATATCCATTTCTACTGCACATAGATCCTTTATGACTGTCTAGGACTGGGATAAAAGTGCTCTATCGGTGAATTCCCTTGATAGTTTCCCTTGAATCTTAGCAAGTTCATTTTACAGAAGAGAAAATGTGAATCATGGAAATGTTTGGGACCCAACAAAATATAACCCCTCATTGAAGAATGCCTGCAGATCATGTTGTTCCAATTAACCTTCTCCACTCATGGTGACAAATAGAGTCGCACCACTTGCATAGCCTCAAAGGGAGGGAAAGATTGGCTTAGCAGTTAACTACCTGTACCGAGAAGCAACAAGGACCTAGGCTTTTGTTGGTACAGTGTGAGCCATGTTAAATGCAGATCCAGAGAGAGGATAGTATGCTCTAGAACAGGGGTTTGAGTCAGGGAGAGATTCTGATCTCCAGAGAGAGAGATTTCCAAATTAAAAAGCAACTCAGGGGCAAGTTCATTCTGTAATTTTTGTTGGTTTAACTAAAACCCGCCTCACTAGTCTGCATATTTGCAGGAGAACACTGGGAGAGAGGTATGTACTAAATACTGATGGTCTAGGGGAAACCATGCTTAGGGCTTTAGGTAAAAGATTTTATGAGCCATCCTGCCAAGATTGTATCCAAGTTTATCATCTCAGTAACTGAGGCTCAACTAGTCCTTGGTGCTTCTGTGAATTCTGTTATCAGTTCTTCTGAAAGTGTAATACTATGAGATCTGAAGCAATAGCGAGTTCACCTTGAGTTCATCCCTTGCCCTTCAGTTCCCCAGGTGGTGTGGCTCCCTTCCATCCTACTCCCCACTCTAGCCCTTTATCCCCCAAGTACAGCATATTCCTAGTGGGATGCCTGAAAAAAAAAGAGCCTTAGATGGTTCAGCAAGATAGATAGGATTTTCCGACTATTGTCATAACTAAAACAAGAGACCGACTCCATCATCTCTGCTTGAAAGTAGTCAATTGCTTTTTAAAAACTCAGTCAAACTTTAGCATTTTAAACCAAGCATCTGGCCCCAGCACCTGAATTTTCCTGTGTTTTAACTTTGCCATGACATTTCTTTGGTGTGACTTCAGCTCATCATTTTGTCTTTCGTTCCTAACCACCATATTGAACAGCCACATAACCCTCTAAGGTCTTTATGTTCTTAACAATTATCAACAGCAATTCACTAAATACTGACCACATAGCAAGCGCTACATCAGGCTCTGGAGACGGAATCACAAGGTGCTTACCCTCTGGTGGAGGCGGTAATAAACACATATGTAAGTCCATAGAAAGTAGGTATAGAGAGAAGAAATACAAAGCAATACCATGTGGTTAGGGAGGGAGGGCACTAGGAGTTGGGGAAATCAGGAAAGGCTTCATATGGAAAGTGTTATTTGGGCTTCCTCTTAAAGGAAGAGATGAATTCTATGAGGTGGAGATGGAGTTGAAGAGGGAGTGCTTTCTTTGGGGGAGAGTCAGTACCAGGCATGAAGGGAGTAGGAGGGATGGGATACTGTGTATGAGGAACAGAGAGAAGGCCTGTTTTGCTGGGTCACAGAGGGAAGAAGGAGAAGTAATTAATGTTCAATAAAGTCGGAAAGATGTGTTGGGGCCCCACTGTCAAGGACTTTAAAAGATAAATGGAGGAATTTATAGTTTATCCTAGAGGCAATAGGGAGTCATTGGAGTTTATTGAGTAGGCAAATGACATAGTCAGATCTGTGCTTAAGAAAATCACTATGGCAACTTGTTTTGAGAAAGGTATGAGCAGTAGGGCTTGTGCTTCCTTTTTCCTTTTCTCTCTGCTCTGGTTTCTTACAGGTTCCATTTCCATATTCTCTCTCTCTCTCTCTCTCTCTCTCTCTCTCTCTCTCTCTCTCTCTCTCTCTCTCTCTCTCTCTCTCTCTCTCTCTCTCTCTTTCTCTTTCTCTCTCCCTGTCTCTTTCTGTCTCTCTCTCAGCTTTAACTTCCTTGAGGCAGGAAATATGAGGGAAATGCAGAAGTGACTGTGACAAATAAGTGTCATAACAGACAAAATGCTGTGGGCACTCAGAGGAAGAAGAAAAAGAAGACCTTTGATTCCATACCTCCCTGGAGAATGTGGTCTTCATGGACTATGTTCCATTGTTTCTCTTTGTTCATTAACTGGGAGCCAATGTTTCTGCATTCCATAAACGCCTTAATAAATTCTACATATAGTTATCTAGAAAAGCAACCTTTTCATTTGCAACAAGAATGGAAACAACTTGTTTCAAACTCTTAAAACATAAGTGTATATTTGCATGTGCTCATTTGCCATCCCTCCGACAGCACAAAATGGGAGTTTGGCTTTATTTTCACATCTTCTTTTAGGGGGGATCATTGGGATGGTGAAGTAGAGATATAGTGGGAGAGTTACACCATGAATATGTTTCCTAGCTTAGACCTCATATACCAAGTTTTAGCCTGAATTATGGGGTTTTTTGGTTGTTGTTCCTTTAACAGCTGAGTTATAAACTCTCCAAAAACCAGAATTTATCTTGGAAACAGTCACACAACCTTAGCCATGGCGGCATCGCCGGTGTTGCAGTAATATACTGTATGGAGAAATCAGTTCATTAGTTAGTTATAAACAAGGACAGAGATAGTAAATTACAGTAGGTATTTCAGCAGTTTTCTATGTATTTATGACACCAAAATATGCAGCTGCATTTTATTTCTTGAGATAGTATTTAAGAATTTCAGATTTAATGCACATTATTAGTTATGACCACAGTGCATTTTTTTTTAGCCTTGCTGTTCTCTTCCCTAGTTTTATTCGTGGTATTTTCTTCCTTCTCTGTTGCTCATTAGAAAAATGTTAAAAATCCATTTTCATCTGATTAATAATAAAGCTGATCACATGTAACCTAATTTTCATTCAGTGCTGCCCCTGTCTGTGGAGTCATATACAAAGTGACCTTTGAATCACCAGTGGACCCATAAAGTACAATAAGCACCATTGTCCTGTCAAAAATTGAAGATGTTTTACATCATTACAAAATTTAATGTTCCATCTTTTCAAATGCACTACTTTTCAAAGGCCACATTCCAATTCAAGCTCATTAAAATCAGACTCAAGTTTCCTGTGGTGGGGATGAGAAGGAGTTTCTCATGCATTGGGAGTAAAATGAATCACTCTTTTAAAACAGATATGGTTACATATTAGTTTTGAAAGGTACAGTAACTGCTGAGCTTCCACTGTCTGCAACAGTGAGGCTTTTGTGCTTATAAATCTAATAACTGCCTCCTGGTTCCTTGTACTTCATCCACACTGTATCCTATTTGCTTATGAATAAATCAACTTTCTAAATAAAATTGTTATTTGAAAGTTCAGAGGTCGAACCATAGGAGCTAATGGCGGGAAGCTGCCGTTCAAATGCACACACTGAGCTCTAAAGTCTGTCCTGAAATTTTAGATTTCTGGTAACCATCCAGTGACTCCGAGACCTGATATTTTAGAGGAGAGTTTCCTTAGCTGCATGGCAAACCAGGGTTCACAGGCAGGGTCAGCAAGTTTAAACCTAATATCGGTTAGCTGAGTTTAAGTCTAAAGCTAGCCTACATGTCAATTTTAGCTGAGTAATGAAAAGAGTTGACTTCAGTTGATGTGTGAAATCTGAGCCCCAGGTTAATTCATAACTTTGCAAAGAAAATGTTGCTGGATCTGCTTGGCAAAATGCTTTCTATTTTGCTTTTATACAGCCCATTATCAGGAACTGTGGCTGTTCTTCTGTCCTTGACAGCAACATGGCTGAGTGGTAGGTTAGAAAATGGAAATAATGCATGGAAATAATGTTATCTGGGCATTGCACTGTGTGTGTGTGTGTGTGTGTGTGTGTGTGTGTGTGAGAGAGATCAGAAATGTTATTTCCTTGCCATTGGCATAGAACCCTTACCTTGTACAGCACTAATGGGGAATAAATGAAATAGATACAATTCAGTCATGCTTTAATAAAAATAATAATCTGCCTGTTATAGAAGAGGAGATGCAACAGTATGAAGGAGCAAAGTGGAATTACCCAATATCATAATGGGGCTATGATGTCAAAAGAGTTCAGAAGCTTTGGTCCTAATTCTTGGATAGTTCTAGTTACCAAATCATTATTGGGACACATCTAAAATTGGGCAGAATATTATTTAACAAGCATAGTAAGTGACATATAAAATGTGTATCTGAGTACTTAGAATGAATGCATGTCTTGATACAGGAAATCTTTATTGAGTTTTAGCATCTTTCTGGCATGTGGAAAATGGTTTGAGTTGAAGAATGCATTTTTTAAAATCTGAAGATATCAAAACATCTTCTATTCTCTTGAAGAGTCATAAGATTTAGAGTTGGAAGAGAATTAAGAGAGTATATAATCTCTGCAGCCAATACTCAAACCAGATTAAGATGGAATTGGAAAATACTTTTTTAAAAAAAATAAATAGATATACAATAAGACATAGATAATGTTAACATGTGGTTTTCTAAATCAATATGCAGTCCACAAGTTTCCTTATGGATGGTTTAGTAGCCTCCATTTCCATTTGAGTTTGACACCACTGACCTAGGCTAAACTTACATAATCAAACAGAAGCAGTAGTTAACTTAACCAAATGGTAAGATGTTGGGATTCAAACCCAGGATCTCTGACTTCACATTTGAATGGTCTTTTCATTTTGCAATACCATCTATTCACAGGAATTTCAAAATGATTTGAGAATCTATAGAATGATATAATACATGGTCTTTTTTCCCCTCAGGATAGTTACTAGATCACAATGATAGCAACAGTAGTAATAATTTCACATTTACATATCACTTTAAGACTTAGGTTTTCTTTGTCCCTGGATCTTAACTTCATTTATACAGTCAAAGATCTCTTCCAGCTCTATGACTAGTTGCACACTACAGAATGTCTAGAGCAATCTTCAATCTCTTTGTCTTGAGACCAATTTTGTTCAACCAATTGGAGGTTGGATAGAGAGATAGAGAGATGGATAGAGACAGATAGACGTGTATCTATATATGTCCATCTCTGTGTATATGTGTCTCTCTCTCTCTCTCTCTCTCTCTCTCTCTCTCTCTCTCTCTCTCTCTCTCTCTCTCTCTCTCTCTCTCTCCACAAATAGGGCAGCTAGGTATATAAATACACAGTGTTTAGAGTGCTGGGCCTGGATTCAGGAAGATGCATCTTCCTGATTTCAAATGTGACTTCAGACATTTAGTAGCTGTGTGTCTTTGGCCAAGTCACTTAACCTTGTTCACTTTGGTTTCCCCATCTGTAAAATGAGCTGGAGAGGAAAATGGCAAACCACTCCAGTATCTTTGCCAAGAAAACTCCAGTGGGGTCACGAAGAGTCAGATATAACTAAAAAGTACCAGAACAACAATACACACACACATATGTGCACATGTGTATATATATGTGTGTGTGTGTATGCACAAACAGTGCTTATGTATATGTGTGTAGATATACATACCTGTTGCATCCACATGTATTTATGTACACCTGTTGCATCTTCCTAGGATATTTCACATCTCTGAAGGAAATATCCCTCCTTTTGACATGGGACCACAGGAAACCTAACAGGGAGTAAAGACTATCCCTTTCTTCTCTTCATGTTGTCCCAATCCATGCTAAAACTGCTCCCATGACAGGAGTTTGCAAGGCTGCTTTTCGTCTAGACAGCCCACTCATTTCTTATCCCTCTTCTCTCCTCGCTCTGCTCTGCGTCCTCCCGCCAACCTTTGATGGGCCAGCTTGGGGTGGGGAGGGCACATTATTCCACCTGTGCGCCTGTGGGACTGCGGTGCCCCTGTAGCTCCCCCACGTGGCCAATCTTCAGCCAACTGTTGAGCCACTAAGAAGACTTTAAAACTGCTTCCAAACGGTCCCTCCTTCCCTCTCGTGTAAAGGTCTGTAAATCTGCTCCCCCTGCTCATAATTTCTATCTCTGACCTACAGTAAAAGGCAACCTTTTAAAATGACTTGAGAGTCTTAAGAGTAATAGATTCGACGCACGCAGGCCCTGGAAGCTGGAGCCTCATTCTACCTGACATCGGAGAGGGCTCCTTCCCTCCCGTTCACATCAGGAGCATGACCCCGGGCAAGCTGAGCTCTGCCATGGATGCTTTCCCCTGCAGTTCAGTTCTTAGGTCACAAATCTCAACCACGGTAATTAGTAAAGAGCATCTATCCAGGAAAGGAAAAGAAAAGGAGGGGCGAGGTGAGCAGCAAGGGAGAGGGTGGGGGGGATGCCAGATGACAACTTTGTCCTGGGCTCCTTCTAAGGAGCACCTCTGGCTGGACGTGAAAGTCAGAATAGTCTTTTAATGTAGGGAATGCCCTCGGATCAGAGGCGGTCATAAAAAGCCTTCTGTTTTCTAGGCCCCAGCTAGGGCAGAGCGGCAGTCCTGCTCCTAGCCCTGCCTGGGTTACTATGACCACAGTTAGAGATGAGCCAGCAAAGGAAGGGCGAAGCAGAAACAATAGGGGATTAAGAAAATCCCAGCATTGGCCCCTATTCCATACAGCCTCCCTTAGGCCTGTCTTTGTGTCCCTTTCTTTCTTGCTCTGTGGCATATTTCTAGCTGGGGACCTTCCCTGCAGTGATCCTTAACCTAGAGCCCTAATTCTTGCTTGCTGCCCTTGCTTTCCAGCTTCTCTTTGCTAAGAAACCCCCACAGAAGCCCTGCACGATGGCTTTGTGGAAGCAGGTCGGACAAAGGGCTAATTTTAATCTGAGTTTGCCATGAAGCCCGGCTTGCTTCAGCAAAGGGAGTCAGCTCAGAGTGGCCCAGAGCACCTCCAGCCTGCCAGCAAGGCAGATATGGAGGGGCCGATGCCGTCCAAATCATTGGGGTCCTGGTTTCTCAAGTAATTTATTCATTTTCTTAGGAAGTCAAAAGGCTAACCCTGTCCTTTTAAACTTTAGACCTAAGAACTTAATGGGCAGTGAGGCAGCCAGAGGTTAGCGTGCCTGACCTGAAGTCAGGGTGATTCCTCTTCCCCAGTTCAAATCTGACCTCAGAAACGTTCTGGCTGTGTGACCCTGGGCAAGTCACTTAACCCTGCTTGCCTCAGTTTCCTCATCTCTAAATTAAGCTGGAGAAGGAAATGGCAAACCACTCCAGTATCTCTGCGAAGAAAACCCCAGATAGGGCCATGAAGAGTCAGACACGATTGAAAACAATCGAACAACTTAATATAAAGCTGCCAGGGTTATATTCTCAAAGCACAGTTCTAATTTTACTCTGCTCAAAAAGTTTTAATGCTTCCTTATTGTCTCTAGAGTAAAATATAAATTTCCCTATTATTTAAAGCCCTTCACACTCTGGTTCCACTCTACCCGTCCACTCTCTTCTTTACGCTCTCTATGTTCCAGGCAAACTGGTCTATTTTGCTGTATTTCTTGCATGTCAGTCCATCTCCCTTCTACACAACTTTGTGAAATTTGTTGCGGATGCCTAGCATGTAATCTTTCCTTTCCTTTCCTTATCCTCTTAGCATGGCTAGTTTCCTTCAAAGCTAAGTTTAAGTGGGGTTTCCTCCAAACAATTTTCCTTATACCTCAGCTACTAGAGCGCCCCACCTTTGACTTTGCTTATATTTTGTATTCACTTTTAAGTATGTATGTATGTACATACATTTATGGCACTAGTTCTGTGACCTTGGGCAAGTCATTTAACACTGTTTCCTTCTCTTTCTTCGACTGTAAAATGAGCTGAAGAAAGAAATTGCAAACCACTCCAGTATCTTTGCCAAGAAAACCCCAAATGGGATCATAGAGAGTCAAATATGACTGAAATAATTGAACAACATGTACAATGTTTCTGTTCAAGGAAATCTAAGCTCTTTGAAGGTAGGAGCTGCCTGTCTTCCTTCTTCCCTCTCTCTTTTCTTTCTCCTTCCTTCTGTCTTCCTTTTTATCTTTCTTCCTTTCTTTCCCTTCCTTCTCTCTGTCTCTATCCTTCTTTCTATCTTTCTCTGTGCCTTAGTCTCTTTCTCTCTGTCTCTGTCTGTCTGTCTCTCTGTCTGTCTCTCTCTCTCTCTGTGTCTGTCTGTCTCTGTGTCTCTGTCTCTGTCTCTGTATCTCTCTCTCTTTCCTGGCACCTCAAATAGTAACTGGAAGTTAGTAGGCATTTAATAAATGGTTGATAACTGACTAACTGGATGGTGTAATAGTACCCTCCCACTGCATCTCAGGAATTTTTTTCCCCCTTTTGCAGTTGTGACTACTACTGTCAGGGTTCTAAACTGTGATGCCATGTAATCGTTTAGGTTTGGGGATACAGATTTTATTGAAGCTGCCAGATGTCTTGCATTACTAGCTCTCCAGAAAGCAATCTACATGAGACCTGTCTTTAAACCTGCTGTCTTGCCCAGGTACTCAGTACAGTCAGCTGAGTGTTTGAATTCATTTTGCCTATTTCTAATTCTGTAATGAGCTGGGATGGTTAGCCATTATTATTGGCCATCAAGGCAAAATATTGAACTACACACCTTATTTCCCTAACACTTGTAGGTAAAAGCACTCACATCTTTTGAAGTTGTTATTAAAGAGCCCTTCTGGCCACGGTGTGTTATTTTCTGCATCTAGTGTATTCTGGATACAAAATGGGGCTAAAGAAAAAAAAAGAAATTCTGGGAAACAGATGGAAAAGAATCCTAGAAACTTAGTGTGTACAGAATTCCAACCTTAGGTTCTTTGGAGGAGGAGGAGGCAATGACAAAGATGAGCATCTTTTGAAATAATTTATAAGCAGAAGTCATTTTTTATGACCTTCGGATCTTTGGATGCTCAGGTTCAAGTCATGTGAATGGTTAAGGGTGACCCTGCTCCATGCAAAGGACTTCTTGGAAGCCAACACTTTGGGGAATTACAACCAGCCTCAAATCACTAGTTTCCTGGAAGGTGCCCCAAAGGAAAGTGAGGCTAAGTCAGGGATTAACTCCCCAACTTGGTTTATTATTATCTTCAAAAAGGTTTCCTTCTTTACATAGGAAAGTTGTTTTAAAAGTATGCAGCTCCAGGGCATGTACATTTCATTCAGGACCTGCAGGGGAATGAGTCATTGCCACTGAAAGTTAGAATGTGTGTTTGCTTTTTTTTTTCCTATTGGAAACTCAGCACAGCTTTGAGTAGAGAGTGAAGTGTGTAATGATATAAGGAAAAGTCACTTCTTCAACTGATCCTTGTGGGACTCACATAGATAACTCCTCTTAGCTCTAGTGTTATTTACACTTTCCAATCCCCCAGCATCAGTGGGATAAAGGATCAGTAGTAAGAAAGCTTTTGGTGAAGGTGCTGTGTGTTTGGTTTGGCTTGGTGAACTGACAAATGGAACTTCCCATGCGACTACTCTCCTTTTTTCTTTGAATATTACAGGAACCCAGTTTAAGTGCAATGTAAACATGTCACTATCACCATCATCATCAAGTTTAATGTCAGTTTGAAATTTTAGACAGAATGACAGAATTTCATAGTCAGAAGTTAATTCAGGGACAATCTAGTCCAACCCACACCTGACAAGGACAATTCCCCAGTACAATATACTCTACAAGTGGTCCTCAGACCTCTATTTGAAAGACAGGGAGCTCACTACCTCCAATGGCAGCTCACTTTACTTTTGAGCAGTTCTAATTAATAATAATGCCTTCCTCACATTAAAACCAAGTTTGTCTTTTTTGCAATTTCCATCCATCAGTCCTCCTCCTTTTGTCCTTTGGAACCCATAAGAAAAGCCTAATTCCTCTTCTACATGACAGCTCCTTAAAAATGTGAAGACATCTCATGCCATCCTTCTTCATAGAATGTTCTTCCCCATTTTCTTTCCTGATCCACATCCCACTCAGTCTTCAACATTAGAGTCCCTTCATGTGCTCCTTCATGAAGTCATTCTGAACCTGCCTGTCCCAAAGCATTATCTCCTTTCCTCACCTCCCAGGACATATCATGCAAGACATTAGACATTCTGGAACTTGATTACTTTTGCTATGGTTGGCATTGAGATGTTTCATATATGTGTGTGAATATGTATGCATTTATGCATATGCATATATGAAAAATGTAAACAACAGTAAGTTTGTGTATGTATACACATATACATACATCTACTATATAATAGGTAAAACACCACAGCAAATATGTGTATGCATGCATGCATGCATATGTACATAAATATACATATATGAAACATCTAAACAGTAGTAAATATGTGTATCATATATGTGTGTGTGTATAATCTTGTTTTCTTAACTAGACTATGAGCTTCTTGAGGGAAAAGATCATGTCCTTTTCTTTGCTCATATGGGACTTGGCATGATTTAGGGATTCATATGCATGTAGATATTAATTTAATTGAATCAAACCTGGCACTTTCTCTTTTAGCATGAACAAAAAAGTGTACCTGCCCATGGAACTCAAGGACCAGTAGCTGAGATGAATAAATAATATCAAAATGTTAATTAGCTCCTTGGGTACATGCATCAATTGGTGTTAGTCATTAGGATGCCATACAGCACAATGGAGAAGTAAGTCTGAGCCCAGAGGCCAAGAAGAAGTGATACACTTCTCAAGCGATTAACTAAAGGTCCAAGAGGGTAGATTTCCACTAGTTGTTAGGATATCTGCCTAGTCTCAACTCAGCCAACTAACTTGCATGTGACTTTGGATAAGTCACTTCCCTCTCTGTGTCTCCTTTTTCTGTCCTATAAAATATGAGATCAGACTATGTGTTCTCCTGTCATCTGTAATATTCTATATTTCAAATAAGAGAAAGCTGACCTGTTGGGTCCTTATGGAGGCATAGAATCTTCTGGTTAAAAGTCTTTTCACAATCCAAAATTAACCAGAGAAATATCCTGCTTACTAGTCAGATTTTGTACCTCACTTACCCTACATGTGCCACATTTAGTTCATTCTTGCTCCCAAACATTTTTTCAGGATACTCCCTCAGAATGAACTGGTACTACCCATCCATATCTGACCTATCCTTTGAACCCTTGCCCAAGTGTTAACTCCTTCAGAAATTCTTTCATAATGACCCTGAAAAACGTATTTTCCAGCCCCTTCATCTTAATAGTCTGTCCCATAATCTTTATCCTCTGGAGCACACATTTGAGCATTTCATAGAATCATAGGCTCCTAGAGTTGGAAGGGACGCTCAAGGTTTACTCTGGCCTCTTATCCAATTGGACCACATTAGCTTAGCGCTCTGTCCGATGTAAGCTCCTTGAAAGCAGGACCTTTGACTCTTTTAAATCTTTCATCCCCAATGCTGAGTATTATGCCTTGCACCTAATAGGCTCTTAATCAATAGGTGCTAAGTTGGGCCTTATCCCAAGAGCTCTGTGAGTGGGGAGTTTCTGATTTTTGCACAGTGCTGAGTAAGTCTGAAAGAATGGGACAAAGACTGGATTTTGAATCAGTGACTCTCAGTTCAAACCCTGACTCTGTTATTTATGACCTGCATGACCTGCATCAAATAGCCACTGTTCTTCCCTTTCCATCTCTTAGCATAGTGCCTGCCACATAGTAAGCACTTGATAATATCTGTTGACTGACTCAAATGAGAGGGTTGGTCCAAATGACCTCTCAAGTCCCTTCCAAGGAGCTCTCAATCAACGATAAGCCTGAATACATAGGAGGTATTAAAAAAAAAGATTATATTAAATGCTTTCCATTCCACATGCACAAGTAATGAAGCTGTAGTGCAAAGGGAGAAATTTCCGTTCAGACTTCATGCCCCCGAGTTGTCTAATTAATATTAAGGTGATAGGATTTAAGTGGCCCTGGACATCATCTGGCCCAACCCTCTCATTCTGTAAATGGTAATTCAGGCCCAGAGATGGCTAAAGTTCACACAAGTAGTATGCGGAAAAGCTAGGAATTTAACTCAGGTTTTCTGATTCCGAACTCTTCTACATTCCAAGTAACGCAGGTTTTATGGTTCTAAACTCCAAATTTCCAATTCTTCTCATTTTGCTATTACATCTGGATGCCAGGATCTATGAACAAGGAGACAGTAGGCCAACTTCCTCAGGGAAAAAGAGGAAAGCATAGAAAAATGACTTTGAACACCAGCACAGAAAGCTCTGTTGTTTTTCAAGTCATTTTTATAGTTCCCTCTATTGAACATCACTTTAAAAAAGAATTCCTCTGCCCAGCCAGCTTCTACATGATGGTCATAAACTGGTAAATTATTTGCAATCGTCTCTTGAGGCAATTGTACCTTCTGGAAATTAATTACATTTTTAACACAGTTAGCAAGCTTTTCACCTACCTGTAAAATATTGCATGGATTGAAAATACCATGAGTATCTTGTAGCATTTAATATGCAGTATTGTAGTCCAAGAAACATTTGTCAACATTATATAATAATCTATGATCAAAACACTAAAACTTGTCAACTTGTGAAGTCTGTTGCATTCTAGCACCACAACGAAAACTCATTTAAAAGTAAGTGAAAGTCAAGAGGATGAAATTCAATTAAAATTAATTTGAAGTATGGAAAAAATGATCCACAATGATATAAATCAACATACTGTTATTGCCTACTTTATCTTATCCTGTAAGGGGCTCTTCTAACAACACCCCCTTCCTCCCCAAAAGGTAGCTAAATGAGTGAATTATACATTCAGAGCAAAACATACTTAGGAAGAAGGGGGCGGGTGGAAGAGAACTATCTTCAGGAAAAGATTTGGGAAAGATTGAGGAGTTAGCTAGTATCTCTCCTTATAGAAGCTTCAGTAGGCTTCCTTTTTTACCCCCACCATTTCACTTTTCCAGACTGAGGCATAAACAGAAATCCAATTAAAACCTGTCTTTGTTTAAAAAGTATATTTTTGAGTATGCATGCAATTTTACCGATAGCGGGATCTCAGCAGAGAAATTAACTTCAATAATCTATGGATTACAAGACATATCAAACCTTCAAAGCAGCCCAGCGTTAGATCTATTCTCAGAAGGGTTTAAATGACTTTAATAGTTAACAACAAATGATAGGATGCATTTTTCCCAACTAAATCAAGATCAGTTGGCATTAGCTTTCCAATTCTGCAAACCTTTTAATTATGGTGAACAAATTTTTCACCACCCATTGTGAATCTCTTGAGGAACCTGACCCCCAACATGGTGGTGAGCATCTGGTTCCCACTATTAGAGGTACAGCTTGGGAGAAGAAAGGGCGAAAGGTTATTTATATTATCTACCCCTCCCCCCGCAGCCTGCCCCTTCCTTCCAGACCCCACAAACTTCAGATCCCTTTGGAGAAATGCACAGCCACCCCACTGCAGGCCTAAATTCCCATCCTTTATTGTCAGTTGAGCTATTGATCTCCAGCACTGTAACACACGGAGCTCACTTACTGTACAAATTAACCAGTCAGTCTACAAGGTCATGTTTTATGAAACATTCTAGGGAAGAATATTTTTCAGTAAGAAGAATAGATGAGAGAGATGCTTTTTGGCTCTTTAAGAGAGTATGGCATACTTTAAAATAAGACTTTAGAGAAACCTACAGAGTGACGGCAAACATCACAGGAACACTTAGAGTGCAAATTAAATAGGAAGGGGCAGGGAGGGAAGACAAAGAGATGAAGGATGAAATCACAGCTTAGACTCTGAGATTCACAGGGTTAAATCTACATCCTTTCTCTAGCTGGCTATATATTTAAGAAAATCTTATTAATGAACTTGACCAAATCACACTTTTCCCCCCTCTCCTGATTATCTGCCTATATTTCCATGTATGCACACTCAGCCCCCACACATGGAGGCACAGCTAAGTATCTTTCAGAAGGCCCAGATGCTGATACTCCACATGCTCTTCCAGCAGGGACATATGGCCTCTTGATGAGACCCATCAGCAGCTGTGTGAGCAGTTCTGGAGGCACCTTCTGGGCTCCATGGTGAATTCTCTGTGACTTGCTGGCTTTTCTTTCATCACCCTGTTTTTAAGAATTTGACCCTACCCCCAGAACTGTGTCTGGTTCTCTTGCTCTGTCCTCTCTGACAGGTGGCCCTCTTGCGAAAATTCACTAGAATTTTTGTGAAGAACAAAATGGCTCTCAGCACATGTGTGGCATGTGTTGAAGCCAGATTCCTGGGCACTCTTAAAGTCTCTTAATTAGTGCCCCAAACAAGCAAGGCAGGGATAGCTATTCCCATGGTTCTTTGTGCTGGCTAGACCATATCTGGAACTATATATATCCATCTCAGGGCAACACTCTGGATACCCTCCAGAAAAGGGTGACTAGGGTGGTGACAGAACTGGGAACCATGTCTGATGAGGGATCAGTTGAAGAAAACTTGGGATGCTTAGCATAGAAAAGGAAAGACTTTAAAGGAGGTATAACGTCTTAGAATGGGACTGCACATAGCACACACTTAAAATGTATTTGCCAAATCTTGCTGTTGGAGGTGCATTTAGACCTAGGAAGGACCATCTAATCCAAACTTCTCATTTTACAGGCATATGGAATGAAAGGAACTGCCCACATATGCACAGGGAACAGGTGACAGAACTGAGATGAATTTGTCTTCTGATTCCAAATCCAATAATGATTTTTTAAAAAACAGTAAATCCCTTATACTAACTTGCTTTATGCTTAGGTGGGGAAATTAATGAATTGGGATCTAGTTTATAAAAAGGAGCTAATTGGCCCCTGGCTAATGTCTGAGCAGGAAGGAACAAAATTAGATTGCAAGCACCCCTTTGGGTTCAATAATAGTGCTTGCATACCTGCCTAGTCCTCCCGGAAACACCAGCCCAATGCTCAGTCATTGGGCCATTCAACCAACGGCATCACGGTCAGAGGAGTGCAGAGAGTATGGGCCAATTGTGTCAGCACATCCAGGCACACCAGACTGTGCATGCTTCCTATGATCAAGACACGTTGGCAAGGACATTGAGCTTGGAGTTAGGAAACTAGCTTCTTCTTCTGACTCTAATATTTTGGCGGGGGGGGAGTGTTATGATTTTCTTTTCTCCAGAATAGTGTCCAAGAGGGGTACAGTAGGTTATCTCTATGGGCCCTTCCAGGCATAAAACTCTATGGTTCTTTGAAAGATTAGCTCAGAAAACAAAGCCAGTATAATTGTTTTCAAAATGCTGATTCACAGGAGGTTCTAGGTAAATAGTTTCCTAGCTAACTGAAGCTTAATTATAGATGGTAAAGAAATTAAGGCTACTCCTCTTGATGCTGTAGATTGACTCTCTGGCTGCTATAGGTGTAGAATAGATGGGGTCCTACGGATGGGGCTTCTGCCCATATTAAAGATGGAATAGGACAGGACAGGATAGGAAGATCCTACTATGCTGAAAAAACTTTTAGGATGGTCCAGGATTCACGAACTAAGATGATTTCCATGGCCACTAGATGGGAAGAAAGGAGAGCGTCATGGTGATTAGACTAATGACCTCATCACTGTGTCTTGATCCCACTGGGTCCCATGGGTAAAGAATGGATGCCAGGATATCTGGTCCGCTCTCACTGTAATGGATGGAATGATGGACTTTGATTCAGAAAGTCTCAGAAAGTTCATGGTCCAAATTCTGTCTCTGACATGATCTGTGTGTGGGAAAGTAACTTCACCTTTCAAAGACTCAGGTGACTTAACTGTAATAGGGTTGTAATAGATAATCTCTAATATCTTTTCTAGCTCTAAATTGGTGATCCTCTGAGCCCATCATTTGGCAGGAAAGCAAAGGACCAACTGAGGAAATGCTCCAGAACATTCCTGTTGAAGCATTTCTTATGTAGCAGGGTTAGGGGCTTCTGGGAAACTTAGATACAGACACACCAGTTTTGGAGCAGCTCTCAGGAGTGGCTGTAATCAGTGCAGTGGGGCATGTACCCACAGGGGACAGTAAAAAAGAATTACTTAAGAAACTTCTTGATTCAGTGGTACTTTCATGGAATATCCACAAGATGTTTTACCTGCTTATACACACACCCAAAATAATTTATTAATCGGCTGATTTTATTACTTAGCTGCCTACTTTTCAAACTAAACCAGAGTATATTAATCTTCTTTATATCATGGTTATCTTTGGGAGTTTGATGACACCTGTGACCCATTCTCAGTATAATATATTGTTATGTATGTTCATAATTGAAAAGAATAATAAATTTCTACTAGAGTTTAGTAAAAAAAGATATAATTTTCTTCTCATTCATATAACTTTTTTAATACATATTCCCTGAAAACTACCTATGAATCTCAATTTAAGAACTTCTGGATTAAACAGCCCCAAAATACTAATCTAACTAAAATCAAAATAGTAGATCTGGTAGCTTATATTTAGATAAGATCTTAAGTTTTTATGACTGGAAGCGATTTAGAGATCCAGTTCAACCCCTTTATAAGATAGAGGAAGAAGCTAGGTTCCAGATAGGGCAAGACAATAATAATTATCTGAATCGATTGAATAATAATATTGTTCAATGACGAATTGATGGAATAATAATAATTGGTATTCATATACCTCTTTAAAAGCACTCTGCTTATGTTATTTAATTTGAGTTCCACAACAACCCTGTGAGATAATCCCTACAGGGATCATCAGACCCATTTCACAAATAAAGAAACAGTCTCCGATTGGCTGAATTATTTGCCTATGGTTGTACCACTAAGTGTAACAATCAGAGATAGGAATTAGACCCAGGACTTTCCGACCCAAAGTGATAACTCAACTAAGCCACACTGCTCAAAATCACGTAATAGCAGAGCTGGAATTCGAAGCCAGATTCTGACTCCAGGGGTAGCTAAGTTGTGCAGTGGACAGAGCATCAGGCCTGAAGACAGAAAGACTCATCTTCCTAAATTCAAATCTGCCCTCAGACACTCACTAGCTGTATGACCTTGGGCAAGTCACTTTACCCTGTTTGCCTCAGTTTTCTCATCTGTAAAATGAACTGGAGAAGGAAATGGCAAATCATTCCAGTATCTTTGCCAAGAAAATCCCAAATGGGGTCACAAAGAATTAAACACAACTGAAAATGCTGAACAACCTCTGATTCCAACTCAGTTGTTCTTTCCTTGGTACCATACTGTATGGACATCACATAGGGACTGGATTCTATGAATGAGAGAATCCTCTCACTCCTGGTCATTGGGCAGACTTAATCTTCACTCTCAAACCAGTTTCTCCTCAGGGAACGTTAGCTCTGTAAAATGGATACCTCCCACACCTAGAATTGTTGTTCTCCTCCCTCTTCCCCAATCCCTTTTCTCCTAGATTGACTCCCCAAAGCTCCTGTTCCTGCTTAGCAGCGATGACTGACTTTGTCAAGGTATTGAGTTTATAAATGGAAACAATAGATAACATAGCATTTAATTCAAATTAAAAATATCACCTAGTCTAAGCCATAAAAGTCTTCCACCGCCACCACCCCCATCTCTGCTCCAGTCCTACCCCTATTTCGATTGATAAATATTGATAAAGCACATATTAAACACCCACCTGGACTTGTGCTAAGTGCTGGGGACACAAATACAAGAAAACAAAGCTGTGCTTTTCCTCAAGGAGCTTACATTCTAATGAGGGAAAACAACAAAGAAGTAACAAAACACTGGGGAGTAAAGACAAGAAGGCTGTGGGAGAGCTGGAGTCCTTCCTGGGAGCAAACCGAGCCCAGAGGGAATCAAGCATGGATGGGATCTTGCTTTTTATGGAGTGTACTCCCTCCAGGCCTGCAAACTTTCTCAACTCATTGTTGCCAACTACTCTACTCATTCCTGAAGCAGGCATTAATTCGGTTTCCCTGTATGTCGGCAATCATTTGAATATTTATAAATTTAAGTATTTATTTTCATATTAAAATTAAAGCTCTATTGTCTTGCAACTAACCCGCCTTGTTCTGCCACTCCAAAAACAAAACCCTCTTCTGTGTGATAACCTTTATTTATAGATGGCAATAAGCATATTTAGCAATTTTATTATTCATGACCCTTGCACTAAATATCATAATCAGAATACAGATGTGCAAGATAATTTCCACGTACTAGTCAGGGTGCCACAAGTGCAGGAACACAGCAAAAATAGCATCGGTTTGGGGAGAAAAGACTGGAATCACTGATGTTGAACTGAGGTGTCAGGAAGGAAACAAAGTCAGGGCAGGTAGGAATGTTCTTTGAATAAAGCACATTCTGGACTCCTGTGAAAAAAAACTGAAAGATTTTAATGACTGAATCAGGTGTGTGTGTGTGTGTGTGTGTGTGTGTGTGTGTGTGTGTGTGTGTGTGTGTGTGTGTATTATCCTGGTTCTTTAGATCTCTCCTAAACTTAATCACATCTAGTATAAGAAATAACCTCTCTTGGATGTTGTGGATATAGAGAAGTGTA
Source organism: Bettongia penicillata ogilbyi (assembly GCA_023548195.1). Taxonomy (NCBI): domain Eukaryota; kingdom Metazoa; phylum Chordata; class Mammalia; order Diprotodontia; family Potoroidae; genus Bettongia; species Bettongia penicillata. The sequence continues at coordinate 7,856,506 of JAJHZJ010000198.1, read as the reverse complement.
GTTGGATGAGCCAGCCCTCCTTAGAACTCAGCCCAATCTTTTCTTAATAACTTCTTCACTTTTGACTGTACTAAAGATTCAGATGATCAGATAAACATCATATTCAGACTTGGCTCACTAATTGACTGAACAAGAATCGGTCACACTTTATATACCATTCCATAATGGATTTCCATGTTTGTGAATCCTAACTGGCTGTGGAAATGCAAAGCAAATATCTCATAATCACAAATATTTTCTGTGTGTTTTTCCCCCTCTAAGCCCAAAGATTAAATCAACTTTTTTTTTCCTGCTGGCAGCAAGTTCATGGTTATAGAAGGATGATAAATGATCTTGTGATGGACATAGCTGTTGTGCTACTGTTTAGCAAATTTTTTTAATAAGTGATTGCTAGCTATAACACATTTTTCTGTTAGGTGTTACATGAATAATTGGTATATTAAAGAAAGTGTGAAATAAACAGGTATAAAGCTTGAGATGCGTTCATTACTTGCTGAGGTGTTTCACATTTTATACTATTTAGGAGATACCTCAAGTTCAGCATTTTCTCCAGAATGTCGGAGCAGAATTCTCCAGGAAACTTGTTGTTTAAAAAAAAAATCCATTTGTGAAAATGCTACCAAGTATTTACAGCTCTAGAAAGGCAGATCAGAGATGCTGTTATAAAGCTGAAACATAAAATGAACCAGAAAATAGCTGCATCTTTGTGTAGGAGAATGTATGCTTCTGGTACTTCTTTCTTTCTAAAATCAATCAGTTGATGAGCTAATCAACTAATCAATTTCCACTCATTCTTCCTTCCTTCTTCCCTATATATTTTCCCTGGGTAGGGTGTCTAGTGCCTTCATTCAAGATCTAGCTATAGGCAACCACAAATCTTGGATTAAACAGCATAGTTGTGGTTGTGATTTAAGAATGGCCAACATTTCCATTGAATTCACCTCATCCAAGAAGGTATCAATTCTAACCAAAAAGCTATATCAGAATAGAACGAACTTTCCTTGTAGAAGAGAATCACAATAAGCTACTTATGACAAGCCATCTGCTGTCTACCATGCTTGGTATACACGTTTTTTTCCCAGAAGGAAAGAAGTTTGGAAAAGCCCCCACCTCCCAAATCAAATGCACCATGTGGCATGGGCCAATGTCTTTCTGTAGCTGCCAGAGGCAATATGTTGACTTGACTTGCCAGACTTCCAAAGGGACTATAGCAAATGAATAAATGCCACTTTCTGAAGTGAGTCAGTTTTGGACAAAGTCAAATTAATGCAAATTGGGTTATAAAACTATCTGGCAACACCAAATCCTTCTGATGGTTTTTAGTGTCTGGGTTTGATCTCACCAAACAAATAATCCTGGGAGAAACAGCTTGACTTGTTTTTTTCCCTCTCCTCTAGGATGGACTTTTAGGGTACCAGGAAGAATCTTTAACTCTCTATACAAGGAATCCTCATTTATTCATTCTGCAATGACCTTAGAAACTTCAGGGTCTGGAATTTCACCTTAAGTTCTGATGCAATCATTGCATTCAACCCCAAGATGATTTCAAATGCATATTGAGAAGATATGAGACATAGAGTATAATTATACTAAAGCCCTGTATTAATGCTTCATTGTGATTTGGAAGTTACTCTGGGTTTTCAAAAGCACAGAAGTTCTGAGAGCTCCTTCCACACTGGAAAGACTTCAAGCAGTGGGCCATGTTTGTGTCTATCACCTGAAGACCAGAATCATTATAGCGTTGGCCACTAGATGATGAGTTATTTTAGCTACTGCAACTCATTAATTCATTTACAAGAAATACAAGGAGTGTGGTCATGTGAATTAAAAATTGAATTTCAACTAAAGGACCCGGTTAAAATCTTGCCTTTGCCACTTTTCAACTACATGACCTTGGGAAAGTCACTGAACCTCGTTAGGCTTCTGTTTCCTGTAAAAGGAGTGACTTGGGCTAGGTGGCCTCTAAGAGTTCTTTTGGCTCTCTATTTTCTCCCCTCAGCTGCCAAAGTTATTTTCCTAAAGCACAGATCTGACCATTTTCACTCCCTGCTCAATAAACTCCAATGGTTCTCTATTCCCACAAGGATCAAATATAAAATGCTCCATTTGGTATATAAAGCCCATTATTGCAAGGCCTCTTCCAGTTACCCTGGTCTATTTCTTGTTCCATGCACAGAAATACACAATTTTGCAACTCTGTGCTTTTTTCATGGGTTGTCTCCCTAAAATGCTCTCCCTCCTTATCCCAGCATCCTAGTTTCCCAGCTTCCTTCCTTGAAAACTCAGTGCAAATCTTACCTCCTACAAGAGGCGTGTCCTAGTCATCCCATTGCCAGTGCCCTCCAGTTGAGATTGCCTTCCATTTGCTCTGTATGCATCTATTTATTTATTTCTCTATCTCGTACACACATAGTTACTTGCATGCTGTCTGCTCCATTAGAGACCAAAGTTCTGCCTTTCTTTGTATCCCCTGCACTGGGTACACAGCAAGCACTCATTAAATACATGTTGCCTGATAATGATAGAAGAATTACCCATACAGATAAAATGAAAGGTCCTTGAATTACTGAAGTAAGTTCAATAAGAAATGAGTTATTTATCCACATATACATTGACGCAAAGAAGATAAAACAAAGGTTAGGCGTTGAAGATATTTCAACTTCAGCTGTGCGTAGCTTTAAGTCGTTTGGGGCCAGCTCTTCCCTCCTTGTCATGGCTAGTTAAGATTCCCTTATTCACTCTCATCTTTAGAAATGGCACCTGAGTGATGTGAGGCATCTTGCCACAGAGCTCTTGTGAGTCATATGATGCTAAAAATACAAAATGCCAAAGTTCAATTAGGGATCCCAAAAACCCTTCCTCAGATTTCTCAGGAAGGGCAATCAGTAGACATTCAATATTGAAAAGCATTTGGTGGGTTTCTTGTACCAAAGCTTTCCTTCTCCAGCTGCTGCCCTGGTACCTGGAAGCTCCAAATACCAATTTGACCTGACCTCTCAACATCTGTCCACTCAATAGTGACAACTGCATAACCCTCCTCCCCCCATTCTTAAGCACCCTTTGGTGGCCCCCGCTATGTGTCACACATCTGCAGCATGGTGAGGGTCAGAACACAGGAGCCCTGTCTGGAGACAGCCCCCCTACTTCCACTTTCCTACAGAAGGCAGATCCAGAGTATGCATGCCTAACCATATCATCTGGCCTCCTTAGAGCCTCACACCCCACATCACCCCCACGCTTCTTTTCTGTAGCTATCCTGCTCTTGTCAGAGGGAGAAAATGCCCTGGGATGCCCTGGGTGGGTATCATGCCCTTCTGATCAGACTTGACTCACTCTCTGTGCCACTGCCTCCTTGCATAACTGGTAGCAAATTGCTTGACTCCCTGCATGACACTGACTATGATGGATTAAATAACTGCTTTGACCAGGTCATTAGTCCCTCATCGCTCTGATACCCAACCGAGACTTCTGAAGGAAAAGGAGAGGGGCACGCTGCTGCACTTCCTGAGATGCAGGCTGTCTTCCACCCCTTTCTGGCAGCCAGCTCTTCTCTTTCCTCCCTGGATTTCCATTCCCTTTCCTCTTTTCTACCATATCTGTTAGGGAAGTAGGTGCTAAGATGTCAGCATGCGATCTCATGGAAACTGAAGCCTACACATAAGACTTGGTTTGTGATGAGCTAATAGAGGGTATGATGTGGGGAGCCTTGGGAAGAGTTTAGTCACTACCTCTGACCCCAAATATCTCTAATGTGAGCCAGAAGGTCCATCATCAGCCTTAAATGTCACCCTGTTTTAGTGGAGAAAATGCTGGATTTAGAGTCAGAAAACCTGGATTTGAGTCCTGACTCAACCACTTATTAACTTTCTAGCCTTGAGCAACCTCTCTTAACCTCTGTGAGACTGAGTCTCTTGATCTGTGAAATGGGGATAATAATCCTTTTTGATACTTAGCTCACAGGACTGTTGTGAGGAAAATTCCCTATAAATCTCTCTCTGGCCCTCTGGCTCTCTCTCTCTCTCTCTCTCTCTCTCTCTCTCTCTCTCTCTCTCTCTCTCTCTCTCTCTCTCTCTCTCTCACACACACACACGCACACACATACACCTTTAAAATTCTGAAGATACTAAGAAAAATGATTTTGAAAAGGAAAAAAAAGAAAAATCATCCAAATAGACATCCAGGGAACTTACCAAACAACTTAGATTTTTAAAAGATGCATAGATAGTAGAAGCAAAGGGAAACAACAAAGGATGAATGTAAGAGCCCAGCCACTGCCCTGTAAAAATTGTATCATGTGCTAAAGCACAGAATGAGTTCAGTCTATCAGTCAACAAACATTTTCTATGTGCCAGCTACTGTGCTAAGAATTGAGAAGGCAAAAGGCATTATCCCTGTTCTCAAGGAACTCATAATCTAATGAGGGAGATTACATGCTGACAACTATATAGAAACAGTAGCTAGATAGATGATAGATAGGTAGATATAGATAGATGGATAGAGAGATATAAAGATAGATGAATAGATAGATACATACATATATACACTGTTTATATAGTATATGCATTATTATATATGCTATACAAATATTATATATAGTATATATACACTATTGTATATCACATATAATATATACTATGCATTACATATAATATGTAATATGCATTGCATCTAATATATACTGTTTGTCCATAGTTGCTTGCATATTATACCTGTATGTGTGTTTATATATGTATTTATGGGCATATAGATATATATACACACATACAGGATATATTGAGGATAATTTCACTATAATTAAGGGAAATTTGGAAAGGGTTCTTGTAAAAGACAGGAAGCTAGGGAGGTCAAGGCACAAAGATGAGGAGGCAAAAAGCATTCCAGGCATGAGGGAAAGTGCCCAGAGTTGAGCTTGGTGAAGAGTGCTAATGACTACCTCCTCCAAAGAAAAATAAAATAAAAGTTTTGTTTCATTTTATTTTGCTAAGTACATTGGATAAAAGTAGAGAATCAAAGATAGACAGGGTTCATTGGTAAAAGTAGATGAGATGATGATATCTAACAATGACAAGAAGGCAAATTCTTACTGTGCTTCAGTTTTCACTGCCAGGAACAATGATCTATGAACTTGCAACCGATAGGGCTGAAAGTTGATACCTAAGATAAGAAATTACATAGTAGAAATAAGGTACCTAGACACTCTAGATGAAATACTTCCAATTTTCATCTATAAAATGAAAGGTTGTGCTAAATGATCTCAAAGGTACCTTCTGTACCTATCATCTATGTTTTTCTATAAAGTTGATTCTGACTTGATAGCAAAACAAAAGATCTGAGAAAAACGCAGCCTTCTGTATCACATAGCCAAGCATTTCTTTTATGGAAATAATGGCTTCTTACCCCTTTGTTTCCCATGTGATCTTGTTATGCTTCACAAAAAATCTTTCCATCTCAGTAAGACACTAAGTCAGAGTCCTAAAACTATGAAACTATACCCCTTTCACTTGCAAGAGGACCTCCCCAAAGCAAGTTAGGCAAACTCTAATGATGCCATGGAACTAGTTAGAATCTCCAGGGACACCAATCCCAGTGGATTCCATTCCAGTATTCACCCTTTTCTCTTTCCCTGTGAAATGCTAATTTTTCCCCTAACCCTGGGAAAATAAATTTCTTAAATACCTACTATGTGCAGAGTCCTACATGAGAATAATATACAATGCTTGTCCTTGAGCATGCTGCTCACAATTCAAGTTACGTGATGAGGCATACGTGTAAGCACAAAAATGGTAAGGAACAATTCAAGCCAATATTTTGTATATGACATGAATGCTACAGACAGTAAAGATAGTTGTTCAGAGAAGGGAGGGGACAATGGAGACTAAAGCAGTCAGAAAGGCTCCTTGGACGAGAAAAGACTTGCACTCAGTTCTCGGAAATGGGTAGCATTAAAATTAGTGGAAAGATAGACAAGCTTAAAGAGTGTTGGAGTCTGTGAAGAATGTGGCAAGTTCACAGGAGAGTGAAAAGACTAAGTTGACTGGAATCAAGATGTGTATTGGAGCCCAGTGGTAGGTAAGTGGGTTGGGGCCAGGCTGCGGGAGGTCTAAAGTGTCAGGGTGAAGAGGTTGGATGGAACGTCTGAATCCTGACTCTGCAACTTACTACTTATGTGATTTGGTGCATGTAACTTAACCTTTCTGGGTCTCAATTTCTGCACCTATAAAATGATGGAGTAGGATGAATTAATTATTTTTTAATAATTTTTTAGGAGAATGAAATTAGCAAATTGGATATGGATACAGGCAGAGATGCCATGCTTATCATATTCATATATCCCTCCAGTATTGGTAGGAGTGACTAACAGTCAGAATTTTTTTAAAAAAGAAATTGACAAATTAGAACACTGTACCGAACTGAATAAAACAAATTTAATTGAGATAAATACAAAGTCATACTCAAGTTCAAGAAGTCAACCTCACAAGTACAAGTGAGGGGGAGGTAGGAGTTGGCAGCATTTTGTTTGACAAAGATCTGTGGATTTTAGTGAACTTCAAGATCAATACTGGTCAACAATGTGATTTGGTAGCCTATAAACTAATGTGATCTTAGGCTGCATTGAAGGACATATTGTCCAAGAAATACGAGTTTATAGTCTATCCCACTCTTTCCTGTTGTTCTTCAGTCTGACTCTTTGTGATCCCATTTGGGGCTTTCTTGGCAGAGACAGTGGAATGATTTGCCATTTCCTTCTCCAACTCATTTTACAGATGAGGAAACTGAGGCCAACAGGGTTAAGTGACTTGCCCAGGGTCACACCATTAGTAAGTGTCTGAAGCCAGATTTGAACTCAGGATTCTTGATTCCAAGTCCAGTGCTCTAGCCACTGTGCCACCCCACTGTCCCTATCCCACTCTACACTGTCTAACTGGACCACTTTTATAGCACTTTGTTTAGTTCTGGGCACCATCTTTAGGAAGGATATTGATGAGATGGTGAGGAGTCTAATGAAGATGGTGAACAGCTCCAAATTCATATGAGGATATTAAAGAACGTGGAGTTTGTAGTATGGAAAAGTAAAGACACAGAGAGGGACGCAATAGCTCTCCTAACATATTTGAAGGATTGTCCCATGGAAAAGATATTTATTTTGTTTGAGACTAGAACTAGGAGAAATGGGTGGAAGTTTTGTTTAACTAATAAATGTGAACTCCTTGCAATGATTGAAATATAAATTCCCCACAGGCTCAAAAAGAGTAAGTTTATTGGAAACTTTTATACTTGACAGGAGGAACATCTTGATGTTTAGATTTATCATGGGCCAGAAGCCTATAGCACTTGCCTCCGTCCCTCTCTCTTTGTCTCTCTCTGTTCTTGTCTCTGTCTCTGTTTCTATCTGTCTTGTGTTTCTCTGCTCCCCTCTTTTTGTGTATGTTCCTCTGTGTGTGTCTATCTGTCTGTCTCTTCTCCTCCTCAATACCCACCCTCACCCTCTAGTTATGTCTTCAAAGACAGCTATGGTAGAAACTCCACCCAAGCCAGGTCCTTAACCTTTCTTAGGCCATTTCTATTCCATGTTCTCTTGGAGGTTATGTCTGGATCTTACCACTACAGAGAATTCTCGAATCCCCTTATTCTTCTTGAACATATTACATTACGATGCTTCATGTGCTATGTGCCTTATCAGCCAGCATCCTCTAGTATTTTAGAGAAGGCAGATGGGCTTTCTCTATCAGTGGCTTTTTAATTCTGGTTTGAATTCATCAGCCTCCTTAGCACAGTGTCTGACCAGCAGGGTTAACGCACAGGAAATATAGACAGAAGGAAAAATGAAAACAATTGGAAAAGAGAGGGTATAAAAAGAGAGAGGAGGGAAGAGGTTGACAGAGAGGTCCCAGCGGGTGCCACAGATACCCTGCAGGGCCACCAAGGCAAAAAGCTTACTACCTCTGAAGGAGGTGCCTCTTTTTGCAAAGGTCTAGCAGCACAGGGGCTTTCCCATAATGTACTTCCCATAAGGACCTCTCAGCTAGGGCAGAACAAGGAGGAGACAATCTGCCATGGACCCAAATGCTCCTTGCCCTCATCTCCAAGTGCCAGAAGGATTTTATCTTCAAGTTTCTGCTACCATCAGTCAATCCCCACATCTCTCCCTCACCCCCAGCCCCCTCAAGGAAGCAAAGACTGTCTATGGGACATACTGCTCTTTCTTCTTATGTACCTAATGTTGCTGTGCTATTTTGGGCAACCATTTAAATAGAAGCCAATTTGACTAAAGAGCAAATATATTCCACCGAATGACGGCAAAAGGGCAGAGCTGGAGGAAAGGGAAAAAAATAAAACACGCACGCACACGAAAATGCAAGGCATTCATTTTTTCCTTTGTACTTTTTAATAAAAGAAATTCTCTGGCTGCTTAAAGTGACACATTAAAAGATGTATGTATCGCGGCTTTTAAAAACACAATTAGATAACACCTTGTCAAATACTTATATTCTTTGTTGACAGCCTGGAGCACAATCGCAATCACAGCCCAGCTATTTCGGCAGGTTCCTTATTCAGTTGCCATTGGCAGAGTCAGCCATTTTATAAAAATGTTACTGTTTACCACTTTAATCATCAATCTAGATCTAGTCAAAACAATAAGTCAGAAGGAGCAGTAAATTATACTTGTTCAGCCCTGATGAGTTTGAACTGTTTTGCTGAAATTAACTGAAGTAATTATCTATTTTTCTAAAGCTGCAAAAAAAAAAAAAAAAGTTCCGAGGAAAATAGGGTCTATAAGGACGATTGCTGCGTAAGATGTAAGGAAACTTTTTCTTCCCTTGTGACCACTGAGGGTGTATGAGGCCAGAATCAAAATGGATTTAATGCGGATATTTTCCCCTCCCCTGAAGCAAAGTATTCCCCCAAATAAAAGAAGATTTTTTCCTGTTACAGTCCTTGCTTTACCTCTTTACCTATTTTCTTTTTATACCCGTGCGATCTATAGCTGTTTCCTCCTTCATTGCTGAGCGCAAATCTTGGAGAATTGGGATCTTTCTGTACTCTTGAAATATTTGGATGTTTTTCTTTAATGCTTAATGCATCTGTGATCTTGCACGTTTCAGAGCTCCCTCCAATGATCACACCCTAGTTATGCCGGAGCCCCCTCCCCCAAGGTCATGACAGGAGGTCCACCAAAAGTGTTGGAGGTGTCCCATCTCTTTTATGTTCCATATCCCTTATTGTTTTCCTCAGGAAAATGGACATCCAAATAACGATTCCTTCTCTCCCTCCCTCCTTTCTTTCTTTCCTTCCTCTTTCCTGATTTTCCTCCTTCCCCTTCTCCATTCCTTTTTCTTTCTTTCTTTCCTCCCCTTCTTCCTTGGTACATCCCTTCCTTCTTTTTTCCCTTTCTTTCTTCTCTCCCTTTCTCCTTCCCTCCCTCTCTTCCTTCATTCCTTCCTTCTGTCCCCAGTTCATACATTTATTCAACACATGCTTATTATATGCTGAGTATATGATGATAAAAATAAAACAGGCCCTGCCCTTAAGGAGTTTATAGTTTATTAGAGATACAATATAGCTACTGATAATTCAATAAAAAATATGGATCCATACAGTTAGGCTTATAGTGAGGGAAAGAAGTCTCATTCCATGTCAGCTAAAGGTAACTGATAATGTTAAAGCTAATGTCTGCGGGTTCTGTTCTGATTGTTTCCTCTGTGTGTTGCCTGCCAATTAAGATCATCAAGGTAGGATCCATTTTCTTTTTTCATACATTCATTAGCAATCATATAATGTCATTGTTGTGGTTGAGTCTTTTCTGTTGTGTCCAATTCTTCATAACTCCATTTCTTGGCAGAGATACTAGAGTGGTTGGCCATTTCCTTCTCCAGCTCATTTTACAGATGAGGAACTAAGGTAAACAGAATTAAGTGACTTGCCCAGGGTCACACAGTTAATAAGTGTCTGAGGTCTCACAAAGGTGAGTCTTCCAGATCCCGGGTCTAGCACTCTATCCACTGTGCCTTCTATCTGCCCAGGGCATATAATGAATGGGTTCTTTCTAGACGTTTGATTATTGATTGGTTGATATAATCAAATACCCAGATTCTTTTGTAGTTTCCTTGGCCAAGACAGGGAAGATGTATTGGTGGTATAACTGGAAACAAACAAACTCTGTGATAATGGTATTGACTTCTCTAGCTATGTGGAGGGGAAAGGGATTATTTCACTTGGAGCCCATGTCCAGACCTGTCTTTTGTAATAAAGTCTTTTCCAGAATGTCTTGTCTTAACATGGTGATTCCATTCTGGCTGCTTGTATATCCTATAAGGAAACATTTCCCAAACAGCATCCACAGGCTTTAACTAGAGATTTTTAAAGAAAATTTTGATGCTTGCAACATTTTCCCCTCTAAAATATTAAATGTTCAATATTTTCCCCTCTAAAATATTAAATGTTCAAATATATATATATATACACACACAAAATATGTAAAAAATATATATATATACACACACAAAAATACTGTATAGCCTTTTGTTTGGGATGAAAATGGGCTGAATTTCTTCTATTTTGCTTAAAAATTTTCTTTACTTCTTCTGTTTCGTTATTTTATTACCATGTCTTCCTCTAGATAAGAATTTATGAGTTTTAACAGCAATATATTTGGGTTCTACTCATATGTTGGGGAGGCTACATGCTGTAGTGAAAAGTGTTAGATTTGAAGACAGACCTAGATTTGAATCCTCCCTTTCTAGCATATTGTCTATGTGACGTTAGGCAAATTACTTTAACCTCTCTAAGATTCTAGAGAGACAGTATAGTGTAATGAATAGAAGGATGGCTTTGGAGTCAGAAAGCTGTGGGTCCATATTTTACATGTGACCCTACATGTCTGGCCTTGGGCATACAACTCAAATGTTCTATGCCTCAGTTTCCTCATTTGTAAAATGAGGAGATTGAAGTAAATTACCTCTAAATTCACTTCTGTTTTGAAATCTATAATCAGTTTCATCATGTATAAAACAAAAGGGTTGGGTCAGGTACCCTCCAAGGTTCCTTCCACCTATTAACCTATAATCCTGTGATATTCTTTCAATCCAAAAAAAAAGTATTCTGTGGCCAAATTCATTTGAGAAATGTTGACCTTGAATACTGAGATATGATATCTCCTCATCTGCTTCAGTTATCTAACAAAAAAACCAACATGTTATATGCAAAGTTTTGTTAGGAATGTCAAGGAGAATATGGGTCTAAGGAGTCCTTGGAACCTAAGCAAATTTTTTTTAAAACCACATTTTAATATCCAGACCTACACAGTAGCAATTGTTTACATTATTCAAGACCCTGAGGCTCTACCTTTTCCTGAAGTTTCTTGATAATGCAGATAAATACATGGAAGAAATGCAGTATGAGAGGTTCATAGAGTTCATAAATGGGATAAAGATAGTATAGAGACTTGACCTGTGATTTGCTTGGTATAGGGAGCTCCCAGATGAAGAAATCTCTCTAACAATGGACATTAGCGGCATTTTTGGGACTTACAGATTTAGAAAATTACCTAGAACATAGATAGCGTAAATGATTTGCATAGGATCATACAGTCATTCAGAGGTAAGACTTGAAACCAGGTCTTACTGACTTTAAGATTGTCTCCTTCTCTGCTTCTGTTTTTGTCTATCTCTGATTCTTTCCGTCTCTCTATTTCTCTATGTGTCTCTGTCGCTCTCTTTGTCCTGTCTCTGTCTCTCTCAGAGCCCCTTTACAGAAACTCCCACCACCAAGAAAGATTATCACATTACCCACTTTACCTGCAATTTGTCATCGAGTCAGAAGTGGGAAACTTTCAGCCTCAAGGCCATACGTGGTCCTCTAGGTCCTTAAGTGTGGCCCTTTGACCAAAGTCATGTGACCTCGAGGCTGCAGGTTTCCCACCCCCGATTCTAAGAGTAGTACTGAGAGTTTATGCCGGAGGTTTTCTGGAATCTAAGTCTTCCTGGCTCTGGGGTCAGTCTCCTCCTGTATATTATTCCATGCTGTCTCTCAATATCTACACATACAACTCAAATTCATCATATAATAACAAATTTTCTACTTTGAATAATGCCAAGTATATACAAATAGACTCTGATAAGACATTCTCTTCAATTCACTGCTTTAACGTAAGAGACCCAGATCATGCTAAAAGTGCCAGTTTTCATTCTTTTAATCTTAATAGCTTCTCCTATTTATTTCCTGACTTAAATGTTTCATTTATTTTTTAAGGAGTTCATTCATTCCCTCACTCATCCACTTCAATTATAATAATTAGCCACCTCTCCATAGCCCTTTCCCTCTCTATAGTACTTTGCTAACTGAATGAAGCACCTTCTTACAAACCTTCAGCAAATTCACGTTGTTGGGTAAAGGTGTCAGGGTCAACTCTCCTAATACAACCCAGAGAAATTTATGAATTGAACTCTTCAGACTTCCACAGTTCAAAACCTTGTACAGGACTAGGTTCTTTTTTAATCACATGAAAAATGATAGCTACAAGTAAAGTATTGAATTTTGGCAACAATGCCTGGACAGATGAGTACCTGATGAGATTCTATGAATTTTACAAAGACCGTTTGTCTTGTCTTTTCCTAGCAACCTTGAAGTATTTAAACATATTCATGGACTTTTTTGTGAACTGAAAAGGCTTTTGATTTTTTTTTTTGGTAAGTCATAAGACACCCTCAAAAATAGAATAATCAGATAATCATCTTGAGTTTTAGTCTCATAGACTTACAGACAGATACACACACAATTTGTCATTAAGTAGCTCTAACAAAGCAACTTCTGAAATTAGATCTATATTCTATCTGAAACAAGGAGCTGCAGCCACAATGACCAAAGGAGAAGAACATTTTTGAATAAATCATAAAGACAACATCATGCAATGTTGTATTAAAAGGCCAGGATTTATGGAAAATGCCTTTACATACCTTACTCTTTCCCCTGTAATCCTAACAATTCCTTAAACCTAACAAATACAGCATGAGGGACGTGTCTTCTGTTCATCTGAATCAAAATTTCACCCTCCTGTGAGGGCAGGGATTATGCCTTCTTCAATGATTTACCCCTCACAACAGCTAGCACAAACCTTAATGTATAATAGACCCATAGTAAATACATACCAAGTATGTAAAGTGATACAGATCATTTGCCTCATGGTTGGAAAACTGAGGTCTAGAGAAAATGCCCACAGTCGCACAGAAGTCAACAAAAGCTCACAAAACAGAATTCAGATAATGTGGTTCTCAGAACAAGGCTTAAACTATTAGACTGTGATAATTAGGCATCCAGGTGCACCTTCCTTTAGACAAGTGATGGATTCTCAAAAAAAATTGCACAAATAACATTTTTGTAAGTTCAGGCATAAGATTATATAAACCTCTCCATAACTAGGAGGGAATTTAGAGGTCATGTAGTCCAAATCCCTCATTTTTCAAATGAAGAAATTAAGGGCCTAGAAGGTTTACTGATGAGCTAAATTCATTCAGATAGGATGAATCAGAAGTAGGATTTAAACACAGGGTCTTCTGACTTCGAAGTCAATGATCTTTTCACTTCTCTCTCATCTCATAGTTGCCTTATCTTTATTTATCACCTCCCTTCCAAGAGCAGTGACTACTTAGCTCACTTCATTTCCCTCTTCTTTCTGTAAATATGATCAGTGGTAAACACTCAGAGGCATCATATTTAAGGTAATACTGCTTCGAAAAATTTCTTCTTCTGGGGGAATTTTTGACTGCAGGGTCACATGAGTGAATGAATGAATGAATAAAAATTCATATGGGAGAATTAATACTGTAATGCAAGAGGCATATTAGGAGAAAAGGATTACCCTACTTCTGTTCCTTGTTACTTGGGGAGAGTTTCACTGAAAAGAGTCTCCTGACCTCTGCGAAGAAGGGATTTGGTGGAGGAGTGATTTAAGGCAGAGATTGGACACAAAGGTTTACCAAAGAGATTGAGGGGAATGGATATTCTTTTCTAAGAAGAAATTCAGAAAGAATTATTCCCATCCTCTGAGAGGATAGTCTAGGATAGCCAAGCAACCTGAGGTAGCTGGGGACCTCTACCTTTTTACATGGTGGGAAAGAAGATCTTGAGAAGGACTAGTTAAAATCTTCAGGATATCACCCTCAGCCTTGTCATCAAGGGGCCAGTAGGGTGAAATGAACTAAGACAGCCCAGACCCTGAACTGAGATGAGATTGGTGACCATTGTATAATGGAGAAAAACAGGGATCAATACAATGGTGCCTAAGTGTTAACACATCAGCCCTGAGGTAGAAAATACTATGGGCTCCTTAAACTGTTATGTAGGAAGGTTTTAGCTCATTGGATCCTAGAATCGCACAGCTGGAACGAAACTTCTCTGGTACAACCTTCAACCTCATTCAAGAAAAGATAGTGTTGCAATGGAGACAAGAATATGGGACATGGGATTTAGCATCCAAAGACCAGGTTTCTGTCTTGACTTTTCTATTAACTACCAGTGTGATTCTGGGCAAATATTCTACTTTTCTATACTTTAGTTTCCTCATCATTACGAGGCAGCTAGGTGGTTTGGTGCATAGAGTACTGGGACTAGAGTCAGGAATATCTGAGTTTAAGTCCTGCTTCAGACACTAATTATGTGACCCTAGGGTAAGTTATTTAACCTTTGCTTATCTCAGTTTCCTCAATTCCATTAAAAAAAATGTTTATTTATTTACTTTTAGTTTTCAATATTCATTTCCACAAAATTTTGAGTTCCAAATTTTCTCCCCATCTCCCCCCACCCCAAAATGACATGCATTCTGATTATTCATTCACCTAATCTGACCTCTCTTCTAACACCCCCTCCCTTCCCTTATCCCCATCTCCTTTATTTTGTTGTAGTGCAAGATAAATTTCTATACCCTATTACCTGTATTTCTTATTTCCCAGATGTATGCAAAAACAATTCTCAACATTTGTTCCTAAAACTTTGAGCTCTAAATTCTCCTCCTTCCTCCCTCCCCACCCATTCCACTGAGAAGGTAAGCAATTTAATATAGGCTATATATGTGTAGTTTTGCAAAAGACTTCCATAATAGTCGTGTTGTGTAAGACTAACTATATTTCCCTCCATCTTGTGCTGCCCTCCATTTATTCTATTCTCTCTTTTGTCCTTGTCCCTCCCCCAAAGTGTTTACTTCTAGTTGTTCCCTCCTCCCATTTGCCCTCCCTTTCATCATCCCCCCACCCTATTCATCCCATTCTCCCCTATGTACCTGTAGTGTAAGATAGATTTTCATACCAAATTGAGCATGCGTGTTATTCCTTCCTTAACCCAAATGTGATGAGAGTAAGCTTCACTTTTTCCCTGTCACTTCCCCGCTTTTCTCCTCCATTGAAAAAGCTTTCTTGCCTCTCTTCTGAGAGATAGCTTGTTCCAGTCCATTTCTCCCTTTCTCCTCTGAATATATTTTTTTCTTACCCCTTAATTTTATTTTTTTTAGATATGATCCCTTCCTATTCAACTCACCTTGTGCTCTCTTTCTATATATTTGTGTGTGTGTGTGTGTGTGTGTGTGTGTGTGTGATCCCTCCAACTTCCCAAATACAGAGAAAAGTCTCAAGAGTTACAAATATTATCTTTCCGTGTAGGAACATAAACAGTTCAACTTTAGTAAGTCCTTTTTGATTTTTCTTTCTTGTTTACCTTTTCATGCTTGTCTTGGAAGTTATATTTTCTATTCAGCTCTGGTCTTTTCATCAAAAATGATTGAAAGTCCTCAGTTTCATTGAGTGACCATTTTTTCCCCTGAAGTATATTCACTTTTGCTGGGTAGGTGATTCTTGGTTTTAATCCCAGTTCCTTTGACTTCTGGAATATCCTATTCCAAGCCCTTCGATTCCTTAATGTAGAAGCTGCTAGATCTTGTGTTATCTTGATTGTATTTCCACAATACTTGAATTGTTTCTTTCTAGCTGCTTGCAATATTTTCTCCTTGACCTGGGAACTCTGGAATTTGGCTACAATATTCCTAGAAGTTTCTCTTTTTGGATCTCTTTCAGGAGGTGATCAGTGGATTCTCCCAATATTTATTTTACCTTCTGGTTCTAGAATATCAGGGCAGTTTTCCTGTATAATTTCATGAAAGATGATATCTAGGCTCTTTTTTTTGGATCGTGGCTTTGTTGTCCCATAATTTTAAAATTGTCTCTCCTGGATCTATTTTCCAAGTCAGTTTTTTTTTTCAATGAGATATTTCACATTATTTTCCATTATTTCATTCTTTTGGTTTTGTTCTGTAATTTCTTGGTTTCTCATAGTCATTAAGCTTCCATCTGCTTCATTCTAATTTTTAAAGAACTATTTTCTTCAGTGAGTTTTTGAACCTCCTTTTCCATTTGGCTAATTCTTTTTTTAAATCATTCTTCTCCTCATTGACTTTTTGGACCTCTTTTTCCATTTGAGTTAGCCTATTCTTAAATGTGGTATTTTCTTCAGCATTTTTGGGGGGTCTCCTTTAGCAAGCTGCTGACTTCCTTTTCATGATTTTCTTGAATTGCTCTCATTTCTCTTCCAAATTTTTTCTCCACCTCTCTTACCTGATTTTCAAAATCCTTTTTTGAGCTCTTTCATGGCCTGAGACCATTGCATATTTATTTTGGAGGCCTCTGATGGTAAGCATTTTTCTTCCTCATCTGAAAGGATGGAAGAAAATCCCTGTTCACCAAGAAAGTAACCTTCTATAGTCTTATTTTATTTCCCTTTCTTGGGCATTTTCTCAGCCAGTTACTTGACTTTTGAGTCCTTTGTCAAGAGGGGAGTGTATTGTGAGGACCTGTAAGTTCTCAGTTCCTCCAAGGTGGCACAATCAAGGGAGAGGAGTTTGCTCCTCTCCTGGCCTGCGCTCTGGTCTTGGAGCTACCAAAACTTTTCTGCCCAGGATCTGCAAGTAGCATTCCCTTTCCAGAGCCTCCACTAGCTCCATCACACCATCCAGCACTCTTCCTCATCCATGGGCCACCACTCATGGCGAGGATCAGATCAGTGGCTCAATTCCCCTAGGGGCTTTAGACTGAAGGCTCCAAAAATGGATAATGCTGCCACCACTGTCATTGTCTGGGGCCAGGGCTAGGGGAAGATGCTGCTCCCTTCTGACCCAGATGAAAAAGCCTTCTTACTGACCTTTGAAGCTGTCTTTGGCATTTGTGGGTTGAAGAATCTGAGAACTTCTGCTGCTGCTGGGGATTCTGCCCCTGAGACCTGTTCTGGTCCTGTTCCTGCTGGTGCCACATGACCAAGGCTGCGCTGAGCTCCCTGGACTGCACTCCATGCCCCATGTAATAGACCTTTCCTGTTGACCTTCAAGGATACCTTGGGTTGAAAATCTCTTTCACTTGGTTATTTTATGGCTTCTGCTGCTCTTGAATTTGTTTAGAGTCATTTTTACAGGTATTTTATGGGCTGTGGGAGAAGAGTATGTGTGTCTTTCTACTCTGCTACCTTGGCTCTGCCCCAGTTTCCTCAATTCTAAACTGAAGATAATAGTAGCATCTGCTTCCCAGGGTTGTTGTGAGAATCAAATAAGATAATACTTGTAAAGCACTTATTCTAAATGCTACCTCTTTTTAATTATTACCTCTAGTAATTATAAACAGAGTGGTTGAAATAAATGGTTATCTTTCAGAGCTATATTCCATATATGTCTTCTATAGCATTCCTGAAAGGGGTTGCACACATCATAATTTACTGATGCAAAGGTAAAAATTTGGTCTGCCATCTTATAGATTCTAGAATTGCCACCAAGTTAACTGACAAACAGTGACCCATGTGAGTAAAAAACAGAACACCTGAAAGGACATCGAGGCTGTGAGAAAGAACAGGTGTGGATTTATTTATGGTTTTAATAGCAACCTGCTGATACAAGTCAGTCGCATCACTTAGGGGCCTTCTTGATTCTGTGAAAATTCAAAAGCAGCAGCAGTGTATGCTACATTGTCCTTCCTTCTATGAGATAGCAGCATTTCTGAAAATTTCAGAGTTGAAAATCATCTGTGACCATATAGTCCAGTGCATACCTGCTTATAAACCTCTTCTATAACATCCCCTAAGTGGTCATCCAGTCTTTGATTGGAGACACTAGTGAAGGAAAAGTTATTACCTCCTGGGGCAGCCCAGTCTACTTTAGAACACTTCTAATTGTTAATAAGAATAGTTCTAATTGTTAGTAAGTTTTTGTATAATCAAGTCTAAATCTGCCTCTCTGTAACTTTCACTCATTGTTCTTAATTCTTCACTCAGCAATCAAGCAGAATAAATCTAATCTGTCAGCCATAGTCCTTTAAATGCTGGAAAACAGCTCTTGTGTCCACCCCACTCCACCAACCCCCACCTGTCATGTCAGTCTGCGGAGGGTGGCCACAAGGATAGCAACTTGGTCATGTTGCAAATGAAGTGATCCCTAAAATCCACATAACTGGTCAGAGTACTTGATCTCTTTCTTCCATGAGTACATCAAAAAGATCCCCTTCAAGATGCTGGCCAAAAGTTTGGATGCGGAGAATGAAGCCACTGGATTCCCAGGGCTCCCATAAGCAGTGGCACGAGGGGAACTGCTAATGCAGGGACTGTCTCAGGTTTGCCTTCACAGTCTGATGGAAGAGCCTATGCCTTAATGGTTCTGATCAATATCAATTATGTGTAAAACCCGATGCTGTCTGTGCTAAGGTGCAGCCATGACCCAGGGAATTCAGAGAGCAGAGATGCAATGTGCTGTCATCAGACTTTAATAATGCATTTGAAAAGCTGCAAATGCAATAAGGAATTTTCATAATGGATGAACAGAAAAATAGACCTGGACGTGCCACCAACCAAAATATAAGCACAGGGCCAGTTGGAATCAGAAATACTGCAAGGTGTCCATGTGATCCATCTGGCAACATGCTTTTAATTAATCAATCAATAGACATTTATTAAACACCTACTATGTGCCAGACAGTATACTAAGTGTTGGCTATTTATTAGGCCTCTACTATGTATAAGTTAGGTTATAAATCCATTGCTATGAAGATAAAATGAAAAACAATCTCCTGCCCTCAAGGAGCTTATGTATTACTAATATAATGTGATGGCTTCAGATTTATTCATTTCAATTGGACAAATATTGTATTGGGTACCTTCTATGTGCAGGAAAAGAGAGACTGTCAAGATAACTTAAGCTACTCTGCTATTCACGATATAGCAACTTAGCAAAGCCTATAATTGTAGTATAAAATTAGAATAATAATAGCCAAAATACAAATAGCCCTTTTAAGTTTTACAAAGAACCTCCTTCAGAGGCAGCTAGATGGTGTAGTGGCTAGTGTTGGTCGTGGAGTCAGGAAGACCCAAATTCAAATCCAACCTCAGACACTTACTAGTTATGTGACCCTATGCAGTCTCTTAACTGCTGTCTGCCTCAATTTTTTCATCTGTAAAATGGCGATAATAATAGCATCCACCTCACAGCACTGGGGTAAGAATCAAATGAGATAATATATGTAAAGTGCAGGGCACAGTGACTTAGTAAGTGCTTACTAAATATTTGTTTTCTGCCCTTCTCCTCCCCCCAAAATTTAATATGGTGAGTAGGATGAGTATTATTCTCCCTGTTGTACAGATGCTTTAAACTGGGTTTCAGAGAGGTTAGAGGAATTTACAGCCAGTTATTAGATTGAAAAAGCCTGGGATTCAAACTCTCCTGCCTTTAAGTCCCTCACTGATTCCAGTAGACTAAGCTGTAAGGGTCCTTAAAATTCCCCTGTCATTTAACATGTGAGGAAAGAGAGAGGAGAAGGGACTTGCCCAAAGTCACTTGGCAATTAGCAAACAAAGATTTTAGGCTTAGTTCTACAGTTGGTCACCTGTCTAGTGACTTCTATTATATTACATCTGGGAAGCAACACTAAATGCAAAATATCTTAGAAAGAAAAGCAATTAAGGGCTTAATACCTGAAGTTGTTTGCATTTTCCACATATCAAAGTCAAATAAGGCCTGGAGCCCTGCAACTCTACATTGGAAGCATTGGTTTTATTGCTTCTCTCCACTGGTACTAGTTATGGGCCCAGGCAATTGGTGTTGGAAAACGGGAGTAGGAACACAGATGTGCAAGGACGATATTTTGTATGTATAATGCCTACTTGACACTGATAACAGTGCTTAGCCAGCAGTTAAATATGAATTGTTGTACAGATGACAAAAAAAAACTACTATTACCTGACAAATTTCCATCAGAGCTCCAATGCATATCATTGGCACGTTTTTCCTTTTTTTCATGAAGAAGAATCAAAACTTCTGAGTGACTTTAAATATACTGTTATAAGATCACATTTAAGAACATCAAAAGTCTTTCCATGTCAGTAAAAGAATATTGTACTTGGAAAAGCCTATAGGTAAAGAAAACCCTGGAGCCAATGCCATGGATGAGTGATGATTTGCTATTCCGCACATTTTATCCGAATGAATAAAATTTATACACTGTGTGATTCTGACCTAATCAAGGTTGTTTTTGAATCAAAAAGAAATCCTGAAGATTTAAAAAGTAATTTAATTATATTTTCCATTAATATTTTCTTTTCCAAAAGCCGCTCATCTTTTTTTTTTTGAAAAAATCTTATTTAATGTTTTATTTTTCCAAATTATGGTAAAAAATTTTAATATTTTTTTCAAAATTTGAGGTCCAAATTTTCTCCCTCTGTTCTCCTCCCCTCATTGAGAAGGCAAGCAATTTGACATAAGTTATATATGTGTAATCATGCAAAACACATTTCCATGTAAGTCATT
This sequence comes from Bettongia penicillata ogilbyi, assembly GCA_023548195.1. Taxonomy (NCBI): domain Eukaryota; kingdom Metazoa; phylum Chordata; class Mammalia; order Diprotodontia; family Potoroidae; genus Bettongia; species Bettongia penicillata. The sequence continues at coordinate 7,835,691 of JAJHZJ010000198.1, read as the reverse complement.
TTGTGAAAAAAAAACACAGACAAAAAAAATCCAGCCAAGATATATAAAGAAAGTAAAGAAAAAATATCTTTGATCTGCATTAAAGCTTTGCCAGTTCTTTCTCCGGAGATGAATGATACCTTTTATCATAAGTCTTACAAAACTGTTTAGATCATTGTATTGTTGAGAATAGCTAAGTTATTCATAGCAGATTATCATACAATATTGCTGTTACTGTGTACAATGTTCTCCTGGTTCTGCTCATTTCACTTTGCATCAATTTGTGTAAGTGTTTCCATGTTTTTTCTAAGACCATCTTGCTCATCATTTCTCCAAGCACAATAGTATTCCATCACAATCATATACAACTACCTGTTCAGCCATTCCCCAATTGAAGAGACATCTCCTCAATTTATAAGTCTTTACCACCACTAAAAGCACCACTATTTATTGTACAGATAGGTCCTTTTCCTTTTTTGATTTTTGTCTGTTTGGGATATGGACCCAGTAATGGTATTGCTTGATCAAAGGATGGTTTAGTAGCCCTTTAGGCATAGTTCCAAATTGTTCTCCAGTATGGTTGAATCAGTATATAACTTCACTCATAGTATATAGTTTTAATTTTGTCACATTCCCTCCAACATTTGCCATTTTATTTTTCTGTCATGCTAACCAATCTGACAGGCGTGAGGTAGTAGTTCAGAGTTGTTTTAATTTGCATTCCTCTCATGAAGAGTATTTTAGAACATTTTTCTCATATGGCTATAGATAACTTTGAATACTTTGTCTGAAAACTGCCTGTTTGTATCCTTTGAACATTTATCAGTTGAGGAATGGCTCTTATTTCTATGAATTTGACTCTGTTTTCTATATGTTTGAGAAGTGAAATCTTTACCAGAGAAACTCATTGTAAATTTTTTTTTTACAGTAATGATTACCAACTATGTAGTTCCTTCCATCTTCTTTTCCCTGTTTGTTCTATACTCTCCTTTTACACTGTCCATTCTCAAAAGTATTTTGCTTCTGGCTTTTACATCCTCCAAACTGCCCTCTTTTCCATCAGCTCCTCCCCTTCTTTTATCCCCTTTCCTTTCTACTTCTCTGTATGGTAAGATAGATTTCTACACCCAACTGAGTATGTATATTATTCCCTCTTTGAGACAATTTTGATGAGAGTAAGGTTCATGTGCTCGTCTCCCCACTTCTCCCATTTCCACTTCCTTTGTAAAATCTCTTTAAGCCTCTTTTACGTCAGATAATTTATCCTTTTCTACTTCTCCCTTTACCTTCCTCCTAGTGCATTCTTCTTTTTCATCCCTTACTTTTATTTTTTTAGATAATCATATCATCACTTTCAACTCATACCTCTGCTTTCTATCTACATATATTCCTTCTAACTGCTCTAATAATGGAAAGTTTTTAGGAGTTATAGCATTTCCCCATGTACAAGTATAAATAGTTTAACCTTATCAAATCCCTTTTGATTTCCTTTTCCTGTTTACTTTGTTATACTTCTCTTGATTCTTGTGTTTGAAAGTCAAATTTTCTGTACAATTCTGGTCTTTTCCACAGGAATGCTTGAAAGTCCTCTATATCATTAAATGACCATTTATTCCCTTGAAATATTATACTCAGTTTTGCTGGGTAGATGATTCTTGGTTTTAATCCTAGTTCCTTTGACTTCTGGAATATCCTATTCCAAGCCCTTCGATTCCTTAATGTTGAAGCTGCCAGTTCCTATGTCATCCTGATTGTATTTCCACAGTACTTTAATTGTTTCTTTTGAGCTGCTTGCAGTATTTTTCCTTTGACCTTGGAACTCTGAAATTTGGCCACAATATTCCTAGGAGTTTCTTTTTTCAGGTCTCTTTTAGGAGGTGATCAGTGGATTCTTTCAAATATTTATTTTGCCCTCATGTTCTAAAATATCAGGACAGTTTTCTTCGATAATTTCATGAAAGGCAATGTCTAGGCTCTTTTTGGTAGTCTCATAACTTTTAAATTGTCTCTCCTGGATCTATTTTCCAAGTCAGATGAGATATTTCACATCATCGTCTATTTTTTCAAACTTTTGGTTTTGTTTTCTAACTGCTTGGTTTATCTCATAGTCATTAGCTTCCCTGAACTCAATTCTCTCTTTCAGAGAACTGTTTTGTTCAGTTAGCTTTTGGACCTTCTCCTCCATTTGGCTAATTCTGCTTTTTAAAACCTCCTTCTCCTCATTTTTGGACTTCTTTTTCCAATTGAGTTAGCCTCTTTTTAAAGGTGTTATTTTCCTCAGCAATTTTTGGTTCTCCTTTAGCAAGCTTCTAACTCACTTTTCAAGCTCTTCTATTGCCTGAGCCCAATTTAAGTTCACTTTGGAGGCCCTGGAGGCAGGAATCTTAACTTTCTGTGACAGTAAGCCTTGTTCTTCCTCATCCGAAAGGATGGGAGGAGACACCTGTTCACCAAGAAAGTAACCTTCTATGGTCTTATTTTTTTCCCCCTTTTTTGAGCATTTTCTCAGCCAGTTTCTTGGCTTCTGAATCTTTGTCAAGAGATTAGGCTGAGTTGCTTGGTTCCCCTGGGCTTTGGGTGGGGGCAGGGTGATCACTCAGGGCTGGGGTTTAGATCAACTGTTCTCTACCACCAGAGGCTTTAAGCTGAGCTGCCTGAACAATGGATCCGGGTTGCTTCCCATCCTCCAGGCCATAGCTGCCTATATTCTGCTACTGCAGCCTCTGCCATTACCTGGGGCTGTTGCTGGAGAAACCCTGTTTCCTCTTGCCCAGCTGGGAAAGTCCTTCCTCACTGACCTTTGGAGCTTTCTTTGTCACTTGTGTGTTGAGGTATCTGGGACCTTTCCTGCTAGGAACTCTGTTCAGAGGTCTGTTCATGTCCTGTTCCTCCTAGTGCTGCATGGCCAGGGCTGTGCTCCGCTCTCCTCAGTATCCTGTGAAATAGACCTTTCCTGTGGACCTTCTGGGTTACCTTTGGCTAGAAATGTCTTTTACTCTGTTATTCTGTGGCTTATGCTGCTCTAGACTTTGTTGAGAGTCTTTTTTTACAGGTATTTGATGGGCTATGGGGGAAGTGCTAGAGTATATGCGTCTTTCTACTCTACCATCTTGGTTCTGCCCCCCCCCCCCCATTTGGAGAGATTTAGGGGAGAATGCAGGTGAGTCCCTGCCTTTACTCCAACATCTTGGCTCAGCCTCTCTCATCTTTTATCAAGGGAATGGCACTTTCTCTTGAGGCAGATAGCCACAGGATCTTTTTTTTTTTTTTTGTATTTTTTTTTTGTATTTTTTAATTTTTTACATTCATTTTCACAAATTTTTGGGTTCCAAATTTTCTCCCCCTTTTATCGCCTCCCCCCACCCCAATACCCCAAGCAATCTAATTTTCCCTGTCTCCAATCTGCCCTCTCTTCTGTCATCTCTCCCTTCTCTTGTCTCCATCTTCTCTTTTCTCCTGTAAGGGCCAGATGACTTTCTATTCCTCCTTAACTGTATGTCTTCTTTCCTAGTTGCAACAACAATACTAAACAGTTGTTCCTAAAACTTTGAGTTCCAAATTCTCCTCATCCCTCCCTCCCCACCCTTTCCCTTTGGAACAGCAGGCAATTCAATATAGGCCATATCTGTGTAGTTTTGCCAATGGCCTCCCTGATAGTCATGTTGTGTAAGACTAACTGGATTACCATCCCTCCTAACCTGCCCCTCATTGTTTCTCTTCTGTCTTTTGATCCTGTCCCTCCCCAAGTGTTGACTTCAAATTGCTCCCTCCTCCCTTTGCCCTCCCTTCCATCATCCCCCCCCTTGCAATATCTCTTTCTCCCCCACTTTCTTATACTGTAAGATAGGTTTTCATAGCAAAATGAGTGTGCATTTCACTCCTTCGTTTAGTCAAATGTGATGAGGGTAAACTTCTTGTTTTTTTTTTTTTCTCAGCTCTCCTCTTTTTCCCTCCACTAAGAAAAACTCCTACCTGCCTCTTAAATGACATATAGTTACCCCCTTCCCTTTCCCTCCCCCTACATTTCTCTCTCACCATTTACCCTAGTTTCTTTTAAGGTATGGTCCCATCCTATTCATTTCAATCTGTGCTCTCTATCTCTGTATGTGTGTGCATGTGTGTATGTGTGTGCATGCGTGTACATGTGTATGTGTGGTCCCACCAACTACCCAGATACTGAAAACTTTTAAGAGTTACAAATATTGTCTTTCCATGTAGGAATGTAAACAGTTCACTCATGGTAAGTCCCTTAAGACTTCTCTTTGCTGTTTACTTTTTCATGCTTCTTCTCATTCTTGTGTTTGAAAGTCAAATTTTCTTTTCAGCTCTGGTTTTTTCATCAAGAATGATTGAAAGTCCTCTGTTTCATTGAAAGACCATATTTTCCCTTGAAGTATTATACTCAGTTTAGCTGGGTAGGTGATTCTTGGTTTGAGTCCTAGTTCCTTTGACTTCTGGAATATCCTATTCCACACCCTTCGATCCCTTAATGTAGAAGCTGCTAGATCTTGGGTTATCCTGATTGTATTTCCACAGTACTGGAATTGTTTCTTTCTAGCTGCTTGTAAGATTTTTTCCTTGAGTTGGGAGTTCTGGAATTTGGCCACAATGTTCCTAGGAGTTTCCCTTTTTGGATCTCTTTCAGGTGGTGATCGATGGATTCTTTCAATACTTATTTTGCCCTCTGGTTGTAGAATGTCAGGGCAGTTTTCCTTGATAATTTCATGGAAGATGATGTCTAGGCTCTTTTTTTGATCATGACTTTCAGGTAGTCCCATAATTTTTAAATTGTCTCTCCTGGATCTATTTTCCAGGTCAGTTGTTTTTCCCATGAGATATTTCACATTCTCTTCCATTTTTTCGTTCTTTTGGTTTTGTTTGGTGATTTCTTGGTTTCTCAGAAAGTCATTAGACTCCATCTGTTCCATTCTAATTTTGAGAGAACTATTAAATTCAGTGAGCTTTTGAGCCTCTTTTTCCATTTGGCTCATTCTGCTTTTGAAAGCATTCTTCTCCTCATTGGCTTTTTGAACCTCCTTTGCCAATTGGGTGAGCCTATTTTTCAAGGTGTTAATTTCCTCAGCATTTTTTTGGGTCTCCTTCACCAAGGTATTGACCTGTTTTTCATACTTTTGTTGCATCTCTGACATTTCTCTTCCCAGTTTTTCCTCCACCTGTCTAACTTGCTTTTCAAAATCCTTTTTGAGCTCTTCCAGGGCCTGAGCCCACCCACCACGCCCCTGGGGTGTCTGGGGTACTGAGGCCCCGCCCTCCACGTCTTTCCCTGATGGCAAGAATACGTCCTCATCTTCGTCAGATCCGAAGGTCGGGATCATTTGCATTTGTTGGAAAAAACTCTCTAAAGTCTTATTTTTCTTCCCTTTTCTAGGCATTTTCCCAGCCAGTTAACTTGACTTCTGAGATTCCTTTCCACCCCCGCCTGGATCCGCCCAGCTAGTGCTTGGCCTCTGAGATTTAAATGGGCTTTCCTCCTGCCAGCTGTCAATCAGTGAGCTTTAGTTCAGGTGCTAGGGTGGGGCCAGGGCTGCCTCCGAGACTCTGATCCCTCGGGGGGGCTTTATGCAGAGACTCTCAGGAATGGAGCGGGTGGGGGCGGGGTGGGGGGCCCGCCTCCCAATCTCAGCTCCCCTAGGGGTCCCGAGCAGAAGCCTTCAGCCACAGAGCGGGGTGGGGGCAGGGCTGTCTCCCAGGCTCAGCTCTGTCAGGTTTTATGCGGGAATCTTCCGTAATGAAGATCCTGCCTGCTGCTGGGGGATTCCTGAGTCCCGGGCCACTGCAGCCCCAGCCGCCGCCCATGCCTCTGCCGCCGCCACTTCCTGCACCCGTCCCTGCCGCCGCACTTCCTCCCGAGGGGGCCCGAGTCACGGAGACGCCCCGCTTCCCCTCTCCTTCAGCCCGGCCTCTCTCACTGACCTGTCGCTTCTGTGGGCAGAGGGGCTTTCCCGGCTGCTAGAGCTTCCGTCTCTGCAGCCTGCTCAGATCAGCTTCTCTGCGGCCCGGCCAGGGCAGCGCTGGGGGTCGGGTTTACTTTCCGGGGTGCGCCAGACCCTGGGGACGGGTCTTCAGGGCTCCCTGGAACGGAAATCTCTTCCACTCTGCTTCTGCACACCTTGTATTCACCCAGAAGTTATGGGGGACTCTTTTTACATTAATTCTATGGGCTTTGGTTTCAGAGCTCGTAAATGTGCGTCCTTCTACTCCGCCATCTTGGCTCCGCCCCCACAGGATCTTTTTTTGACAGCTGTCATTTCAAGACCTGTCCTGTAGGCTCCAAAAATTGCTGCTAGGGTTGGTCTGACAACAGAGTGTTCACACTGTGGAAAAAAAGGGCATTGAGGAGAGATAACTAGAGTTCATGTGGGTGTATGCTGAAAGCTCTTTAATTGGATAAGAACAGAGGTTATGTGGGATTTACACAGCTATCCAGAAGTCAGATATCCTGTTTGCTACCCACCCCTAATCCATGGTCATAAATACCTTGAAAGAAAGGCATAACTTCAGTTTTTCAGAATTTATCCTCAAGGACAAGAGGATTTTATGTGTTACCATTTAGGAGACATTTTACACAAGAAATGGCTTGCCATTTGTGTGTGTATGTGTGTGTGTGTGTGTGTGTATGTGTGTGATTTCAACTTAAAAGAGAGAATTACCAGTTTATGATCATCCCTTAGGAAGAAAAGTATGGTCTGTAGATGACAATGGTCACTCCATAATGTTCGTTGCTATAGGATAGAAAAAGTTCCCATCTTTGGAGATAGGGTGAAATAATACTCAGACAAAAAGAATGACATTTTTGCTTTTTTGTATATTTCATGTTCCTGAGGGATCTATATCACCCAAATTATGTTTATCCATCAGGGCTTTTAGGCCTTGCTTCTATGATGTCAGGACTTTTAAGGAGTTTAATATAAGCATCATTTAAATTTGCTTTGATTACAAAAATAGATATATGATTAAAATTCCTTTTTTGCAAAATTCATTTTATTATTTTTTTGTCTTTACATCACAGTCATTTCTAATTCTTTTACCCAACTGAACCCTTTAATGTGACAAAGAAAAATAATTGAACAAAAGCATCAAATATAGAAACCGTATCTGAAAATATATTCACTATTCTCTTCTAGTGTCCCCTCTCATCTCTTTGAGGAGGGGAGATCATATTTTTTGGTGTCTCTTCTCTCAAACATTGATTGTTTTTCCCCTGTTACTTAGAGTTCAACTTCTTTTTGCTGAACTTTTCATTTTTCTTGTTGCAACCCTTGTAAACATTGTTCTTTTGGTGCTACTTATTTTGCTTGACATCAAGTCATACTAATCTTCCCACATTTCTCTGAATTACCTATATTCATCATTTGTTAGTACATATGAATAGACCATCACATTCACAGACCATCAATTTTTCAATCACTCCCCAAGTGATGGATATCCACTTTGTTTCCTCAAGTCATTTTAAAGGACAGTCATACTCAGGGATAAAAGCAAATGAATCACAAGGAGGTGTTGATTCTAAAGACATTTGAAATTGTAGGTCATAGGATTTTAGAGCATAAAGGGATTTTAGAAACCTTCTGATTCCACTTTTTCATTCAGTACCAGCTCTTGCAGAGGAGAAAACTATGGAGAGGTGAAATAACTTACTCAAAATCATATAGGTGTTGTAGTAGCAGTAATAGCAGAAGTAGTAACAACAGCAGAAATGATGATGAAAACCTTCAAAATAAGGAGACAGAATAGAAAAATCAAAACCATGTGGGGACAGGATGAGTCTGTTATTGGACTTAAATCGAGGATGCTTTCAGTCAGCCTATAAAGGATGAAGTTTCATTGCAATACTTTGATTTACCTATGAAAATAGTTATTTATCTATCATTGTAAGAGTCCATAGAACATTAAATATAAGGGAATAATTGCAGAAGAGTATCTTGTTCCTGGGATATTTCTATCTGAAGTCCAACAAAAAGATGAATGAACTCCAATAATGACTGGTAGTTATGAAATATGTTGTTTCAATATGTTGTATAAAGCACTTTATATTTATGAATATATTTGAGGCTAAAGAAAAATCCAGTGAGGGAGGTACTAATATGCTCACTTTACAGATGGGAAAACTGAGGATTAATAATAATTAATTAATTAGGTTAAATAATTATGTCAATGGCCACACAGAAAAAACTAAGAGATGGGATTCTCATCGAATTCTTGTCTCTAAATCCAATATGCTATCATGTCATGCTTCCACTTCACCTAGGTGATATAGCCCTGGTTTTGTATTCAGTGAGTTAATTATAAGAAGTAATTGGAAGTCTGTTAATTGGAGTAAGGAGAAACATTATAGATGCTGAAGAGGAATGTCTCAAGAAGCTGCTGTGTTAACTGGAAAGTGAACCTAAGACCAAGGAATCAGTTTCATTCCAGGTATCTCTTAGGCGGAATTATCCCAGGAAAGACTCATGAGGAATGATCCCTGGAGAGAGTCTTTATAAGCTCTGTTGATCAATATCCCAACTTCCACTTGCACCCATCAGGATACTTGAGGAGGTACTTTGTAGATATCACTCCACTGCTATTTACTCAAGCACCCATTTTATTAAATCTCCAGTTTGATTTAAACAATTTACATCAATTTACAAAGGGATATTTACCTTTTACAAAGGGATATTTGTTTAGAAGATATATCAAGGACAGAAGTGGAAACCATTTCCCCCACCACCCAGGGCATGCTCTTTCTGGGGTAAGTGGGTTCAAACTTAAAGAAATATCTACAAAGTGTTTTCCTCACCCAGTTCATTTCTAAATGCAGCTTAGCCAGTAAACAGTTTGCTTCCTTTTGTAGCACCTGTATGTTCACTGTGTGATTAGCCCATTGCTGGACTGGGGTCCCAGTCATTCTCTAAACTATGGCATAGACATAGCTTCTAGAACTCTGTAGTTCTCCCAACCACTTAAAGTTGACAAGGTCCAAGCCTAGTATATTCCATCTCCAGTAGTCATCCACATATATCAGGAAAGAATAGATATAACAAGTTCAGACAAAACAGTAGGACCATGTATTCAAGGCTTCATGTCAACTCTGGTAGGTAGAGTAGGCCAATAGCCCTCACACTACCTCTTTCAGACACAGAGGACCTTTCCACACACAGAAGACCACAGCAGGCCATTCTACTCTAAGGGTCAAGTTCTTCCCTGTGAATTTTTTATATGAATTCCCCGCCCTGGCAGAAGTAGCCAATCAAAAAATCTACTTCTTTCCCACATGGCTACTGGAGAACAAAGCCCGCCATTACACCTTATTCCCTACTTCTAGAAGCAGGCTTTCCAGTACCCTGCGTATGGTTTGGCAGCAAGTAGAGCACAACATGTTCCCAGGATAGGCTTCTTATCTGTCAGTCTCCTGTTACCTTTTTGGGCTATTATGAGACAAGACAATGAGTATACCTAACTGAAATGGGGAAGGGTGGAGTGGGGAGGCAGAGAATGAGCTTAATTTTATAGTATACATTAGAATGGCTGACTAGATTTCTATGGGCCTGTGTCCATTAAGAACACACCTTAAGCAGCCTTTACTAATTGATAGGTTAAAACTACACTTTGGTTTAGTTATGCTCTTTAGGGACTGAAACATTTTTCCTGTGGCAAATGCGCAGCAGAATAAACAACCATGATTCTTTCCATCAACTTTGCTTGGGCCCTGGGAATTTTCAGTGGCTGCCCACACACAATTGGCAGTGCCCAGAGGAGCTGCTAACAGCCTCAGCTTCCTGAAAAGAAAGGTGGTCCATGAGTTAATCTACTCATCGGAGATTTGGCTATGACTCAAACACTCTTAGATGTGTTTGGAAAGAATTACTGGAGATTTATTTCTTAAATGATCTAGCCTTCCAGCTTACTCTTCTTCCACATGGAAATCTGGAAAAGGCTTTTTTATTCATTCATTCAATCAATCAATCAATTAATCATTCACCCAGTGACTATTTATGGAGCATCTATTGTGGTTCTTTGACTTGTCAATTTTTATCTTGAAAGGAAGGAATTATATCAGATACCCATAACACAATGGCATAATGGAGAGATAACTGGTCTCAACATCAGAAAGACTTGGGTTAATCTCTACCCTCGGACATTATGTTGGTATTGGGACCTAGGGCAATTTATAACCTCTCTGTGTCCTAGGTCACTCACTAATATGAGAAAAGGTGCCAGTTTGTTATAGTAGAAGTTCCTCTGGGAACTTCCCCTGGGAGTTCCTTAAACCAAGGAATCACAGTTCCAGTCCCTATTCCTACCCCACCATGACCTCTCATACCCCAAGCATATCTGTAAATACCTCTTGGAACCTTCCCTCTCCCACAACTTTTCTGTCAAGCCTAGTGCACTGCAGATCTCTTTAGGACAAATATTCCTGGTATCTAGTAGTCACTATGCAACAGAGTACCTGGAGAGCCAAGCTTCTCTAATTAAAAAAAATCTCTAGAGAAACAGAGATATTTAATGAAGACTATCAGGCATATGGACTACGAGGGAAATCCCTACAAGCCACAGGTACTGTGGTACATACTTCAACAAGTATGTTGAATGCTATCAAGCACATGGGAATTCCTGGCTTAGTTCAAGTATATAAATCTATCAAAAATCAGTCCTATGTAGTTTTGCTTATCTGTTGATGGATGGATTGATTGACTGATTGTTGTTCCGTAAGGGAGAGGTTATTGAAAAGTCATTGTCATGTGAAAAAAATGTTTTAATAAAACATAAAAATAATCCTATGTAATGAATAGGGATTAGAGTAGGGATCAAATCTGTGACTTCCTTGATATACGGAACTGTCCAGTTGGGAATATAGAATTTTTAGTAATGATCTCATTAATAAAAGGAGCATGGAGCTAAAGGGCAGAATGAGCCATGATCCCATACTAAAGGGCAGAATGAGCCATGATCCCATATTAAAGGGCAGAATGAGCCATGATCCCATACTAAAGGGCAGAATGAGCCATGATCCCATACTAGAGGGCAGGATGAGTCATGATCCCATACCTGTGTTCTAGGACTAGGAAGCCTTGTTGTGCAGTCACCTGGGAAGGATAGACTAACTTAGCTGTATGCTTTTGCTCACCCTGAAGAGAGAGAGAGATGAGTAGCCTTCATTCTGGGTTCTCCTCTTCCTCAACCAGAATGGAAAACATGGTATAAGAGAACAGGACCCAAATATTACTGTTCCACTGGCCACCAGGCAGAGCCTCTAATCAGGAATTCTTTCACCTGGATCAAAATCAAAAAAGTGGGGTTGAGAAGAGGAAAAGGGAGGGCCAGTGGCACATTGGACATTTCCATTGCAGATACAATTATTCCAGGAATCAGGGCAGCTTCCAAAGAACTTAGCTTATACTTCACTGAGGACTAGGGGGAAAGGAAGGTCCCAAAGGAGGGATGCCAAGGAGATGAGACTCAGAGTTTGATAGCTGATGGCCAGATAAATACCCATGACATAGGATAATGAGGGGGTCTATAAAAGGAGAACTGAAGCATATCAATGACAATATCTGAGCTGCAGGGTAGAAGCAAGCTACCTTCATCTCCCCCCACAGCAGTGCCCTAAAGAAGAGCCCTGATATCTCTCCTTACAGCCGTGTGGCTCGTAGAAAAGAATGAAAGCAGTTCACCTATCTGTGCCAACCTCCAGGGAAAGAATAAGCCCAAATGACTCCAAAAGACATGTGACTTGAAGACCTGCCCACTTCTTCTGGTCAAACCAGGTTAGACTGCCCATGTCCTATTTTTTCTTGTTAGTATTTAGGCCTGCTTCTCCTAAGAGGTTTAGTGGTTATATCTTATTTCCTGCATTCCAAGCTTTGCCAGATACAAAGGTCAATGGGCATCCCCAAAGAAAGAGTCAATTGTGAATCAAGGGAATCCTGTTGTCCATCTTTGACCACTTTCCTTAGACCTGGCAGGAGCCAAGGGGAGAGGTAGACAGTGGGGATGATTCATTCTATTTCTGTTTCTATTCCAGATAGAGCTAGAAGGCAACTTGGTACCAGTTGTTCATTAAGATATTTCCAAGAATGACCGAGTCAGCAGGCTCCTAATATCCTTATGTTCAATCAGGTGCCATGTGTTGTCAATCCTCTGATCCTACCCACCCTGCCCACCCACTCCTGATGTACATAGCATCTCTTACTTTTATCAGATCTCTTACTTTTACTTACAGTCAGAAGAGACTTTAAAAGTCATCTACTCTAATATCTTCATTTTTACAAAAAAGGAGATAGGTCCAGGGAAGTTAAATGAATTACATTAGGTTATACAAGTATTTAAAGAGAAGTGTTCTGATTCCAGAGATTGTTTTTCTTCTATATTCTCCCCGTGTAATGATCTTTCAGATTGCCCACTAGAAGCAGGCAACATGGCTCCTTAATTCATTTATTTTATTCTTTTTCTTAATTTATAGAATTAAAGATTAGACCTGTGATTTCATTGCTATAGCCAATTCCCAGAGAAGGAAATCTCTCTACCAATGCTGGTTGGTACCTTATTTTCTTGCAGAGTTTTCTAGGGAACCAAGAGATTAAGTGACTTGGCCAGGATCACACAGCCAGTACCCTTTGGAGGCTTGGCTTAAACCTAAGACTTCCTGACTTCAAGGACAGCTCTCTGTATACTGCATTATCCTACTGCCCCTCACAATGCATCTGCATTCATATTACCATTAATTTTATCATAATGTATATGATCATAGTACAAATCTGAAGTAGAGGAGAACATAAAACTAGATGGACCTCGAGGCCACTCAGTTACAAACAAGCGTCACAGAAAAGCTGTCCTTTGGCCCCTCTTACACTTCTTATTAGAGTACATTAAACCCCTTTGCTCTGTTCAGTTGACAAAGGCAGAAATAAAAGAGGTCCTTTCTAATATGCAGGCATATAAACTATGTTTGTACACTTTCCACATAATCCCTAATTACTTCAATACTTTTATGTGTAAAGAGCTTTGACTGCATTTCTGAATACTTAGTAAACTGAATAAATCAGAAATTATTCCTCTCTCTAATATGGGGCAATATATGTAGAGGAGGATTAACTTTAAGATTGGTGACATGGCCCATGTTATTGTTGAATAAATTTCCTTGAAGTCATTGATCCACTGAGTGTCAAATAAAATGTGATACCCACAAAATTCATGTATGACCCTGACATTTTTCCAGTACTTAAAGTAATTGCCCTTCTGTTTAATAACAGTGTTTATAAAATTACTTTCTGATTGGTTAGGTTCGTGGCACCCTCGTGTCAATAATCTGCTGCAAATATATGCCCATGGCCTTTGGCCTTGGTTTTCAAAATAATTTTCATCTCAAGCATGAATGGTGGCAAGAGCACAGAACTGGGAGTCAAGGTTGTATGATGCCAATGTCCTATTGCTATCTGATCCTGAGAATGTTCTCCTTTTTACTGCCCCTTCTCATGGCTCAGCAATGACCCGGGAAAGAGGCTTATTGCTATTTCTCTAGGGACAGGTCATGTTAGAGAAAGGGAGAGAATGTGCAAGATGAGGTAGATATAGACTCTTCCTGTAGAATTTAAACTCCTTGAGGGTAGGGGCTGCTGCATTTTTGTCTTCGTCTTCCCAGAGCCTAGCACAGTGCCTTGTACACGGTAGATATTTAATAAATACTTGATGAGTAAACACATGGTCCTCTTAAAAAAAAGCATAGCAAGACAAGTTTAAAGTATTTTCACATACCAACATCCTTGATGCAGTTGTGTGAGTGTTGCTATTATCTTCCTTTCATCTATAATCAAACAGAGGTCTAAAAGTTACCCAAAGCTCTTTGGCTGTGTAGGTAGCCAGGACTAGAATATGACTGTTATTTTCCAGACTAGTAAAGCCTCAGAAACTTTGGATTGTGAGTCTATCAGTTAACGAAATTCCATTTTTTAGACTGGCACCTTGAAAGGTATCTTGGACCTATAATCCCCATCATATCCTCTGACCGATGACATAGCAGCATACTCATATGTTGTGCTCATCTGATGGACGTTAAAGCCAAAAGGAATGAAATTTTGTGGTTATTTAATAATTGTGTCTGATTTTGTGACCCCATTTTGGTTTTTCTTGGCAAAGATACTGGAGTGGTTTGTCATTTCCTTTTCCAACTCATTTTTCAGATGAGGAAACTGAGGCAAAGAGGGTTAAGTGACTTGCCTAGGGTCACACAGCCAGGAAATGACTGAGGCCAGATTTGAACTCACGAAGATGAGTCTTCTTGACTCCAGGCCTGACATGCTATCCACTGCACCACTCAGATGCCCCACTAATGCATATCATTGAAAGTAATATCAATGCTCACAGACTGTGCTGTTATTCTTATGAGCAGATAGATGAGAGCCCACTGTGTATTGCATCACATTGCCCCTCCTTCACCCCAACCTCTGATATATTTTATTTCTCCATTTAATCAAGTGGATTGTTGAATATATCCACACTGATTTTCCTTATGTCCCCTACCTAAGGAAACCAAAATTTAGAGAATACGGTTCTGGACTTAGAATCAGGAAAACCTCAGTTCAAATCCTTATTTTCCAGTTGTGTGACGATTGCTAATTATGTGACCCTGGGCAAGCTGATTAACTTCATTTCCTCATCTGTAGAATAAAAACAAGATCACTCCTATCTCAAACTCTGTGGTCTATGGTCCTTTCAAGGAGAAAAAATATCTCCCGTTAAAGCAACCTCCCAAATAAAGGAGTTTTACCCTTTTTTCTTCACTGCTAACCTCTTCGGAACTTCTAGAAGGAAGTCATTTTAGTTAAATATTTGTTGAAGGACTCATAGTTTTTTGAATATAGTTCATACAGATAGCACATGAAAATGAACTAGAACGACCACTACAGATTGGACCCATGATGGTGGTGGATTTATAAGGGGCAGTAACTGACAGTAGAGGCAAGATACATCCTTCTGGAAGATCAACCACTCAATCCACAAGCATTTACTAAGCACCTACTATGTGCTGGATATCATGTGAAGCACTGGGCATATCAGGACAGAAATTAAACCTCCCCTATTCCACAAGCAGCTCACATTCTTTTTTGGGGAGATGACAGACACATGTGCACAATATATATAATGAGGAAAGGCCTTCTGCAGGATGCAGCATTTGATCTGGATTTTGAAAGAAACTTGAATTTTACTAGGTGGAGGTGAGTAGGAATGCACACCATGCATAGGGACAAAGCCATGGAGATGAAAGTTGGAAGATTACATGTGAGGCGCAACAAATGGGCTGATCCATCAGGATTTTAGAGTGCTGTCTAGCTTTGAGATTCTATAATGTTATTCTAAATTTTAGAATCAAAACCTTGTAGAATTACCTGCTTGGAAGAAACCTCTGCCTTATAGGCTTGAGGCATTTCAGTGGATGTTAGTACTGAGGACTGTTTCCTTAAGTGTTGTGGAGGGAAACCCACTGTGTTCTCTGCTGCTTGCTAAAAACTATAGTGGGCCTTCCTTTTCCTAACTTCTAGGTGTCCAGGCAGGGACAGAATTCTGGACTGACCCTGCAGAGAGAGGTGATATTCTAGCACTTAGGGATGGAGTCCTCAAACAATGGATAGCACTGATCCTATTGAGTTGAAATCATACTTCATATACTAGCTATATGACCATCAGGAAATATTTGAATTTCTAACTCAGTTTCTGAGTTTTCAAAATGAGGATAGAAGTTGAGAAGTGGCATGGTACAGTTGATGGAAAGCTGGACTAGGGGTCAGGAAATTTGGATTTAAATTCCACCTCAGGCACTTTTTACTAGTTGTCTGACTCCTGGCCAAATCACGAAACACTTCTGACCTTTGTTTATCCTCATTTACAAAATGGGGATATGAATTGATTGCTTCAGATATCAAATGAGATATTTTATGTAAAGTGCTTTGCAAACCTCAAAGAACTACTTTAATAGGAACTTCATTTGATTACATTTACCCCCTCCCATATACTCACTTGTCCCTTTTTTTGTGTCCACCACTCACCACCACTTTATACTATCTTTACTCCACAGAAGTCTGCTTTCAGCCCTCAGATAGTTGTCCCTCAGATGGACTCCCTCAGAAAAAAAGAATAGAGACAAAGGAAATTTTAAAAATCAGCATTGATTCGTCTTTGGAGCCCACTGTCCCCATTTTCCTTGGCTTGGCCTAATTTCTACTTTGTTTGGAGGCATGTGGCAAGGACTGTGCTTATTTTCATGGCTGACAAAACTGTTTCTCCTTTTGTCTTGTTTTAGATCTAGAAAAGTGAAACAGAGCAGACCAAATACTTGAGTCCTTGCTAATAAATACTTTCTGGGCTCCTCACTCCTAGACCCTCCTTTGATCATTTTCTTGGGGAAAGATAGTCAGAACTGAAAGACCATTTGTTCCCAAGCACAAGCCAAAAGTCAAGCCCACTTCCATGATGCTATTTCTGGTCCAGACCATTTCTTTTAACCTGACCTAGTCTTCCTCCAGTTCTGTCATGCTAAGGCTGACAGGTAATCCTGGAGATTACCTAGGTAATCTAGGGGCTTGGTGTTTGGAGTAAGTAGTGAGAGCCTACTGTGTGGGAGATACAGGAAACTGAAGAAATGACCTCTGCCCTGGAGGAATTTACAGATTCATGCTGGAAATAAGAAAATAGTGAATTAAAAGGGAAAGAATACCATACTGTGACTCACAACCTGGTTTCAAGCTCCAGTCCTGTCAATCACTAGCTGTATGACCTTTGCCCCTGTGAGCTCAGCCTCCTTATGCATAAGATATGGATTCTAGCATATTGGTCTTTAGACAGTTTCATTCCTCCTCCAAATTTGACTTGCGTAAAACTCCTTTGTGAGTTATAGAGTTGTTTTTCAAGGTATAGTTATGTAGTGGCTTTTCCCCTCTTTCACAGAGACTTTAATTTAAGTGTGTGGCCTAAATTCAGTTTAAGATAGCAATATTTATCCTACCTAAATGACAGAATTCTAAGGATCAATGAGGTAATGCATATGAAAGGGTTTTGTAAATGAAGATGTTATACATATGATTTATTGTTATTGTTAACAATAATATTATTAGTAATTTTAAGAAAATAAACTATGATTAGGCACTGGCAGGGGTAAATAGAGACCAAAAGAAATTGCTATAAAAGTTCAGAAGGAGAAAATACAGCTGGAGTAGTCAGAAAAGGGTTCGTGCAGGAGGTATGACTTCAGATGATCTATGATGCTTGGCTAGGTTTGGATTTGCTAAGAGAAGGGAAATAAATTTCTGTAATGCTTGATGAGGTGGTAATGCATAATGGGGATAAGGCCTCCTTCTTCTTTCCAAAGCCATGTAATTAAAACCTGGGAGGAGAAGTCCAGGTCTAGAAGAGACCTTAGAGAGATCTCCTATTCAAAACCTCATTTTAGAGATAAGGAAACTGAGACCCGAGAGGACTGAATGATTTGTCCAGTGTCACAAAAAGAGTAGCCATTAAAGGCAGGATTTGAACTCAGTTCCTCTGACTCCAGAGCCCCTGCTTTTTCGTTTGGACCACTCTCCCAAAGGCCTTGTTGGCTGGCCAACAAGAGATGACTGATATGCAGCACAATGCCGGCATTGACTCACATTCCCAGTCTGGTTCATATCTGCTGCATTTAAGGTAGCCATCACACCGCAGTATTATACCAGGGGATGTTTTATACTCTGGAAGAACGTGTTGCTCTAAACCTATCCCAAGCAGCTTTCTCTCCTTCTGGAATTTTCACATGTGTCTTCTGTTACAGAAAAACTGCATGTCCTCACTTTCTGTGTTTGATTTCCATGTGCCACCGTGCATGAGTTTAAATGTCACCCACATGTAGAACAGTGGCTGTACCGAGCCATCACGGTGAGATGTCTAAAAGGGTGTCAGTAGATTGGACAGGGTATAATTTCAGTCAATGTGCTCTTGTCTTATTTTAGTTCAACATCATTTCCCAGTTGCAATTCTTTTGAATGACACAGAGAATGCAAAACAACATAAAAGGCCTGCCTGGAGGCAGATCTGTGTCCATGTAAAACTTTAATTATTCTTTTTGAATTCTATATAATAATGCGCTTCCCCAATTTCTTGCCTAAAAGTCTGATGGGGAAAAAAACTGTGTCACCTGTAAAAGTATTTTTATTTTGTGTGTGTATGAGATAGTCCTTATATTTTTAGAACAACTGAACAAAAGGAAGGCCTTCCCTAATCAAGAGTATTCTTTAGGTATAGTACATCAGACAGTGTTTGTGATAAATTGAAAATAACTGCTCTTCTTGTTTAGTGACATTTAAAGCATTATGCATGTCTTTTGAAGGCATTTTATTTATGTTTTTCATATTTAAATGATAGCATTTAAAAGTGCAAAGTTGCTGTGTGACCTTGGGCAAGTTATTTGCCCACCATGGGTCTCAGTTTCTCTATCTGTAAAATGAGAGCTTTGAAATAGGTGATATCTGAGATCTCTTCTACCTCTAATGTGCTATGATTTTTATCAGTCAGTCAATAAATATTTAAGTTCTCATCATGTGCCTAGTACAGTAGCTAACTACTGGGGATTCAAACACAAAAGCGAAATAGTACCTGTGTGCTAGGAACTTACATCCTTCTGAAGAAGACAAAATACAGGGTAACCTTGAAAAAGAAGGGATGAGGGAAGAAGCAAATGTCTCAAGTCATAACAACAGAATCAGTCTGGGAAGAATGAGATACTAGACTTGAGGGTTGTAAGTGGTGAAAAGCAGAAGGTGAGATCAGCCAGATTTTAAGTTATTGGGGTTTGTTTTTTGGGTTTTTTTTTTCTGAAGATCACGTTTAAGTTTTTGTGTTGGTTATAAGACAAATACTGCAAAGCCTTTTGTGCAGACTTGCCATGTATTGACATTTAGGCTGTGTCAAGGAAGTCTGACCATTTGTTATAGATCAAGAGGGGTGGGGAATTTGTGGCCCCCAAGCCACTTGTAGCCCCCTAGGTCCTCAAGTGAGGCCCTTAGCCTAAATCCAATGTTTGCAGAACAAATCCTCTTAATAAAAGGATTTGTTCTGTAAAACTTGGACTCAATCAAGAGGCCACACCCAAGAATCTAGAATGCCAAATATGCCCTGGAGGCCTCAGGTTCCCTGCCTTGACTAAGATTGTAACAGTACCTTTTGGCACTCACTATCTCAGCTCAATGTGGAGTATGTAGAAAGGAGCATGGGAACTGGGGATGGCTCGCTACAAAACAGGGTGTCTCTGGGCCCCAGATTTGTAATCACAGCTTGTTTCTGTGTGGCTACTTTGGTTGGAGGAAAAACTAGAACTAAAATGTTCTTCTATGGGGTCACATCTAAGAGTTGATAATGGATGGAATCTGAGCTTTAGAGGCCTCCCCTTCTTTTGAAAGCTGTCCAGAAATACTACCTCTGTGTACCAGACTTAAAGACATTATCTTTATATATATTTTTCTTTATAACTGCCAGCTATAACTCAGCATAATAATATAGTTTTGTTTTTATTTTAAAACTGACAATGTTAAATTAATATGGTCATAAAACTGGGACTTGTCAGTAGGATGGTGTTTCCCCATGGGTGGGTACTTGAATTCTGCACTCCCTCTCCCCCAAAGACACACATATTTCCAAATCCAAAGACAACAAGACTGTGTCAGATTTATCTAGGGACCTCTGACACTCATTCAAAATGACATTTTTTCTCCCTTGATCTTTTCAGGACCAGAAATGACTCCTTTGATTGGTCATTGTAGATTTCCCTGATTATTTTATGGCCATATATGCCTTCTTTGGGTCGTGATGGCCCAGCTTTCTACTTAGAAGCAGCTAAGTTGCACAGGGGATAGAGTATTTGGCCTTCAGTCAGAAAGGCATGAGTTCAAATCCAACCCACAGAAACTTCTTAGCTGTATTACCCTAAGCAAGTCATCTAACCAGTAGCTACCTCTGTTTCTTCCGCCTTAAAACATGGATAATAATAGCACCTTACCCCACAGGATTGTTTTGAGGACCCACTGAGGTATTTGTCAATCACTTAACCTGACACATAGTAGGTGCTTTTAAAATGCTTATACCCTTCCTTTTTGCCTACCACTTTCCAGAAGAGTTTCAGAATTCAGAGGAATTTTAATTAACTAATTTAATTAATTAATAATAAAAATTAGTTTAATGTGAACTTCACCACTTCAAAAATCCATTTCTCCTGATTCTGTGAAAGAACCTCTCTGGAGGCCTACTGTGGTGTCTCCATAGGGCATGGAGTTTTGAAGGCCGCACTAAGGAGAGAATAAATTCTGGTAGAACCTACCAAGGTAAGGCTGCAGAAATGGGCCTGAATATGTCGCTTCACCTAGAAATAATTGAGCTGAGGTCAGACAGATTCATTACTAGGCTGGCTGCGCATTTTTTGATCATGACAAGTAAGTGTTTACTAAATCAATTTAAGTTCAGGACTCAAGCTGAACAAACTTCATAGATGGGGAAGGGAGGGAAGTAGAGAGGAAGAGGAGGAAAGAGAAGGGAGTAGGGAAAAAATGGGAGAAGAAAAGAAAGAAGAGGAGAAAAGGGGGAGGAGAGGAGGAGAGAGAAGAGGAGAGAAGACAGAAGAAGAAAGGAGAGGAAGGGAGAAAGAGAGAGAGAAGGAAGGTGGAGGAGAGAGAAGGAGAAAGGGAAGGAAGAAGAGGAGGGGAGAGAAAGTGAAAAGAGGGGATGGAAGGAGATGGGATAGGGAGATGGAAAAAAGAAGAGAGAGAATATATGTTATGGAAGTCATTTCCATAAGCTTTTAACTGGCCTATAGGCAGATGAAAAGAATAGATTCCCTGTTATTTATTTTGATTGGAGGGGGGAGCAATTTGCTGTATATAAAAGCAGTAAGTACAGCAGCTGTACTTGTACAAGGAATGGGGCTAATGATGCAAATGTAAGTGGTGTTTAGCAGGAGCAAAATCTAAGAGACATCAGCAAAGTTCAAGCTTAATTCAGATTCTATGAACCAACAGTGTTTAGGCCAGTTCAATTTTCCTCTCAATTGTTTGGGCAACCTAACGTTCAAAGTTCTATAATTTACACCCAGGAGGCATTCTTGGCCTGGAGCCGGCTAACGAGCACTGACCTTGCGCTAACTGTCTGTCAAAAGTGGTCACTCTGAATTTGTTGTTAGCAAAAGTAAGCTTTGGCTCCTTTCTTTAGAAACATAATAGACAGCTTCACTTTCACACCTCTTAATAGTCTTTTTAAAAATAGTTTCTCTAGCAGGAGGCTTTTTTGGGACGCAGTGCTTTACACCTCTGTATTTTCAGAGTTTATTGGGATGATTTTTATTTTTTATATGTTTTTTACCCGAAATTTCCTGATGCCATACTGTGCTGCTGCCAGTTTAGAGACTCCAGCTGTTGTGAGTCACAAGGGTAGGCTGTCAATGGCAACTGGGGCTCAGAGGGAAGAAACTTCATTTGTGAAGCTGAGGTTAACCCTTCAAGGCCTGTGCTGGAGCATCAGTTGCCCAGAGGAATAACAGGAGAGAGAATGTCCCTTTCCCTCTAAGATATACAGGATGTTGTGGTAGAAACAGTAAGAAGCCTGAAGCATCCACGGTGACCTCTCCATTCCTTTGCTAGACCTCAGGATTATAATGGCTGCCAATTATATGCTACTTTAAGGTTTGCAAAGCGCTCAGCATACATTATCTCATTTGTTCTTCACAACAACCCTGTGGGGTTAGGTGCTATTATCATCCCCATTCTACACATGAGGAAACTGAGGAAGCAGAGGTTCAGTTACTTGCCCAGGACCATACAACTAGTAAGTGACTGAGGCAGATTTTGAACTCAGGTCTTCCTGACTACAAATCCAGCACTTTATCCATTCTGCCACTTAACTGCCAATCATTGACCTCCACCCTTTTCAGTGCTAGGGTATTATATCAATACCATGTCTATAGTCTCCATTTCCAGGAGGAATTAGCTGTGGTTTCTCCTCTTCTATGTGTTCAAGACCAGGAAAGATGCTACATCCATGACCTGGAGCTCTTCAGAACTACCTTTTATCAATTTGAGCATATTTTGAGATGGGGATAGGAGTAGAATTGGGTGGAAATCTTTGAGTTTTATGGACAGAAGCAGATCCAAATCCTGGTTCTGTGTGATGGGGAAAACCATTTGGACTCAAGAACTTCAAGTTCCTCACCTTTAAAATGAAGGAGGTACATGTGCCCTAAAATATTTTCAACAGCCCATTTTGAAGTAACAGACAATTGGAGAGAAAGTAGATGCTCCCTGGAGCTGCAGAAATGGATAAAGAAACTGTGGTACCAGAAGATAACAGTCCTATAAGATAAGAAAGGATGACTATGAAGAATGAATACAGGGGCAGCCGGGTGACTAGAGCACCAGCCCTGGAGCCAGGAGGACCTGAGTTCAAATCTGATTTCTGGCACTTATTAGCTGTGTGATCCTGGGCAAATCACCTAACCCCAGTTGCCTAAACAAACATGCACCCGCACACGCACACACAACCAGAATGAATGGAAACATGGGACGACTTAGAAGGACTGATGCAAAGTCAAGTTAACAGAATCAGAAAAGAAGGAGATCTGACTAGAGCAATGCAGATGGAAAGATCCACAACTGCAACAACAAACTTGTGTCTCAAGTTCCAGGTGATCTCCTAACCAAGAAATGGCTACTTGGTCCTGGTCCTTATCTGTCTTGACTGCTCTGCTGCATTTGGGACTATTAACCACGATCTCTGCCTAAACAACATTGTGTGATTATAATGACTATGCTTGACTCTCAAAGCAGAGACGAGAAATGCCTTCTCTTTCTCCTTAACTGAGGTGGGGGGCAATTACTGTAGAACATTGCGTGTAATGTCAGATTCAGTTGGTTCCTTGGTTGATTTTAATAAAATGCTTTTTCTTTGTTCCCCCGCCTCCCACCTTCAAAGGATGACTCTCTGGATTTGAGAGTGTGGGTCAGCAGTTAGAAATAATATATTTAGAAATGGACGGTGATATAAAAACAAGATATATTAATACATTCATAATTTAATTTGAAAAAAAATAAATGAGGGGGTTGGGCTAGCTAACCTCTATGCTTTTTCAGCTCTAATTCTATACTCCCATGACCTATATTATGATAAGATAAAGTTATATAGTGGAAAGAATTTTGACCTAGAGTTAGTTTGAATTCTGTTTCTGAAGCACTTCTGTCGTTTCTTCTTGAATATCTTTCTCCCTTGTCCTAATGTTGCTCCTACCAGGCCAAAGCTTCATCTTAAATTGTTCCAAACATTGACCTGCCTCTTGTATTCCTCCTCCTTCAAAAACAGAGCTAGAGAAAGCCCCACTCCACTACATATTTTTGTTATCTAACGTAGGCCCTCCCCAAAGCAATGTAATCCTTTTATTCTTTTCCAACTGACTATGGATCCTACCTTCCAAAAATGATTGTAAACCTTCTCTTTCCTCCTCAAGCCTTCCCCCACCCTCTCAGTTGAGACTTTTGCCTAATACTTTATGAAAAAAAAATCAAGGTTATCCACTGAGAGGGCAGCTAGATGGTACAGCAAACAGAGCTCTGGGCCTGGAGTCAAGAAGACTCATCTCATCTTCCTGAGTTCGAATGTGACCTTAGACTCGTTTGCCTCACTTCCTCTCTTGTAAAATGAACTAGAGAAGGAAATGACAAACCACTCTAGTATCTTTGCCAAGAAAACCCCAAATGGGCTTATGAAGAGTTGAACATGACTGAAAAACAGCTGAAGCACAAAAATCCATTGAGAATCAACTCTTCACCTCTCCTCCTGCATCTGACAACCCCTTCTCTTCATCTCGCAGTCCCCTGATACCACCTCACACCATTTCTTCCTTTTCTCCAGCCTCGGATGAAGAGGACACCTTTCTCCTCCCTAAGGCCAATCATTCCCTTTACACATACCCAGGATCTCATTAGCTACTATCTTCTTCAGAAGATTACCAACCCCTGCTCCTATCATTGCAACCCCCATGGTACCCTAATCTTCTACCTCTTCCTATCCACTGGCTCCTTCACTGTTTCCTACAAACATGCCCAACTTCACAAAACCACACCTTGATCCCACCATCCTCATTTTACCTACCATCTGTCTCTTCTCAAAATATTCCTTCCCCAAAGCTGTCTATGCTCAGGGCTTCCACTTGTCATTCTCTTTCAAATCTTCTGTAATCTGGCAGCAGACCTTCATTCATCTGCTAACCAACAAATGGCCTCTTCTTAATTCTCATCCTCCCTGATCCCTGCTGTATATGGGACTATGAAACCACTTCTTTCCTCTTAGATGTTTTCAGGACATTGCTCTCTCCTGATTCCCTTCCTATTTCTCTGAAAACTCCTTGGTTTCCTTTGTTTGATTTCATCCAGGTCACACTCAATAGCAGTGGACTTCTTCCAAGTCTGTTCTAGGTCTTTTTTTTCCTTTTCTCTACTCTCTCTCTCTTTCAATGACCTCATGCTCCTGTGGGTTAAAAAAAAAATCACATCTATGCAGATGACTTCAAGATTTCTATTTCTAATTTTAGTCTCTTTCTTGAGCTCTAGTCTGATATCACCAAATTTCTATTGGATATTTGAGAGTGGACATCCATCATGCCTCAAAAAAAAACCTCATTATTGTACACATGCACACATACACACAAATACACACACACACATACATACACACATACACATGCATACACAGCTTTCTTCTAAACTTTTTATTGCTATCGGGAGGCAACAGATTCCTGTCAGTCGCTTGGGGTCATCCTCAACTCCTTATTCTCTCTCACCCCACATATCCAAGCTAAAATTTATTGTTTCTTTCTCTACAACATCTCACACACATATTTCCTTTACACTCAAATGGCTACAATCCTCCTTCAGGTCCTCATTATTTCTTACCTAGTGTGCTCCAACAGCCTACTGTTTGGTCTCCCTGCCTCAAGTCTCTCCCTTTTCCAAACCATCCTCCACACAGCTGCCAAAGTGATTTTCCTAAAGCACAGATTTGATTATTTGTCTCCCAATTCTGTCCTTTTTCATCACTACTCAGAGAACTGCAGTAGCTTTTTGATGTCTCCAGGAGCAGATATGATACCCTCAGTTTGACATTCAGAGTTCTTCACAATCTGGTCCCCTCCAACCCTTCAGACTTCTTACGTCTTACCCCTCCTTGAATTCCTGCTTTCCAGGTCTAGTCACTGTTTGGCATCACAGATGTTGCTTCATCTCCTTTCTCCATGCTTTTGTAATGGCTGCCTCCCCTCCCCACATGCTTGGAGTGCATTCCCTTCTCCTCACTGTTTCCTGGAATTCCTGGTTTCCATTAAGACTTAGCTCAAGCCCAACCTTCTTCATTGGAGTCTTTCCTAGTCCCTCTAGCTGCAAGTACACCCCCTTCCCCAAACTTCCTTGGATTTATCTTGTATATATTACATATCTATGTGTTTGTATATACATATATACACATACACACATATGTACATGTGAAGCTCATTGTAAAGCTAGACTGTAAGCTAATTGAGGGCAAGGACTAGTTAAATCACTTTTGAAGTTGTATACCAAGAGCTTACACAGTAATTGACACATGTTAAGCATATAACTTCGCTGAATGACTGATTATGCTTTATTAGCTATGGAAGCCTCCTCAAGTCACTGAACCTCAGTTTTCCCATTTGGAAAATGGGGAACATCCTAGTACCTGCATTTCCTTTCTCAAAGGGTTGTTTTGAAGAAGGTGCTTTAGAAACATTAGATTGTTCTATAAATGTGAGTCTTTGGAAATTAATATAGAATATATATATGTATATATACTACATATACACATAAAATATACATATACAAACATATATAATATTTCTTTATTCATTCATTTCTATATTTTAAATATCAATTGAATTAAACTGAATTTTAAACCTGAGCTAACTTCAGTCTGGATTCTTATAAAAAGGGAAAGGGGGCAAAATGGAAACTTTAGGTAATCTAACTTTCTGCTTTTTTAAAAATTCAGAAGAATTCTTAAGTGAGTCAGCTCTTCAAGATACTACTTGAATATGGAAGAATCTGACTCCACAGATGGCAGCAGAGATTTCCCCAAGAGCAGTAGACTCTGGATCCCTAGGTTACCTGGAAGGGTAGCATTGGGAATATACTATCTTTACTTCTCATTTAAAAGCAAGAAGAACCAAGAATTGCCTGAGGTCCTAGAAACTCTGCTTTGGACTATTTCCTGGAGGATAGTAGCCTAGTCTACTTTTGGGAACTGTCTAACCCTTCTTGGGATTCCCACTCTTCTCATTTTCCCTTTCACCACATCCTTGCCTCTTGACTTATTTAAGCAGAGAGGTAGATTGAAGGGTTGAGAGGACCATAGACCTAGTACTGGAAAGACATAAAAAATCATCTCTCCCAAGTCTCTTTTTACAGATGAAGAAATTGAAGTCAGAGATGGGAAGGGATTTGTAAGCTGGAAGAATTTACATTCCCTTGATTATGGCTACTTCTCTGTAGCAATCTATTGTTATTAATCAGAGGCTAGCACATTCATTGTTGGCCATAGAAAATGCCTGGCATGCCTGACATCTAGGGTTTCCTGGGTAGTGCAAGTTGGACTTAACAACTCCACTTGGTTGACTGAGTGCAATAGGACCTGCTCTTTTAGCTACTGGAAAGAAGCCAGAAATGGAGAATTGGAAATGATGACTCAGTGATGGGCATAAGGAGGACTGCTGACCAAGACAGCCAATAATTTATCACAGGAGCTAGTTGCTCCTAAAGTTTCATGTCTACATCGAAATGGCATTATATTAGAATTATTGCAGCATCTAAGTAATGTGCCAAATTGGATGGAGATTGGTGTTGGGGGCTAAGCAGAATGGCTTGGCCTGATGATATGTTGGGGAGGAGAGGGGAACTCTAATAATTTTAGGACCATTTAAAAAATAATATTGTTTTGATAATGTTAGGAATAGAAAGACATAGAATATCACATGTGAACAGGTAGATAGAAGGAAAATGAATGCCAGCCTTTGTAAGATACAGATCTACCCCACTTTAAGAAATCTGCATTTGTTAAATCATAAAGTGAATCATTCCTTCTCTACCTCCCATTATCTATTTAAACACCTATAGTGAATCTTTTGTGTAATGCCCCCTTGTGCATTTGATTTAAATATGATATGAAACTTTGACAACTTGTCAAAACTCTTCCTACTCCATGAAGCCTTTTCTAAGCCTTCCTCTCCTTATCACTCCTCCCCCTCCCCACCCCAGATGTCTCATAGAATATGAAAAGTATGTGCATAAAAGAGATATGAAGAAAGTGTTATTTGGTATTATAATTATTTGTGGCTCTGTTCTTTTTTGTTTCTTTTAAAAATATTTATTGATATCTTTTGGTTTTACATCACCTCTATTTCCAAACATAGGCCTCTCCCTTTCTTATCAGTAAGTCACAATATAATGGCATTACCCATTTCAATCTAGAAGGGACTGTCTAGGGCTAGGCCACATAATCCATTGCTCTTCTTTTAGAGAAGAGGGAACTAAAACCTGGAGAAGTCAAATGACTTGCTCAAGGTCACACAGGTAATTCTTCACAGAGTGGAATTCGAACCCTGCTCCTCTAACTCTAAATTGGGTACCCCTTCCACTCTGTGACAGTTCCTCAGCAAAAAGGAAGGAAAAATAAGAAAGTTTTTAATTAATCAACCATGTGAGTCTGACAGTATCCACAATGTTTCATACCCATAGTCTCCCAATTCTACAATACCCAATTCTCCCTGGAACACTAGATTGGTCAATATAATTACACACTCTAATTTCTTTTGTTTTTGTTTGGATTGATACATTGTAGTCACTGTGAAGACTTCCCTGGTTCTACTTCTCTATGCATCATTTTATATGAGTTTTCTAATGTTTCTTTGAATTCTACATGGTTATCATTTCTTAAAGTGCAATAAAATTCCATTATACACAATTTCATACCACAGTTTTGTTTGTCCACTTCTCAATCAATAGACATCTATTTTGTTTCCAGTGCTTTGCTACCACAAAAATATAACTATTTTGCTGTAAATATTTTAGTGTATTTTGGGACATTTCTTTCTGAATCTGATCTCCTTGGGGCATATATCTCTCTGTGGTGGCTTTGGGCAAGAAGTTAGGACATTTTAGTCACTTTTTCCCATCATGATTCCAAATTGCTTTGTAGAATGGAAATATTTCACGAATAGGACATTAGTTTGCCTGCCTTTCCTTTTCCAACAGTGACTATTCTCATCCTTTGTAATCTTTGTCAATTTGCTAGGTATGAGCTGAAACCTCATAATTATTTCAGCTTATATTTCTCTTCTTAGGGAATTGGAGCAATTTCTCATATAGTTATGAGCAGTAATGTGAAATTCTTCTTTTGAGAATTATTTGTTCATGTTCCTTGATCACTTACTTATTGGAGAATGTCACTTGGTCTTTAGTTTAGATTTATATATTTATATGTTTGTATTGGTTCCCTATATGTCTTAGACATAGGGATCCTTCATGCAGAAGCTTTCCCTCCTCATCTGTAGCTTCTATTCTAATCCCATCTGCCCTGATACTGTTTATACAAAGCTATTCAGTTATTTGTAATCAAAGTTATCTAGTTTTACTTTTTTATGATCTCTATCTAGTCTTTGCTGGGTTAAGGATTCTCCCTCTAGTCATCTTTCCTACTAGTCCACAAACTCCTTGAGGGTACTGTATGTTATCAATATTTATATCTCCCCCATGCTTAGTACAGTGCTCTGCACATGGCAGGTGTTTAATATGTATTTGATGTCTTTGATTTAGAATTACTGAGTATCAGTTATTCAATTTTATATTTAAGCTAGTTATTGAAGACAAACCAACTGCCTAGGTGGTTTTATTTTTTCACCAATTATTTTATGCTGTCATATAGCTATTGTCTCAGGTTCTTGAAATCCATCTAAAACATAATATTATCAAGTTCAACTCACCCTAAAACCCCCACCCCCATTTTATAGACAATGAAATGTAGACCCAGAAACATAAAATGACTTGCCTAACATGATTGTACTTTTATATAGCAGAGTCCTGAATGATGACGTGTCTGACCTAGGTACCTGCTAAAAGTTGGCCCAAACCAACCCCAGCTATCAGCCTGGGTGCATCAGAGCACTTGACCTATTGACCACCATGTCGCTGAAAATTCCTGAATCAAAAAAAGAGAAAGGAAAAAGAAAAAGGAATTGGCAGCTGTTGGAGGGTATTGAATAGATGGAAGTGGCTAAAATATTTTTAAATGGTTTTTTCCACTTATAGGCAAGAGGTTATATTGCAAGTTCAGTGCTAATTACAGTTATTTACCAAAGGGAAAAAAAAAATCCATGTGAAAGAGAAGAAAATTTGGTTCCAAAAAATGTGCATTGGTTTCTGCAGCCTGGACCAGTTTGTGCCCATCCAAGGGTGCTGAGATATGAGCTTTCTCTCTATAGTGTGTGAAGTGAGCAAAATAACTCACAGGTGTCAAAGGCACCAAAGATTTATACTTGTCTGACCTATGAGAAGATAAATCTCAGTTCTTTCCTTATGGCCATGAGACATGCCTTTAAGTGTAATGAAAATTTAGCATTTTCTCCTAATTGTCTTCTATAATTTTGCCAGATTTATTAAAATAAGATTTTCTGGGGGTTTAATTTTTTTTCCTTTTTACTGGTAGATTGTGCTCTTTAGTATCATTTTACATAATTTAATACAATTTGTTCCATCCATTGATTTTCATGGGGATACAAGCTGTTCGTTTGTGAGAAAGCTGGCATAGGAGTGAGTATTGGCAAAGAGTCACCTCCAGGAGTTTATTCAGATTTCAAAGTTGTGTGGGGGCTTCGGCCATTTTGAAGCAGATTAATTTTCTGTTTTGCTCCAGATCCCCTTTTCTGGTGATTTTTTTCCCCTCATAAGGCTTCGGCCCTGGGCAGCAAGCTGCCCTTGTTCAGCCTGGGAAAGCACGGGCTGGATTTGGGGAGTGAGGGTGCCTCTTCTCAGGGTGTCACACTGACTGAGAGAACACAGGTGTTTCTTAATTATTTGTGCAGAAGGAAAAGTAATGCTGAGCGGATGTACTGTAATGATTAGAACGCTAGAGATGACAGGCCAGAGAAAGCAGGAGTTGCTTTTCGCAAGAACATTGTTCTTTCTCAGCCTCTTTGTTATCGAAATATATCAAACTCTATCTATCATATTTCTTGGTGATGTTTCTTGTTGTTGCTGGTTTAAATGGATCCATAGATTATTAAGGATCTGTCAAACTACTCAAATTTTAAGAGAGACAGAGACAAGAGAAAATGAGAGAGACGTAGATAAGGAGATGAATAGACAGAGACACCGGAGACAGGGGTAGTCAAAGAAACAAAGAGATACAAGAAGGAAGGAGGGGAAGAGAGAGGGAGAGGGAGGAGGAGAGACTGAAAGGGAGAGAGAGAGAAGAAGAGAGGGAGAGATGAGAGAAAATGACAAAGAAATAGAGGGGGAGAGGGAGATATAGAAGGGGAAGAGGGAGACAAAGAAGCAGAGACAGGGAGAGAAAGAGATGGAGGAAGTGACAGAAAAGCAGAATAAGAAAGGCATGGAGAGGGAGAGACAGAGATTCAGAGGGAGAGAAAGAAAAAGAGGTAGAAAGAGGAAAGGAAGGAGAGGGAGGGAGGCAGGGAGGGAGGGAGAGACAGAGAGAGGGAGAGAGAGAGAGAGAGAGAGAGAAAGAGAGAGAGAGAGAGAGAGAGAGAGAGAGAGAGAGAGAGAGAGAGAGAGAGAGAGAGAGGCCAGATTGTCAGTGATGTGTCAAGCCAAAAATAAAATCCTTTGGCCAGAATTTGGTGAGAAATTCAGTATATCCCTTTTCACATTGTTGGGGCTCATGTCCCAGACCTCTGAGGCCTCCCCAAGCCTTTCCCAGACAGCTACCGCTTGCTTTCTTCATTATAGCCCTAAGACTAGGAAACAGTATTGTATAATGGCGAAAGTTTTGGACCTTGAGTTAGAAATATTTGGTTTGGCACTTGAGAGCTGAGTAACTAGTTGTCAAGTAATACAGTCTTTCTGAGACTCAGTTTCCCCCTCTGTAAAACTGAGATAATAATACACGTAGTACCTACCATGCAGGGTTATTGTGAGGTTAAAATATACACAAAGTAATCTGAAAAAAAATCTGGTTACATAAATGTCAGTTATTATTATTGAGGGAGGCAGAACAAGGGGATATGAAAGGTAACATCCATGGTCAACAACAGAAGCCTATGAAACAACTCCTTCAACTGAATCTTTCATCCCCTTTGGATCTTCCACTTTGGCTGTTAGGTCCTTAGTTCCTCTCTAGCAAGGACTGTTTCCATTGTTACTTCTTTACCCCACTCTCCTCTTCCTATTTGTCTGTTATATAGAAGAATTATTGACCCAATGTGGGAATTAAACCTCCTTCCACAAAGGATTTTAGACAACCCCATGCACATCATATTGTACTGCTTTGTCCTCTCCTTAGCCTCCCATCTGGGGAAGTCTTGTCTAGCCCTAGAATTGGAGCTTCAGAGATAGGGTCTCCTAGAGAAATGGGTCAGCTGAATATGACTCCACTGATTTGCTCTGTGGAAGATGTTTGATGTATGAATTGTCAAGGGTGTGGGGGGAAATGACCAGGAATCCTCCTTCCTTAAGGGAAGTTGATAAGGCTCATGATTACTTGATTTCTGGCTCAGTAAGAGTCAAATCAAAATGTTCCTTTTATTGAACCCCTATGAAATAATAGGCACCTTCCTGTCACCATTCTCGCCCACTATCCCTGCAAAGGATTTGCAGAGGCTGGAGATTCTGGATGTGTCACCCAGGCAGTATAGGATACAGCCACTTCTGGGGTGGAAGCCATCCTCTGCATGTGGGCAGCCCAGACAATGATGAATAATCTATTCCCTGGAAACCCTAGGGGAACACTAAGTAGGCCAAATGAAATGATCTGAGCTGGAATCTATCCAGGATACCAGGGCTAATCCTTGTCTCTGTGCTGAAAGAGCCTTGGGGTCCGGAGTAACTATAACTGGTCACAACCTGAATGCTCTCTGCCATTCCAAAGCTAACCCTATCCCCCATCACCTCCCATTTCACCTCCCCAGAACTCCATGGAAGCAGGGCTGAGGGAGATGGAGTGGGGATTTCGCATAGGAAAAGGTAGGCAGGGCCCTCTGATTATTCCTACATGTGTTAGAGTTTGCCCAGGATTGTCTGTCATCCAGAGACACTCAACACTATCTTTTTGATCTTACAAGATATAAGAAAAATCATAGCCCCAGAGAAAATGGTCTTCCTTCCTTCCTTCTTTCCTTCCTTTTCTTTCCTTCCTTTCTCTCTTTATCCTTTCTTTTCCTTCTTTTTTCCTTTCTTTCCTTCCCTTTTTCTTCCTTCCTTCCTTTCTTTCTCTTTTCCTTTCCTTTCCTTTCCTTCCCTTCCCTTCATTTCTCTTTCTTTTCACTCCTTCCTTCCTTCTTTCCTCCCCCTCTCCCTCTCTCTTTCTTCCTGTCTTTCTTTCTTCCCTTCCTTCTCTTTCTTCCTGTCTTCCTTCCTTCCCTTCCTTCTCTTCCTTCTCTTTCTTTCTTTCTTTCTTTCTTTCTTCTCTTTCTTTCTTTCTTTCTTTCTTTCTTTCTTTCTTTCTTTCTTTCTTTCTTTCTTTCTTTCTTTCTTTCTTCCTTCCTTCCTTCCTTTCTTCCTCACTTTTCTCACAATGGTAGAGAAATAAGAAAGAATAGACATGGTTCTTGTATGTTCAATATAACTGCCAGTATAGAACTTACAACTTTTTTTGTACTGAAAGAGACATCAGAAATTATCTAGTTCAATTTCCTTATTTTACAGATGAATAACTGAGTCTAAGTGATTTTTCCAAGATCACACAACTATTTGGTGGCATAAAGCCACTAGAAACCAGGTCTGTTGTTTCCCAGAACAATGTTCTTTCTATTATATCACATAGAATTTAAAAAGTACTGAATTTTAATGTCTACCTGAGTATAGCTTATTGTGAGTAGGGATTAGTATAATAGAAAAGACACTGGATTGGGAATCAAAAGACCTGGGTTCAAAACCTGGCTCTGCTACAAACTCCAGGGTCTCAGTGAATCCATTTGTAAGATATGAAGTGATGGACTAAACAGTAATATCTATGTTTTCATAACTAGTTCAGTGCCCAACACATAGTAGGCACTTAGTAATTACTCGCTGAATTGATTTAAATAGACTGATTTTATAAGATTCCTTGTTCTTCATTCATGTCCCTCCCTTGGGGTTTTCTTGTCAAAGATACAGGAGCGGATGACCATTTCTTTCTCCAGCTCATTGTATAGATGAGGAAACTGAGGCAAACTGGATGAAGTGACTTGCCCAGAGTCACACAGCTAGGAAGCGTCTGAGGCCAAATTTGAACTTAGGTTTTCCTGACTCCAGACCTGGTGCTGTAGCAACTTTGCCACTTGGCCACCTGGCTGCCATATAAGATTCCTTGTATAGCACTAAATCTTATAGTCCTGTGACTGTTTTTGCACTTCTCTCTATTCCTCATAATTCCCAGAAGAGCATATAGTAGACATGAAGTAGATTTTGATTTATCTGATTTTGTTGACATAGGAAGGGTATTTGATTCAATGCTGCATGAAGTATCATTCATTTATTCATTCACACATTCATTTGACAAAATCAAGATGGAAGCCTGGAGGTGTCAGAAATGATTATGCATCTGCTTGGCATCAGCTAGTGGCAGTCTTTGGTGACCATGGCTCACAGTCAATTAATTGGACCCAAGAGATTCCTGACCTAGCTTGGGAACAGTTAATTTACTGAATAACCTCTAGGAAATTGGCTAAAATTTCTTTTTCTCTTTTTTTTTTTTGTGGAGCTTTGGTGAAACTTATCAATCAACTCACTGAATTTTTCTCTTTTGTTAATTTTTTTGGAAGCAATGGGATTAAATGACTTGCCCAGGGACCCACAGGTAGTAAGTGTCTGAGGTTGGATTTGAGCTCAGATCATCTTACTCCAGGTATAGTGCTCTATCCACTGTATCACCTAGCTGCGTTGTCACCAAATCTTTCTTTCTTGTGAACTCAGGTTTATGCTAGACCCTTTGGAGACAGATGAGAAGTAGAAAATATACGTCCTGCTTCCAAGAACTCATAGGCTAGTCTACAAGAAAACAATATCATGTAAAAACATATGAGAGCAGCACAAGAGACTGATTATATTCCTTTAAGAAATGTTGAATGTAATGAATACAAAGAAGGGTGAAAAGATTTATATAAACTGATGTGAAAGAAGAAAAACCAGGAAAAAATATACAGTGACAATGATAATAGAAATGGAAAGTATACCTACAAAACAATATTGAATGTTGTTGAAGTATAATAACCAAGTTTGGCCTCAAAAAAGCAATATAAGAATGTATCTTTCTCACTTATTTGAAGAGGCAGAATGTGGAACATTACATATAATGTTTGACATTCTTGTTGTTTGGGTTAGTTTTGGGAAAACACTTTTTTCCTTTTAAGAAGTGTTTATTAGAAGAAATGGTAAATGACTCTCTAAAATGGGAGGAGGATGGATATAATGGGAAATTACATCCCTCACATGTGTGAGATGTAAATACAAGATATCAAGAAAAAGATTTGTGCAATGTACCAGAAAGGACATCTACACAGTCTATGTAAAATGACCATGCATCCAGCTCTACCCCACCTTTCCTCTTGGCTTTACCACCCTTCCATAAAGAAGGTTGGCTATCCCCTCTCTACAGAAAAGCATCTCACCAAAAATTCCTTGTTACCCCAGATCTAATCCTCCCGTTTGGTAGGGGACTGTCATGGGTCTAGTCTTCCATTCTTGGATTGTCTGTACCCTTAGGACTTAGGTGTGAAGCTTTGTGACCTGGAGCTAGGCTAAAAGGCAGGTTAGGGTGCCTGGGAGAACCCCCAGATCACTGCTGCAGGTTATGAGGTCTAAACGCCACATGCAAGTTGCCTTTGATTGCTCACCAAGCCAATTGCTGAAAAGCCAATTTGCAAATGAATCACATTTATTGACACCTTCTGGATCAACTAACAGATGCATCCTGTGCTGTTCCATGTGATCAGCACAAGAAGAAATCCTAAAGCTGTTTCTGTGGTCAAAACATAGCTTCTTTTTTCAGTACCAAGCCTTCTTCTTGTTTAGATCTCTGGTTAAAAATAAAGAAATAAGGTTTTCCTCTGTTGCAGAGGACTCCAGGTTTCCCCAGTACCTTCACTTGCAGACTTACTGGGCTCAGGTCTGTCTTGGTCCCTGGGATAGGCAGCCAAGCATTCTTTCTGCTCTCTCTAGATTCGGTGCTTTTTGTAACCCCATTGAAGCAACCATGAGCCTTGCTCTCTTTTTTCCCTGGCCATCTGCTTGAAGCATCTGGTAATCAGGTGTAAGCCCCCACACCCAGAGCACTCATGCTTAAATTTGTAGCTACCTTGCCACCCACATTGGCTTTTGTTTCACTGCCAACACATACCTCTTTGTGTGCTGGAAACCGGATTTGGGATTGAAACCTGACTGTCGACTCAGTGAAATCAGGATGGCCGGGGTGACACTCGGGCATTCAGAGATCAGTTCCAGTACCTCGATCTCTTCATATCTTGCAAGGCAATCTTGCCTATATCACAAGAGGAGGCAAGAAGGAGTGGCAGGAAGAGCACGGGGCTGGGTATCAGAAGACACAGGTTTTACTTTGGGCTCTTCTACCAGATGGCTATGTGTACCTGGGCAAGTCCCTTCTTTTCTATGGATCTTCTTTTTGTCATCTTTGAGATAAAGAGCCTGGATGAGCCAGTTTCTGAGATCCTTTCCAGTTCTAAACCTCACAGTCTTATGAATATGATGGGCTTTAACTAAGGTTTTTTATAGTGCTAATGCAATGTCACTTTACTAGGTGGTACAGTGGATAGAGTCATAGGCCTAGACCCAAGGAAGATCTGAGTTCAAATTTGGCCTTAGACACTTAATAGCTGTGAGACTGACGTCATGTCACTTAACCTCTATGCCTCAGTTTCAAATGTGCGAGTAATTATTATGAAACACCTGTGACTCTTATTTTTAGTCCATACAACTCAATCTATAAATTGCCATTAAAACCATGCTCTATGCTGGCCCTAGCTGACAACAAGAAAAATAGGAAAGCACTCAAGAGTTTGGAGCTGAGTGGCAGCTTTCAGTTAAGTACTTGGTAAGGTCAAGGGTCCCAGGGCCCTGTGACCCCTGGAATTCCATGCCCTCCTCTACCCACCCTAGAAGAGGGAGTTAAAGGCACAGACTCCAGGAAGGAGGGAGAGAGGGAGAGGCAGTGCTGTCCTTCTGTTTAGAGTTATGGACTGCAGGGGACATCAATATTCCAGATAACTACGAGGCTTAGAACAGAGCCTCCAAGGTTTAGAGCATGATCTATTGGAACACAGCCACCATTTTGAAACTATAGCATTTTTTCCCCACATTGTTATTTCTGTTTTTAGTGCCTGAATCATGAAGTTAAAGCCATGTCCACGATGTGCAAACTGGCTTGAAAAGACATCATCAATGTTATAATGCAGTCAAACTACCTGTTAGAAAGCAGTCACTAACTTCTTTTATCCAAATAACTGTTATTGCACTGACATAGAGACATAACCTTTATGCAATTTCCCCTACAAGACAACCAGCACTGTAGCCTTCCAGAAACAATTCTGGAATGGAAATGAAAATTCCATTTTCATTTGGAGTACTCTTGGTGCTAAATACATGCAATTCCTAGCATATTGTAGGTATGTAATACATTTTCTTGCACGGATGCCATTACGTCCTCTACCCCTCCATCCCCTATATTTCTGGTTTCTATAGACTTAGTGGCATTTCAGTTAAAGGTAGAATCTGGCTTTTCTGTTGGATTTGAAATTGTACAACTAAAGGACCTGAGTGCTAAGCTTCACTATGTGGCATTTGAGTTGAATGTCTCATAGCAAATGAAATGAAGGAAAGGTGAATTTAAATAGACTTCCCCTTAAGGGAGAGACACAAACTGTGGGTACAAAACCTCTCCATGCAATTCTTGGACTGCAGACACACAGGCATGTGACTGAAGACAAGCATGTGGATGACTTCCATGTGGGCAGACTTTTTAGCCTGTGTTCTGAAAATAGGTCCCCAAGATAAAGGAGATTCAGGATAATGTACAAAGTAATGCCAGAGGTCCAAAGAGACAAAGAGATAGCACCCTCAAAGTATCAGGTCCAGGCAAAGCTTAGAGACAACACACATGATTACACTAAAAGTACACCCCCACGTTTAAACTGATTTCAGATGAAAGGTCTCCAAAATCACATGTGGAAAACTTTATAACGCCACAAGAAAAGTATCTTTCACCAGAGTGGATGCCAAGTTCCTCTTGTATACAGCTCCACTAAGGCCCCTCTAGCATGTGATGCACCCCTTTGCAATAGCCGATGGCATGAGAATCAGCTTTCCTATGAAAGGGTCAACACTCCCTGCCCTGAATTCAAAGTCCAAGATGGTACCAATCCTTTGAAGGGGAAAGACTGCCTCTTGAATCCAGGCCTTAGCTAGTTGGTGCTGGAGCTAGTTTCAAAATGATTCCCCTTAAAATGTAAAGAGACAGAGGGAATGATTTATTGAGATAAGAGGTGGCTACTTCTAGAGAAAATGAAAAATAAATTAATTATTTGCCTCCGTGTCCATGAACGGGAGATGAGAGCAGATGCCAGCAGCAGAGAAGCTTTTCCCAGAGAGGGGAAAACATTTCTGAAGGAAATCAGAATCATAGCAGAACAGGTGAGAAAGAAATTAGAGTGTCTGAAGACTGATAACTCCAGGACCAGATGGGAACCATCTTAGAATTTTTTTTCTTTTAAAAGAGGAGGCAGGGAGACAGGGGAATGATTAGCAAATGCCTTTAAAAAATGTCTTGAGAAACAAGAGAAGTACCAACGGACGAGAGGCCTAATGTAACACCTATATTTAATAACGGCTCTAGGGGAGATCAAGGAAATTAAACACCAGTAAGCTTGACTTCAGCAGTGGGGAAGATATTGGAAACACTAATCAGGGACAAAATAGGGAAAGTTATGATTTAATTAAAGATATTCAGCATGGATTCACAAAAGGGAGATCATACGTAACAAAACTAATAGAATATTTTGAAAAAAGTAACAAAAAGGAATTGAAGAGGGAAGCCAGGGGTATAATTTACTTGGACTTTAAGAAAGCTTTTGATGTGCTGCCTCACAAAAGACTAATCTACAGCGATGGGAAGTTTGGTTTGTGTATGGTGGGGGTGGGGGGAAGGGATGAGGGGTAGAAGATGAATGAAGAATTGTCTTGGCTTTGGAAGGCAAAGGGTATTTGTGAGTATTAACACGAAAAGATTAGGATAGAGGGAGGGGACTGCTGGAATTTCCCAAGATCTGATTTTTTAAAATTAATTCTTTTTTCTTTTCTTTAAAAAAAAACAACTTAGTGCATCAGTAACCTTGAAGAAGAAATGTGATGAAATTTTCTCCAAGGCATAAAACCTGGGGGGGATGGGGGGTTGTGTGAAGGAGCCAACTGATGCTGAGAAGAGGGATAGAATTTGGGAAGGTTTCAGGGAAATATGGTGACTGTTTATGAAATATGAAATGATGACAAAGATGTGGGGGAGGAGAATAGCTCCAAACTATTTTATTTTATTTTAGAAGTAAAGGGAGGGAGAACAAGGGGTATGAGCTCAAACCGCTGAAGCAGGGGACCTCACCAGCATTACCTTATACACACGCACACTCACCCATCCACACATAGCTCTGGGGTATGTAAATGGGACAGTGAGTGAAAACTTGTACTTTGATTCCATAGGAAAAGAGTGAGAAACAACGCTGGTAAAACAAACAAACAAAACCCTAGCTTATTCACCTTTCTATAAGTACAGACAACAGTGGGGTAAAAAAAAGATAAAGCATAAGACTGACCATGTCACCCCTGACACTGTGCTCAAATACCTATAATAGCTCCCTAGTGCTTAAGGATTCTTCTCCTAAGGTGATGCAGGGGATAGAGTGCTGGATCTGGAGTCAGGAAGATCTGAATTCAAATGTAGACTCAGACACTAAAACTCTATGTATCTATAAAATGGAGATAACACCTACCTGGCTCGTAGTAGGTACTATATAAGTGTTTATTCCTTTCCTTCCTCCTTATCATTTAAATCACAGGTATCAGACTCACAGGCTAGGTTACAAACCTGCCTAGCAGGGCCAGTACCAGATAAAATATAATTGGGAAATATTTAGCAAGATAAATAAACATGTAAGAAGACAAAGATAATGTTAATTTGTGATTTTCTAAGTCAATATGCAGTCGAGAGGAATCAGTTTCTGAGCTTGAAACCACTGATTTAAACTCTTCTGCAGACTAACTCCAGCCTAACTGTCTAAATTTATTTCACATTTCTCCTCTTCATATAATCTGTGCTCTAGCCAAACCAAATTGTTTGCTGTAACTTCAATTCAGTGTGTTCTATTTCTGCCTTTGTATTTTTTGCACGAGTTGGCCCCCATGCCTGGAATGTACTTCTTCTCACCTCCAATCATGTGCCACCTCCTATGAGAAACCTCTTCTGATCCCCCAGCTGAGAGTGCTCTGTCTCTGCTCAAATTATCACACCTAATCTTATCTGTTTATATGACATATCTCCCCATTAAAATGTAAGATTCTTAAGATCAGGGATTTGGTTTCATTTTGTCTTTGTGTCTTGGTGTTTACGAAATGCTTGCTGTATTGGATTCCATTGTCATCAGGATTTGGATGGTGTTATAATTAGGATATGTAATCATTGGATTGCTTAGTGACCCAGGAGGATGAAGGCACAAAATGGCCATCTTTCGGGACTTAAAGCTAAGTTAAGTCTAAATGATTTCTTTGAAATGTTAAAGTACATGGAATTTGCTTAGTAGCTGGCAGGAATAAATCCAGCACAGCTCTCCAAGCATAGGTCGAAGACAGCAGCAAGTGAATATGAAATAGAGCTAGATTTGTAAAGATAATCCACAGAGAGGGGTATGTGGGAGCTAAAACACTCATAGTGACCAGAAAAGTGGAGATAGGGATTCAGGCAAGTGAAGCCTGTCAGGCAAGTGAATGATTTCTGAGGATAGTAAATGTTCTTAATGTGTGAATTTTGCATACTTCAAGCAGGTGGTACTGTAAATCTACTGGACACCATTTGATGTTTGGCATTAAAGTTGTAGCCAACAGAATCTAGATATAACATCACATGGGATGCTCTGCGTTGTAAGGTAGTCTTAATAGCTATCTAGGTTGGATTTAGTCATTAATGGATAATTTCTCACAAGGCTTTCCCCTAGACTATTCTAAAAAGAAAAGAATCAAATGAAATTTCCTTTGGCATGTTTTACATAGTTATAAATCTACAAAATACGGTCCTTTTATCTTCTATACAGATTGTTCCCAGCTTATTTTTTTTTTAACTCACTATTGCCAAGATATGACTTGTGCAGCATTTATTTTTTAGAAAATAATTTAGAATCCAGATCTACAATTCTAGGGGAATGAAAACATGTAACTCCAGGAAAAGAAACTCTTGCCATCTAGAGGACAATGTATATGACATTCCTATGACAGCACATCAAAATGGCTGAACCAATAATTCTGAAATCTATGTTTCTCTTTTTTTCTTGTTCCTTTTTTCTTCTTTCCTTCCTTCCTTTTTCTCTATTTAATGAAATCTCCTTTTAAAAGTTATCATTACAGTAAGTTTGCCTTTTATGTATAAATAAATTCAGGAAATGCATTCATTACTGAATAGCAGAGCCTCGTGGACAGAG
Organism: Bettongia penicillata ogilbyi; assembly: GCA_023548195.1. Lineage (NCBI taxonomy): Eukaryota > Metazoa > Chordata > Mammalia > Diprotodontia > Potoroidae > Bettongia > Bettongia penicillata. Next base: position 7,794,743 of record JAJHZJ010000198.1, on the reverse strand, counting down.
GGCCATCTCTCAAATCAAGATCTGCATTCTAGTCCATACTAGTTGAAGTGTCCTGCATAGACAACTCATTTACCCTCTAAGTACCCTCAGGCAACTTTCTAATACTTTAAATTATTGTTTAAGTTGCTGATTTTTAGCTTCTCATGACCTCAGTTTACTCATGTATAAAATGAATTGTTCTGGATGACCTCTGAAATACCTTTAGCTCTAGATGTATGATCTATGGTCTGTCTAGGTAAAGAGAGTTGTTATGCCGGAGAGTCTCCTAGCACCAATGACATCACATGTCTGAAACAAAAAGAAATAAATAAATAAAATGATGGTGATAGTTATGATACAAAGGCTGAGAAGGAAAAGAAAGAAAAATAAACGAAAATAGAAAAAAGAACATGCCTAGCAAGCACAGATCATTCTCTAAAGAAAACCAAGTGGTAATCGAATGATAGCCTAAGGAATAGGTCAAAAGAGAATAGGACTGAAATTTGTTTATGGCATTCAAACAGGTAGGAAGAACATCATTGGCTTATTAATGGTGCAGTCTCCTTTTGGACTATCATCTTTCACATGTTTTCACGGAGAGTAGATGAGTAGTCCTCAGCAAAACTCTAGGAAACGAGAAACTCTATGTAGTGTTTGCAATGCTACTAATACTGCTTATTTTTTATAGTGATCATTTTCAATGGAAAAACAAAGTCAGAAAACAAAGTGCTCAGCTTTTTCATGAAAGTCCTCCTCCCTAAATCACAAGGTTTTCCAAACAAATATACTTTGAGAAGCTCTATTATCATGGAAACAAAATTTCCCGCTTATAGGAGAACCAAGACACTAAAGCCATAAGGTAACTTCACTTAAAGATAACTGACCCTAAGAACATAAGACATCTTGAATGAAAGCAGAAAATCTTGTCTGAATTTCCTTTTTAAAATCATCATTGAGGATCATTTGTCAGTAAGATAAAATTAATTATCATGTGTAAAATTAAGAAACCAACATAAGCGAAACACTATATATATCAACATTATGAAAATTAGGGAAATCTCAATTGTTAAATACTGAGGAAAACATATTGGAAAATTTTAAACAACTCCCATAGCCAATGCCATTCATATAACTCTTAAATTGACCTCAAAATAAAATAGTTGAGCCTGAGAGGTTTTGTTTTTGCTTTGTCTTCTTTCTTCCTGTTAAATTTGGAGATTTGAAAAGGACACTAGAAAATGCAATACTTTGCAAAATAAGTGATCAGATCAGAAGAGTTTTCCATTTGGAAAACTGGAGCCAAAGACCCAACCTTGTTGAAAAAGTAAGATTTGTGAGCCCGGCGGAAGAGAACAGGCCTTAACGTTGAATTCCCAAGGATCAAGGTAATCAGTGAGCTATCCCAGTGCAAATACTTTATTAATTTATGCAAAGCTGGTTTTACTTATACAATCAAATCAGTTTCCGTAAATACCTTAAACATGTTTTTGATTTAAGATGTGAATTTCCCTGCCATGTTGCATTTTTTTTTAAGGCTCAGTTGGCTAAGGCTGCTTAGTACTGACATTAAAGTGGGGTGTTGGGGGAGAAGTGAATTTAAATTTTTGTGCTCAGATTCTACATCCATAGGTATCAATTGGGCACCTGACAGACATGCAGCAGTTTCTTGCCCAACTGCCTTCTCACTGATGCCATGATAAGAGAATCATTTCTAACTGTTATTTTACCAACTATGTAATGGCTAAAAAAAGACATTTCTCCACTCAAGTTCTCCATACATACAGATTTAGACCCCTTTCAACATAAAGCAGCCCCCTTGCTTTGACCGAAGAACTGGCACATCCTAGAATATGACCATCTGAGGATTTCTGCCCAGCCTCACTTTAGGAGATTACAGTGCTCTCTGCTTTTGCCTCTCTGTAAAATATAACTAGACTTTACATTTCCCCAAATCTTCTACTTTAACTTGTACATCTGTCTCCTCAGCAGAGGCAACAAGAAATCTATAAACTGAACTTTCCACCACACTTTTAAGACTTCTCAAAACTAGTTCTACTGGCCTTGAACTAGCTCTGCTCTCCAAATCCTCAGAAGAGCAAGTAGATTCCCCAGGACCTACCCTATGCTGTCTGTGGCAGGTTACAAAAAAATCTCTAATTCTGAGAAGATAAAATACTTCTGGTCACATTTGAAGCCAAGACAAATAGAAAGTGTTTTATTCCTTGGACTTTTGTCTTGCCACTGGACTTTGATGACACTGGAAGAGAGAATGAGGCTGACGACTGAGCAACTCTACGTCAGTTAAATCCAATTCACAAGCCAGTCAAGTCACCACCTCATGATGTCATCAGTCCTCTTTGTAAATGAAGGACAAACAACAACGATCTTTGGCAATGCAGGCTGTCATATTTTTGCCAGTGGTCTCTTCACTAGGTGACGGAAACATGAAAAAAAGTTCATGAAATTTCTGTAGACATCATTTTAATTCAACAGCTTATATTCATCTCAGGTATAGCTAACCTTGTACCTTCCTCTTTCAAATGCAAACTTACAGAAATAAGAATGATGATTTTTTTTATAAAAGGATGCTTTGCATTACAAATAGGGTTTTTGTTTTATAAATACACCCAAGTGCATACCTAGAATTCAGCTTCCCAAAATTTAGTCTTAAAATTTTTCAGTAATAGGACATTTTAGCCAGTCAGTAATAGGATATAACAAGGTGTACCTGTACTTCGTTCAGTTTATCTTTCACACAGCACACACTTGCTTTTGATTCTTTGTCCTCACATTTGTCCTTCCTCCAGCATGAAACGCTGTTTCCTCACTCTTTTCAAACTATGACCTCCTCATTAACAATTCATATCTCCCAAAAAGCTCCCACGGTTTCTAACCCTATTACAATCCTTCCAGGGACCTCTATGAAATGCTAACATCTGCCCAGCCTCTCTGTGACTTGGCAGGAGGGACCAAGTCACAGAAGGAGAAAGTTCAAGTCTTTAAAAATAATTGTTCCCTCTATTGTCCCCCACACTCCTGCCATACACAATCCTCTTCACCTCTGCTTCGTGGAATCCTTAATTCCTTCAGGCACAGTTCTATAGCCTTTCCTGATTCTCTAGTTGTTATTTTCCTTTATCTCTCTTAAAATTATTTTGTTGTACTTTATATTCACTCATTTGTATGCACGTTGTATTCTCCAAGTAGCCTGTAAGCTCCTTGAGGGCCGAGACAATTTTGTTTTTGTCTATGTCTCTCGAGATGTTAGCCAGTACTTTGTACCTGGTATGCACATAATCTCAGGCAACCTCTGGGGAGATTAAGTGATTTTCACTCAGGTGGCAAACATATATAACATTTTGTGTTAGTGATGAAATATGGTATGTTTCTATGTCTCAGGCATTCATTGAACCACTCAGTCAGCACATCCTGACTTAAGTTGTAGTCATTTGTGGTATATGTCCTATTTTCCCAACTAGACCCTGAACACCCTGAGGGTAGGGACTGTTTGCTTTACTTTGGGTATTCCTCAGAGTGCTAACCACAGGCCTAAAGACACAGAAGCCTTTCAGTGAATTAAATGTTGTTTAATATGTTTCTGCATATTTTTCAAATGTGTTTATTTTGTCTCCGCTTTTTAACTAGGAGTTCTAAAGGGAAGGGTTCTTTTTCTTTTTCTTTTTTTTTTAATAACTCCTGATAGCATTGAATCCAGGGTTTTGAATTTAGGCTTAATTCAATGGGATGATGAGAGCATGGTCCAGTGGAAGAAGTGAGCCTTGAGTCAGACGACCTTAATTCAAATCTCCCCTCTGATGTGTGACAGTAGGCAAACCACTTAATCTCCCTGGACCTTTTTTTTTTTTAATCTGCGAAATAAAGAAATTGGCTTCGATGGCCTTTGGCTTCCCTACCAGTTATCGATATATAGTCCTATGAGAATGAGGGATCCAGCAAGGGGGCCAGTGATAACAATGACTACTGTTAACAAAATTTCTTGGGTCTATCAAGGATGTTCCACCATCTGTCCCATGTTAAATGAATGCCCCTGCTGCACTGCCTCTATGGAAGTCTGGGTTAAAGAGTTCCTCTTTCTATGAAACCACATTTCCTATCCCCTAGCCTATAATTATGGTTCTGGAATGGAGAAAATGGGCAACCACAAAGCAACCAAATATAAATGAAAGCTGATTGAAGGCTGCAGGAGCTGCCTTTGGTAGCAAGAATTATGAAGAAGTCTTCTCCACTGTAGTTAGGTAGCACTGCCTGGGCGTTCTTCAGCAAAAAGTCCATCTCCAAGAGGTAAGGAAGCTCTATCCACCATACAGAGAAGAAACTGGATTAAGAAAGGGGAAAGCTACCTTCCATGAAAAGCTGAGACATGGTTGCTAACAAATTAATAAAAATACTTAACTATGGCAATACTTTAGCTGGATGCCACTAGACCATCTTTAGACAGATCTCTTTGATTGTCAGTCTGGTGAAGGCTATGGATGCCTTCTCAGAATCTGTTTTTGAATGCATAAAATAAAATATACAGAATTACCAAGGAAACTTATTATATTGAAATACAGTCTATTACAAGAAAACCAAGATCTAGCATGGGTCTAATAACTATAGTAATTTCAAAGTAATGATGAGTGAAAATGATATTTTGAGATCTTTGCCACAACTGTAATGGAATATGAAAATATTTGTGATTTCTATCAGTGACAAAGTCATGAGTACTGCTAATGCCACTGTGCTTTGTTGCCTAAATTCATAATCAAAGGAAATGCTCAACTTGAGTTAGAGGTTAGTGAGAATAAAGATTCTTTTTTTTCTCCATACAAATTCATTAACACCTTGACATTTCTCAACAGACCTCTTAGTGGTCTGTGGTGGAAATCAGATGTTTTGTGGACAGATCATATCTGTAGTGCATTCTCTCAGAAGTGAGCTCTTCCCTAGAAAGTAGAACATAGGATGTGAGGAAGGAAATATCTCTGTCCCTGTCTCTCTGTCTGTGTCTCTCTTGTCTCTCCCTCCATCCTTTTACATCCATCCTAATCAGAGACCAAAAAGAAAAGCCAAACCCAATCAGAAACCTGAGAATACATCACAGTAGATTCATGAGGAAGATTTAAAAACTAGTGAACATCCACGGATCAGGTACTGGTAGAAAGAAAGAATAGGCAAGTAGAAGGCAGTGACTTCTCTAAGCTCTGCCTGTGATGAAGCCTCTCCAGGCCAATGCCCAGAGTTCCCGCTCAGGGTCAAGGAACGTGGTCAGAATAGGAATCTGGCTCAGTCTTGAAATCTCAAGACAAGCTTGTGAGACCAGGCAGATTTACTAGAAATCCACAATTAAAAATGTAAAGGATAAAAACGTGATTTGAAAATAGTGACTTCCCTTCTAATACTTTCCATCTACTTTGTGCTTATCTTTTATGTATTGATTTAGATACGTGTTGTGTCCCCCACCCCCATTAGAATATAAACCCCTTGAGGACAAGACTATTTTTCTTTTTCTTTGTATCCCTAGCACCATCTCAGTTCAGTGTCTGGCCCAGAGTAGCAATTTAATAAATGTTTGTCGACCGATTGATTGAAAGTAAGATCTTCTAGTCAAGCAATTTGATTCAAGGGGCAGAGCTGGCCCGGAGTGGAAAAGTCTTTGGGTCTCCCACAGACTGATCTCTGGTTTTACTAGAAAGGAAAAAATGATAATTTAAATTATGTCTACATATTTGGCTAAAGACTAGGGTAGGGTAGTATAGTATGAAAAAAAACAGATATTTTTGCCTATGATTGTCAATCTAATCATTTTATTTGAGAAATTGGCGTAATTTTTACCTTGTGCTATAAAGATACTGCCCAAGTGAGAAGGAAAAGCTGAGAGGTGACTTTAATGAATACCTCTGAATGATGAAAGGTTTATTACCTGGGTAAGGAGATAAGCTGTCCTCTCACTAAGGACAGAACAAGAAGGAAGGGGTTTAAGCTCCAAGAAGAGGGATTTATGTTAGACATTAAAAGAAGCTTCTTTGTCATAAAGTTTGCCGGATGTTCTCCAGTAGCTTATTGAGGGAGATGATAACTATTTCCAAGGAAGAGAATATCAAGAGTTATGAATGTCAGGGCTGAAAGGACCTTGGAGATCACAAGATCAGAGATTTAGAGCAAGAAGGGACCTGGCATTATCTCATCCACCCCCTTCGTTTTACAAATGGGGAAACTTTAGTTTAGCCATTTTGGTTTAGCCAGAGAAGTGAAAACAATTGGTCAGTGTCACACAGTGAGTAGGGACAGAGCAAGGATTAAAACCCAGGTCTCAACTCCCAAGTCCAAGTACAGACACTGGATCTAAGTAGTATTAATTATTTTATGATTATTTACATTTAAAAAATGCATTAAAATGTTTTCTTTGCCATTTTCCCTGTGATGTAGATATTATTTTGTCCATTCTACAGGTAAAGAAACTGAGGTTCATAGGATTGAATGACTTGCTAAGAGAACTCAATAATAAATGTCAAAGGTAGCTGTCCCGATTCCTTGATTTTTCTGTCTTGGCTTCCATTATATTTAGTTCCCTGAGTCTTCTTTTCTATTTTTCAACACTCTAAAATTCTTGAGTCTAATCTTGACTTAGGCAGTTAGGTAGCACAGTGGATAGGGCACCCCTCCTGGAATCAGAAGACTTCTCTTCCTGATTTAAATCTAGCCTTGGACATTTACTAGCTGTGTGACCCTGGGAAATTCACTTACACCTGTTTGCCTCAGTTTCCTCACCTATAAAATGAGCTGGAAAGGAAATGACAAACCACTCTGGTATTTTTGCCAAGGAAACTCCAAATAAGGTCAAGAAGAGTCAGACTTGACTGCAGAGGATTGAAAGCAACAAAAGATGTCTATGATCCTTTGTAATTCTAACTGTTCATATCCTAATCATAGATCAGGATCATAGATTAGAGCCAGAAAGGGGCCTTAGAAGAGACTGTAGGGACCTTAAGTCATCTAGTCCTACTCCCTCATGTTACAGGTGAGAAAGAGGTCTAGAAAGGGAAAAAGATTTATCTGAGACCACACGGCTAGTTAGTGGCAGAATTGGAACTCAAGGCTTCCAGACTCTGAGCTTAGCATTTAATTCACTATACCACTCTGACATCTATTTGCTGCTTAGATGGGCTAAATCAAGAACATTATCATCATATCATTTATTTACAATTGGAAGTTATTTCAGAGACCATCTAAGGCCAACACTTAGAGACCCTTTCACATAATAGGTAAGGAAATTGAGACCCAGAAATGTTAAGTGACTTGCAGAGGGTCACATGCGTAGTAAGCAGGAGTGCTAAAATTTGAACTCAATCACCTGGCTCCTTCTGCACCATACTCCCTGTACAGAATTGTCAGTCTGCCTGGACTACTGTCCTGATATTTTTGGGTGGCTTCCTGTACAGGTCTTTGCTGTGCCCACCCACTCTTTGCAAGCAGCTTAAAAAGATGCTAGGAACCCAGCAGGCAAAGAAGAGGCAGGCTCTCTTTACAGTGTCCTGCTGTTTTCAGGAACACTGTCCAAGT